>CM040751.1:33181877-33366877 GCA_022829145.1 Albula goreensis | reverse complement strand
GCATAGCCCACACTGGCAACACAAACAGCTGCTTGAGTCCAGACTGTGTTATATGTCTGCGTGTTTTGGGTCCACCGTAATACCAGCAAAACTCAAACAAGGAAGCTGTATTTAGAGACTTCCATAAAAAAATAATTGCTATTGTGTATACTTCCTGTCTCGATTGTAATGATGACAGTAAAACGTTTATGGACTGACAAATAAAACAGTTTAAACCGTTTCGTTCAGATGGGCTCAGTGGATCTGATATACATATATATCCTACATAATAAATCAATAAAGTAATGTCCTCGCACAATCTAAAACGGAGGCAATTGACAATGTCTTGTCGCATTGAATTGTTCAAACAAAAGACTTAAATGGTACGGCTCTAACAACCTTATCGTTAGAGATTTATTCTAAAAGGAAGAGTCTATTATTCTTGACTGTAAATATGAGCGTGGGAACACCGTCCAGGCAACTACAATTAACTGTACAACGCTGATCTACAGTAAGAGTAATTACAATCATGAAAAACGATCGATGTACAATAGGTGTCAAAAATGTAACGACTATCAAGTTGATGAAAATATGTCACACTGACTGCTATACAGGCTATACTGTATTATGATAACTTCATCTCCATTATAATTAAATTAGTGTCAACCCATACGTTTCTCTTGAATAAACAGTAAACAATTTCCATCTGATATTATTCTCCAAAAAAGCTATTTTGAGGACAGACGCAAAAAAGACGTAGACTGTACTTGTATCACTTGAAGTATTCGAAGCAAAACGCATAACAATTTTCATTGCACACAATAGAAATTCATTTAAACACGAATTTCAGTTTATACACATACTGAAAAGATTCTGCAAATGTTTATTTTAGCCACAGTTATGGGTTTGTGTTGCCCACAACATTTCTTTGTGTCCTTAAGTAATTTTATTTTGGGGGAAATAACTGGAAAACATTGCCACATAGAATCACAATGTTTCCGTTTTTAGCTAGCTTGGCTGGCTAGCAATCTATGATTCTTCCTACAGGTCAGCGACGTCCACAAATGTTTTTTAAAGATGTCAACAAAACTGGATTGCCACATTCACATAAAACAACAATCGTATCGTCCAGAGAGAACCAGCCAGTGAAAGAAATATGGTTTGTTATGTACAGTCAGTCTCTGTGCTCGTTATATTTTGGACAAGAAGAATATTTAACTTCACCGTTAAGTTCAATTCCGCTACAATTTAATTATCGTTCGGCGAGGCTCGGGGCAAAATGTAGCTGGTTGAGCTGGCTAGATGAAAATGCATTCCAGTAATTTTTGCAATTATTTCAACGTCCCCATCCAGCCAGCAAACCAGCTACCCGTTTCCACGAACGAGACACGGCTCCAAAACATGCATCCCAACGCTGGTGACTAACTACCAACAACCATTAAATATCTACCCCACTCCAACACAAAATAGTCTACAGTTAAGCTTTTAGTGTAATTTAGACTAGCTAGGACGAAACGGGGGAAAAGAAAAAACTTACCTTTCTCGGAGGGGGCTGCATATTTGAGCATTGACATGAATGGTAATTCCTTTGAGAAGTTAAATAAAAATTTGAGAAAATCTGCTGGGTATAACGGTTACTGGACTGCTGAAATGAGAAAAAGGCAGAGGGAAAGAGAAAAAAAGAGTACGGTCTGATTTGGATTCGGTCAGGCGGCCATGATAAACCAACTCCACACTCGGACTCCTACTGAACACTGCAGAGCTGAGACAAGCAAAGACAAAATAATAGCCGAAATTGCAATGGAAATTCAGCGGGATTTCCGGTAGAAAAGCGGCTCAATGGCGACACTCTGAGGAAATATCGATGAGAATTCAGAAGAATCTTGTCGAGGGCAGCGGAAAAAGAGGAGTGTAATATGGGCACACAGCGCCGTCCTGTGGTGATGGAAGGTATAAAGCCATCCCTTCTACTGATAAACATTTTGTTCTCGGAGCGGCTGCGTCTCCTGCCTTGCACAGCAACAAGGAACTGCAGCCGATTTGGAGACAATCGATCAAAGCCAAGCTCCATTGCAGCGGGACTGTCAATCCCAGATATATGGATTTTCCATCCTTTATTGTCCTTCGGGGCATATTTTTTCTCATTGCGAAACAGTTTCGTTTCCTCGTATCCAATTAAAAGAGTTGTAACGTAGCCGATATATTTAATAATGATGGTATTTATACTGATGGTACTGGTGATTTATGAATAGAATAACCATGCCAAGGATTATAAGATATAATATGAATGGAATACAATTAAGTTGTCCTATTATTATTATTATTATTATTATTATTATTATTATTATTATTATTATTATGTTTTCATGGTATTCCAATCTGAACTCCAGAATTCTGAAATTCCATCACCTGCAGAGTGTTAAAAAATATTTATTAAATTATCCATGTGAAATTGATTTTTCACTTTTTGTTACTGTTATTCATATTTAACAACACTTGTCCCATTGCAGTTCCATAGATAAAACAGCAACAATATAGCAAACACACAACAACATTAAAAATAAAAGAGGGCATACAAACACATGCTGCAATGCACTAGCAAGGCAACAATGACACACGCAAGTGTCCTACAGCTCTACAGGTACCATAATAACAGAACGACATAAGACAGGACAAAACAAACAAACAACAACAACATCAAAATAACATAGAATATGATCACAAACAATCAAGGCAACAAAAGGAACGAAAAGGGGGAAAAATATACAGGAGAAAATCCAGTAGTTACAGTCTTCCAGATCAACCCCTTCAAACTGGAATTGGCTGTAGACCAAGTTATCCATATTGTTTTGATTTGGCCATATGTCTCTTCAATATGGACCACAGATTTGAACCTCAACATTTGAACCTTTGTTGAGCCATTCTTTCTTTTTTATTTAAAGACTCAAACTAATCCTAAGAACTGGTGCTTTACTTGCAGTTTAAACTGCCAACAGAAGCTGCTATTGCTGTTTTTTTTTTTTTTTTTACTGAAATAGGTGAATAATCCCATGGGAAGGATTTCAGCAAATTAAAGAAAATGCAGAAGTGTCCTTACTGATTAAAAGTTCTTAAATGACTAAGAAATATTCATTCTTTGTAAAAATTAATATTTCTTTTTGATGACACCTGCCACTTAGAGGGTTGTCCACATTAGACATTAAATTGTCAAATTTCAAACAAAGAGTATCTTATTATACTAGCAGTTACGGCTGTGATGGAATGCTGCCGTACACAGGGGTGTTCCAGAACTGAGTTTGGGTGACCGTCCGGCAAAGGGGAAGCACACCTTAACATTTAACACACGCAGTCAGAAGGAGTTTCTTGAGAACAAGATGATGATATGATTTTGAATTCCTTGTAACTTCCGACACTCTCAGAGCAGCTCGGAGTCTAAGTGACCAGGAAGAACTCTGGCTACAGTAAGATTTTCTGTTTGGAATGAAATACATGAAGCCCTCTGTGTATAGGTGGACAGGAAGGACAAACGGAAGCAGTGCTCTGCCATGGAGCTCTGAAGCGCACTTATTCCAACTGATTTCATGTCCAGATAAATAACCTAAAATAGCTTCAAAGCTGTGTATATGGGCACAAAATGAGAGGAGATGATGAGGTTTTTAGTCACAACAAGAGCCATTTACTGACTTTTGTTCACAGTCTGGGTAAGTTATTTCACAGAGAAATATGCAATATGTCTGAAAACCTGAAACAGAATCATCATCAAGACCAGCACACACAATTCCTATTATGCTGGTAAATGCAGGCTTAAGTTTCACATCCCCTCACAGATCCTATGTGATTATAAATACCTTCACAACGTCAAACCAAAAAGCCGCAACATGATGTCGGTTCTTTCAGGGCTACATCTGAGATATGAAAAAGTCAACAGATACAGCCAGAGGACTGACATTCATAAGCTCTTTTGGGCTGGGGTGAATCAAAGCACGTACATTCACTTCGCATATAATGATGTCTGGCTTCAAGACATAAAAAGGTCTGTAGCTCAAGCGTTCTATTGAGTCCTTTATTTTTAAGGAATAGGAGCAGTCAAACGGTCTCAATGGAATGTCACAAGTGCCAAATAATACTTGGTAGAGTCCAGAGTTTTCGGGCTAACCAAACCATGCGGCCACCAAAAAGCGCTCGTGGGATTCCATTCTCTGCTGGAGATTTATTTCATACAAGGACTCAGCAGCTGTTTTCTTAGCCTATGATTTTATTGATCTGTAGAGAGGATTAAAAAATAAATCACATTACAGAAATAGAAGAATAAAGTTTAGAACACATTTTTTTTTAAATGGTGTAATCGGTTTCAGAGCTATTGCCATCACAGTCCCTGACTGCATAAACTGAGGCACAAATGCTGGGATTGCTTAAGTTTTAAAGCAAGAGGTCAGCTCTGCTCCGTAGAATACTTGTAATGAACTTGTCTTGCTCCCAAGTGAAGGGAATGCACTTTTGGTCTGTTCACTGTTCACTGTTCGCTGTTCACTGTTCACTGTTCACTGTTCGCTGTTCGCTGTTCACTGTTCACTGTTCACTGTTCACTGTTCACTGTTCACTGTTCACTGTTCACTGTTCACTATTCACTGCACTGCACTGTGCACTGTTTTGTCTTCTGCCATCAGGGTGGACAGTCTCCTGGTCCACACTCTCAAACTGTTGTGTTTTTTCCTCAAAAGTTCTATTTCCAGTTTGACTGAGGGTTACAGATTTTGTTGAGACTGGATGAGGAAAGACAGAAATAGGGTACAATTCATTCTTCATGGGTGTAAATTTGAAAAAAAAAAAAAAAAAAAGACAGTGTTGATTCTGGCTTATCAAGCTCTTCCAAAGTCCCATCTGACACTGCATACAAATGAATAACAGATTAAAAAAGTAATAACGATAAAAAATGTGCATTAATTCTCTAAACTTGATGAGTATCTTAACAAAGCCATACTACTTGTCACGCAGACACTCAAATTCCTGTGTCCCCAGAGTATTTCTCATGCGGTTTGGATGAGAAAATCATTTGTAAGAAGGGGGTTTGGTGATGTCATCCACAGCCTCAGAAACAGTCATGGTTTGAGTGTGAGGGTGTGAACGTGCGGCCCCTCCTCTCTCTCTCGCCCCCATACCTTTAAGTTGTTCATTCAACCTGGTGGGTCATTGAAAGTCAGAGTTAATTCAGCGACTGGTGGCAGACGGTGGGCAGAAATGTAATCATTAATGCTGAGTGTTTATGTAGCCAGTAAGATATTAATCAAAGCGTTTCACCTCTCACCAAACTAAGAGACCCATAGAAGGCAAAGGAAAATGGCCGAGGTCCTTTAGAAGCTCCATTCAATTAGTTCACAGTCAGTTTGTCATTGTCCTCATTGTGCACCTTCAGGTAAGTCAAAGCTTTGTCTGTATTTCTCTGTAGCAGGCAGCTTAGGTCATCCGCTGCCTCTCAGTAAAGGTGTTAGCAGAGTTAATGTCTGTGTGTGAGCATCGAATGGTAATAACAATTTGGTTCTTAATTAAAGTAGCATTTTTTACTGTAAATCAGCGGCACAGTACCTTCCACTAATACAGGTTTTCCCTTGCTGAGATCCGATCCATTAGAAGGAGTTCAAGAGCATTATCAATAAAACAGAAAAGATTTCACAAGCTTGTGATCAATATTTTCATATTTTACCAAACACACATATTTTAAGCTTTCAGATAAAAATAGTGATGTCAATTTACCAATTCTAGGCAATATTATGACAATTGTGACTATCAAATGTGTATACTTGTATAAAATTACAAAATGTCTAAACAGCCACATTCCTCTGATGGATGATTATACGATGATTTAAACATTTAAACATTTTAGGTACTCGTGTTTTAAATAGTTATGGCATTGCAGCCTGTGGTTGATGTTGTCAAAAGGCTTCTGGGTCACAGGGTAGTCATTTTAGGAAAAGCAATGGTCCCAGGAACCCCTGCTAAAATGTACAGTCTCTTGTAAGTATATATCAACGACAACAACAACGACAACAACAACTGTTATTGTTATTACCGTTAGATGATGACACTATTGTTTGCGAGTTAACTCCATGCAACGACAAGTGCCGCAGCAGCAGTGCACCATATGATGGGAGCTGGAGGCTGTGGAATTCTCCTCACACTTCGAGGAGAGGGATTCCATTATTTATGCCTCAGCCGTGAGCGACAGAAGAACCCAATTACGCGCAATAAATGCGAACGCCTGCATCTATGCATTCTGCGCTGATTCTGATTTGTCTCAAAGGCGTCATAACATCATTTTATTCTCAGCTTTAATTATACAGAAATAGTTTAAGCAAATAATTAAAGGGTATGAAAGCAAAGCAGAAAAATCATGGCAGCTTAATTAATGTCTATGCATTGTGTTTAAATTGCTGCATTGAGTCATCTCTAAAGGGCAAAGGATGTTTCTGAAAATTAATGGTAGTTTTATCTCACAAAACACATTTATCATATCGAGCTGAGATTTGAGATAAAGGGGACTATTCAATTCTGAAAGTTATCTGTTTTTCTTAAACACTGAATTATGAATTTCCACATTTGTGACATATTCCAAGAGTCATAACTAACAGTTTTATTTGTTATTTATTTGCATCAATCTGTAAAACAGGAAAACACACACAAAATGCAATTGCTGTACAGGTGAGAGATACCACTGAGACCACTGAGGTAGACATCTGAATGTGCCACTTACATTTTCATACACAGTTTTTATGAAACACACACACACACACACACACACACACACACACACACACACACACACACACACACACACACACACACACACACACACACACACACACACACACACACACACACACACACACACACACACACATTACATGGCTATTATCAGGATTTCCTAAACTATAAATGCTTGGTACATTCAAACAAATTATTTACCTGGATTTCATTTTATCCCTGAACTATGCTTGCTGTCTCTTCTGACTCCACTTTGGCAGGCTGATGACTGCACTTTGACTCAACGCTGCTCCTGGCGGATGTCAGGGATTCTCGGTCTGTGCGCAGGTTGCGGCTTGTCAAGGTAAGGAGCAACACCCACTTCTGTTGTGCTGTTAATCTAGGTGTACCAGAAACATGGCTGCACACCACTGAGAACGACCTTTTTATCTCAGAGAGGGAATACCGCATTATCTAACCGAGAGACCACAACGTGAGTAACAGTCAGTTACATCTTTGACAGGATAGATACACAATATGACAAAAAACTTTATACAATCAAAGAGAAGTAGAAACTAGGGACTGATGTACAACAAAAACTCAGGAAAAGAGTTGAATTAGAACTTGGCGCTTCAAACTTTATCCAACAAAAGAATAATAGAAACTAAGGATTGATATATGATCTTATGTTGAATTAGAACAGGCTGTTCTACATTTTGAACTTGATCCAGTCAGAGAATAACAGGAACTAGCATGGTTTTTCTTGATAATGATCACTTTAAATTTCAGGTTTTTATGTGCAGAGTTTGCTTTTGCCTGGGGCTGTGTTCCCCTTTTCAAATTGTGGTCTGGGGTCGTGTGCACGGTAGAAATGACCAAAACAGCTGTTTCGCTGCAGTGCTCAGACTCGCCTGAGGATTGGAAAAAACATTTCCAAGAAGAGAGCACACGTTTCCTCACTTTCACTCCCCCATGTGGGGTCATTTGCAGGTTTCTGAGCGTCTGCGTTTTAATAGTTTCCGAGCTAAAAGGGGAGAAAGGAGAGCGGAAAGGGAGAAATTTCCATTAAAAAAACACTGCACAAACAGGCTGTTCTGGAGACAGAGATACAGCTGCGCATGTTTTTACTCCTGATTCTTTGAAAATCCATGCAGAAGTGGTGAGGGTGATGAAATCCAGCACTCTCACTGAAAGTTACCACCTTGCGGACTATTACTCATCATCGCTTCCGAATTTCGACACAGAAATTACTTAGAAAACATCAGTGGGGAAACATGCACAGTAATGCAGGGCATGGCCACCTCAAAGCAAGCAGGAGCCTGAAAAGCTGTGGCATGTCAGTACTGCAGCGGTATAAACGCATGTGCCAACGGGAAACCGTGCCATTAACATTCTCGCACTGCGGCCGCACCATACCATCCTGCATGTGCAAACCACCTGGAGCAGATGAATGAAAGGTTTCAGTCCATGGCTTATGTTCAGAATCAAACCGGTAGCAAAACTTTATCATGAAATAACGCGGCTGCTTCATTTCTCCTTGAATTACTGTAAAACAATTGTTTTCACAGGTAAACATGTCTTCTGTCAGAAACCCTCTAAATATGTCCATATCCTTAAATGTGTAACTTCTTTGCTTTCTATCCCAAGCCTTGGACGATTGAAGATGAACAAGTCTAACAAGGGGAATGAGACCAGTCCCTATCGCTGCAACTTTCATGAGGACTTCAAGTACATCCTGCTGCCGGTTAGCTACGGCCTGGTGTTCGTGATCGGCCTGGTGCTCAACGTCCTCGCCATGTACGTCATCATCTTCAGGACAAGCGGTGGAAGTCCAGCACCATCTACATGTTCAACCTGACGGTGTGCGACACCCTCTACATCCTCACCCTGCCCTTCCTCATCTACTACTACGCCGACGAGAATGACTGGCCCTTCAGTGAGCCGTTCTGCAAGCTCATTCGCTTCCTGTTCTATGCCAACCTGTACGGGAGCATCCTCTTCCTGTCGTGCATCAGTCTTCACCGCTTCCTGGGAGTGTGCTATCCCATGCGGTCTCTACAGTGGGCCAGTGCTCGCCGGGCCCGGTTGGTGTCCGCCGGCGTCTGGGTGGCGGTGCTGGGCTTCCAGGCGCCCATCCTCTACTTCTCCCGCACGCACGACTTCGGGGAGGAGAAGACCTGCTACGACACCACCAGCGAGGAGCTCTTCGACGACTTCCTGGTGTACAGCTCTGTCATCTCCGTGCTGCTCTTCTGCGTGCCCTTCATGGTGGTGATGGTGTGCTACGGGCTGATGGTCCGTAAGCTTCTGGAGCCCAGCGCGGGTGGGGCCACCTCGCTACGCTCCAAGCAGAAGTCGGTTAAGATGATCGTCATCGTCCTGGCCGCCTTCATGCTGTGCTTCCTGCCCTTCCACCTGACGCGTAGCCTGTACTACAGCTTCCGTTACTTGGATGAGCAGATCAGCTGTGAGCTCCTGGAGGCCTCCAGCATGGCGTACAAGGTCACGCGCCCGCTGGCCAGTGCCAACAGCTGCCTGGACCCTGTCCTCTACTTCCTGGCTGGCCAGGGGGTCCGTAGCAACCTCACCGTTGCTAGGAAGAGTAAGCAGACTCGTAAATCCAGCGCTGTCAAGTTGTCCACTACTGAACTTTGACGTGTGGGAGGAAATAGATGATGTGATTCCTACACCTTGAGCCAAATGGGGGAAAGGACCTGAGGGGTTTCTACAGTATTGCGAAAATGGCAAGCTATGTGAAAAGAAAGATCAAGAAATTAAAATGGAACAACAGTTGTGGATTTACAGACATCATAAGGTTTATTTTGTTCTGAACTTTATATCTTAGACAGAGATATGAACCAGGATCGCGTTGTCTTAAAACTTTTCTCTGTCAATGTAATTGTGTTTGCCAAGACATTGAGAACATGAATGCAGGTGCCAGTAAAGCAGTGTTTGATGGGAAAAGTAAAACTTCCCTCGCAGCAAGCTTTCCAGAGTCACCGTGATTAATAATTCATGTGGTATGGAATCATTGCTGACCCCAGTCGAACATTGACTTTAAAGACAGATAAGACCCGGCCGAAGTGAATACTGACATAGCGAGAGCCTGAAAACACATTATGATGTCATTGCTGTGTGCTCTATATTTCAATATCACACAAACAGCATTGATGCCCACTTTATATTCAATGAAACAAAAAAACAGCAGTGGGGGGTTCTCTAAACTCATGTTAAACTACATTCTTGCTGGAGTGAAGTGGCCCATGGTTCCTCTTCACTCCTGACTCAGCCAGTACACAAGATGACTGACAGCTATTGTAGTCTTGCCCAGGAAGGAAGGGAGGCAGTCAGTAGGCTACTTTCAGCCTCACTGTGTAAGGGTGAATCTTCTAAACGATTGGCCAACAGGGGTCTGCATGTGCCAGCTGCAGGAGAAGCACAGTCCACAATAACACTGCACAGCTGAGCTGGTAGACTGCTCAACCGCCACAATAACACTGCACAGCTGAGCTGGTGGACTGTGGTGAGAGGAAATGACAGCTGGCAAAAACAGTTCAGAGACCTTGGATTCCACTCTTCCAAACTGACAGCAGTAACAGGATGGACTTACAATACCTGATTGGCCAGTCAAGATCACATTAAAAAGGAAAAAAAAAAAACAAACAAACAAACAAAAAACAGACATATAAAAAAGGTAATGGTGATGAAACATATGGAAATTTCCCAAAGATAAATTCTGCATGAATGAAGGGTTCTGGTTCTTGGTCCCACTGCGAAAGGAACAGCCTCTGTTAAAAGAAAATCTTAGATTGCTACTATGGAGTCAGAGCACTTTTGCTGTCAGTCGCTCTGGATAAGAGTGTTCTGCCAAATGCCTAAATGTATATGTAATATAAAATCATTGACTACAAGCTCAAACTGGTTCTTCACTTGAAGTGTCGGAAGGGAGGAACCCTGGTATAGTTGTTTTAGCATGTTAAGAGACCTTTAAAATAGGGATCCGATATTCATTTAACAACTGAAAAAATGTTCACTTTGGCAGAGCCTGGTTTTGTGTAGAGTTCCCTTTTAAACGAGAATGTCTGTGGGTGAGATGTTTTTCAGTTTCTTCTGTGTGCGTGAGAGAGAACAGAAGGCTCTTTCTGTGGCTGAAATGTGTTGACTTACACCAAAAAATTCTCAATGGTCTCCTCTCTGTGCCCCCTCAAATAAACAACAGAAGTTCACATTCAGCTGTGTAATATTTCTCAGTAGGGAAAAAAAGGGAAAATATGAAGTTAAAACAACGCCATCCTTCTGTTTGTAATATTCATTGTGACACAGTTGAGATTCACCAGGTGTTTAAAACTACTTCTCTCTCCTCAATCAGTACAGCTTCATTGTGTTTAGGCCGGAAGGCTACGAGAAGAAGTACAAGTGTTATTGCGTCCCTAAGAATGACATTTAACCTGAATTTCCACTATATGTGTTCACCTCTTTAAACCGGTGTATAAATATGTATTTTTGTTGGTCTGTTACCCAGGTGTCTATCCTGGTCTGATGAGCAAATAAATAATGTAATGTAAATATTTGCATATTCCATAAATGTGAGGGTGGAGTTTATACATATCTTTGAGGATGTAAAAACTCCTTACAGGACATAGAAACTCTGAGAAGAAATTAATAAAAAATTGTACTAAAAGGCATTGTATGTCATTTAATTTCACTTGTTCCAGTGTGTTAAAAATACCTACGGTATATTATTCCTAAATAACTCAATAATATTATTATGCTGCTACACAAGCTCCTAGTCTGCCACCTAGTGGCCTGAGATGCATAACGCACATTTCTGTAATTCGTCGTCAGGCAAGTCATGTGGGGGTAGGTACCTTACTAAATCCATCGTTGAACATTGAAACATAACATTTATTTACCGTCTGTTTCAATATTCTGATATCAACAGTATTCTCTTTGCTGCTCATAAGCGATTCATATGGCTATTGGTGGCTTAAGATGACCACATTTTACAAAATTAAGAACCAAATGAAAAATTAATTCATTAAAATTAATGAATATTTTAATATGTTGCTTTTCAAATCTGAATCAATTATGATTCCATTTTTAATCTCTGTTTTCGGGCAACTATGTAGTAAAATTCTAAAGTTATTGTTTTCGAATAAAAAGTTATTTTTGGTTGGTTCTATAAATTATTTTCTAATCAAAATACTTCTTCTCCCATCTGAAATCCTCATGGGGCAATCCAAAAACATATTTTGTTTTCTTTGACTCTATTGTTAGGATTTTCTCATACATCAGCTGACGTATTTTTGACATCAATGGCCATGCAACCACACGTTGTTTCAGTGCATTGTAATTACTCGTAAAGAATGCATTGAGACTTTGCGTCAGACATTGAAGCTAGAAGTCGTTATCTTTTGAAGTTAAAACCACCTCTAAGCATGCCTCAATCTAGTCATGTGCGTTAATTAGTGGTTTACGAAGAGTTTAAAGATTTCTTTTAACATTTCACGTCACTTACTGTTTAGCGACTTAGCACGGGATAAGGCCCGACAAAAAGCCAAGCAATAACACGCCATAGTAGGCCGTGTGCTTCCCATCAGCTTAAAGGCCACACACAGGCGACGTTATGACGCGCATCCAGTATAACCCACGTAGATGCATTATACGGTTCTATGAAAACTAATGTGCCGTAATGATTTGTAGTGTTCAAGTGTCTCACTAGAGGTCAGTCATGTTTCATTTGATGAATTCCAGTGCTGTATTGCCCTTTTGGTGTTGAGATAATTGAGCACAATAAAAATATCTCCAAATATATTTCTATAAATGTCATCAGATACTCAGACGGTATAATCCTGTAAAACATTCTATTCCATGAATTGGTCCAACAGGATCTCAGGTAATCTTATCTCTGAAAGAACGCATGCACTTCCGGCGTTACTTTGTCATTTATTTTTCCATACACAACAATATAAAATGTTATTTGTGTTCAGCTAAGTACGTTAACGAGGGGTTCTGTTGAAGGGATGTGAACAACGAACCCTCTAGTTAGGATCATAATCATCTAAGTCGTAAAAACAAGCTTAATTTGCATCCTGTTTTGCATTAATTTATTTAGTGTTCTGGGTTTGGGGGTTAATTTTAATTAAAATTTACGAGTGTTTGTAAATAATGAGTGTTTGTCAATTAACTAAAAATCGATACATTTCCTGCATTAACTGAACTGGCATGCAAAGGGCCCTAACCATAGTATTTAAGAAATTAAAAACATTAAGTGACAGATGAGAAATCGGTCCTTGACACAGTGAATCAAATTGAGTGAGACAAATTAAAATAAACTGCTCCTTTATTTAAAGAGTACAAATATCAAGAAAATGGAATATAATAAATAAGAACCTACAAGGTTGGAGAGATGAGTTCCTTTTTTGTCACGACACTTCAGTTAATAACATTGAACACAAATTAGATTAAACACATGGAAATGTCCAACCAATAAATATGATAAAAGTCATAATCCTCCCTAACCGAGTTGCAAACATACAAAATACAAAAATGACACACTATATAAAATGTTAATGTAAACCATTATAACAAAATAGTGATGCCACAAATAAGTGGCGATGTCTGACGCTCCTCCGCTTCAAATAATATCAAACAAAATAAGTGTGTTTTGTTTTTTTTTTTTTTTACAAAAAACCAAATAAATGTGTTTCAGTGTTGGGAATGAGACAGAAATATTTAAACCAATACTACTGAAAGTCATGAGAATTGTTAATTATACTGAAAATGTGATTTTCACATTGAGTTTCCGTAAAAATTGTGGAAAGTAAACATGTAAGTACCAGAATATGATGGGTCTTAAGTGCTCCTTTGTGGCAAAGCTAGATCTGCTGACATAAAATGAGTGACTGTATGGATGTGTGCGTGTTCACAGGGAAACAGAACAGTTCCCACTTCTATTTTTTTTCTGTTTTACATCTTCCCTTGGTTTTTCATACACAGTTGCTAACCTCGAGTTAGGCCAACACACAGACATTTCTGTGTTGACAGGCATCATCATTATCACTGCAAAAAAACAAAACAAACAAACAAAAAAAAAAACCATACAGTGCTGTGCTTGGGTAAGCAACTACACTTTGCCAGCTTAGAATGGAGGTAGGTTTAGATACACAAACCCCTAATCCACAGGAACAACACTGCAACCGAGGGCCGCGGCTGGTCAGACAGAAGCGAGATAATGCCACGGAAACCGTCCTCCCAGTCCGCAGAGTCCCCTGGGATAGACTCATGGCTGAGCTCCCACATGCCGTTCCTTACCCTGCGGTGCTGTGGAAGCATAATTTGGGGCCTAAAAAGAAGAGTTTGCCGTTGATGTTTGCCGAGGTGCTCCGTTATTGTGGCAAGAGCAGGAAGAGCTTGGACAGCTCGGTACATGCATTCCCAGCCCTGAAGGAGCCCGCTATGCCTAAAGACCCCGTTCCCTCTTGCACTCTTAAGGAGAATACTTCAATGAATTGTTCCCATGAGAGTGTTGAGGCATTCAAAAACCCACAGCAAGTGAATGGGCTGTATTTAATACTTGCCGACATCCACAGATTGTGCGTGTTAGGGTAAATGGAATCTATGGGTAGGAGCTTTGTCTACAGTGAATGACGAATTATTGTTAAGTTGCTCCGCTCAGCACATTTGGTTTTTTCGCTGTGCATTTTATAATTTCTGGGGTTTCGGGGATATGATGTCTGAATTTTTTTTTTTGGAAAATGAATACAGTTACGGATGTTCTGAAAAGTGGTAATTGGTAGCTGCCTGAAGGAAGATGTTTGACTTAGCAGCATTCAGCATTACCAAAGTTAGAGAGATTCACAAGTATGCAAGCATACATTTCAATGGCAGTGTGTGTGTGTGTGTGTGTGTATGTGTTGATTAAATTCCTAGCATTGTGTGGCACTACAGGACAGGAAGTGACGTCATTAAGTCTGAGATGAATACACATGGAAAGAGGAAGTCCCAGGTCAAGCAACCACACAGTCAGAGGCTGCTATCACCCAACTCTCAAAAAAATGACCTGGTCAGGAACACTGAGACACAGCAAACTAAAGCCAAGCACACAATCACCCCTGTATTGTTCCTCACTGTACAGTACTGACAGCTTCAGTAAAAAGTGGAGATTCAGCTTTTCAGTTCAAAACACCTCTGTACATATGTACAATAATTTACAATATTTGCTTGTGCATCTAAGAGATTTTACGCTGGGTATAAATGAAAAGCAATCTTTCACATGAAAGCTGTTCTGTGCTTTGTGTGAAGAAGGAAAACTAAACCATGCTATATTCTAATAAGTGTTTGCTCTATGTCAATTTGTTAAAATGAAACCTGTATACAACATCAGTTGTGATTATAATCTTATGAACACAAAAACTGGATTACCACCAGCATTAGTTTACATTCCACTTTGTGAATTAGGTCCACAACTTTGCTGGTCGTAACTGGAATTAAAAAATAAATGTGAAGTGACTAAACACTTGATTTTCTTTAAAAACCATGATTGAACAGGACAGATTTAATTCTCAGCTCTTTTTCTGTAATACTTAGTGGAGTTGTCTGGCATGCAGTGTGTGTCGTCTCTAGTGGTATTTTTTTAAACTTCATTTTATGCACAGTGTAGGAATTGTCAAAGTTCACTACCACAGGTCAACACCCTGACTAGTGTCGTTTGGAAGCACTAACTTAGCAGGCAATATTGCTTTGTTCATTTTCTCTTCTCTGCTTCTGAACTAGAAGCTTATTGCTCATAATGATAAGATAATTAAGTTGTAATAAATATGTAATTAATACACTGCCGTGCACAGCAGGGGACCCCCTCTTCAGGGGTTACAGGCTTTTGCCCTTTGGGGGGGGGTCCCCTCTCAACCCACTCCTTGCCCACAGCGTCCAGCAAGGTACAGTCATCTCCCAGCATGCCTTTCTTTCCACAATTAGCTGTTGACCTGTCAGAGAGAGAGAGAGAGAGAGAGAGAGAGAGACTGATGAGAAAAACAAAATGGCAGCTGCAGATATTGCTTGATAACCTGGGCAGGGAAGGGTGAGTGACAGTCCCACAGGTAATACGCATTAACGGCCTCCTTGAAGTGATCATTGGGGGGGGGTCACACTGTCACACTCCTCTGCAGGTGCTTCTCTATCAGATCAGCTGGGATAAGGTCTTTGTGCTCCTTTACAGGCCGTTAAAAGCCTTAGGTTTAGTGTATGCTCACTCATAAAAGCTCCATTTCGCCTTCAAGGTCTAAAGGTAAGGGCAAAATGCATATTTAGCCATTTCCTATTTGTGAGTACACACATTACAGTGCTAAAAGCAGTGCGATGCAGCTGTCTTATGTTTGAATGTTTCCCCAAAGAGGGTCTGCATAAGGGTTAATGAGCATAGACTATTGTTGGTAGCTGGAGTGAAGAGACTTCCTCTTATTGGAGGGGAAAATCTACCAATGAACTGTCACCACAAATGACTGGCAGAGAAATGAGAGACTTTCAGATGGTTTCTGTGCCCAGCACTTCAAAATGCCTTCTGAAGTGAGGTAGCTTCCACCACTGAAATGAAGCCTCATCCCCATGTACACAACGAAATAAACACAGAAATGTGTTGGATCTGTCATTTTTAAAAAATGCTAGGTACTTACAAGGAAACGCAAGTATTGAAATAAGACTTTGGAAGAGAGGCAGATGATTTCAAAAAGGAGGAAAGGAAATAGAACAAAGGAAATACGGCAACCGAACTTCCTGTCAACTTCTGTAATTTTCCTGTAATGTCAACACCCTCACCCACTCACTGTCCAGTGTTTCACTCGAACAAACAAAAAGAAAAATTCAGGGCATCTGGCCTTTTAAATGTAGAATCCAATTATATCTAAACTCGGGCACACATTCCAGGAAGTCAGGAGTGCTGAGAGACTTACTAATTTAGGCTGAAATACAACAGGGCACAGCGAAGGAAGATTAAAATATTTCTGGACGGATGGGGAAATGGCTGAAGTCAGTCCTTTCCACCTGATATGTTTTACCAGCAATCTGTGTGAAAGTCCACCTGCCTTCCTCTGACATGTCTCTCTCATACCCTGTAGGTGTGAGGGAATGACTATGCAGAGACAGACGGAGGTAAAGAGAAGAGAGCAGAATGGTTTTTTTTTTTTTTCGAGAGGAGAGTGAAGAGACGCGCCCCTCCTTATGTAATCATACTGCAGCTCTTTTGACTGACAGTCGGTGATGCACCGCACTAGATGAGGAGGTACAGTGGCCGTCACCCATGATTTAACGCTGCTCCATGACTACGGTGGAGGCCCACAGATTTACCCTGTACTTCAGTTCGCCACAACAGAACTGCTGCGCTTAACACCGCAGCAGCAGTCAGCCATACAATGCAATGCTTTAAATAAACACGAACAAATGAGGCATTTTATATAACAGTGGCTGTAACTACGTTATAGCTGCAGTGATTTAAACTGTCCTACACAACTACACAACGGGCAGTCCATCTGCCGTCTACTTCCATCACCCTTAGCTGTCTCAGTGCGCGAGTCCCTCGGAGTTTCCGGATGTTTCCATGGTGCCGTTTATGAGAGCCGCAGTGCATCTTGGCTGAGATCACAGCATGGACCATTATCATTCCTGTCTGGGCTCTGTATCCACTTCAAAAACATACAGCGCTAACAAAGGCCGTGTGAGAGGGGTATTTCTGGCGCCGCGCTCTTGCGCGTATGAGGTCATTAATATTTCATTGAGTCTCAGCGGTCTTCAGTTTGGCGGAAAGAGTTGATTCAGCTGAGTGTACACACAGTGAGGGTTTCCTGGCACAGCCCCAAGCTCGTAGAAATAGAAGGTCTAGAATTACCATTCTTTGCCAGGGTGATGCCTGACTATATACAAGGTCCTTTGGACAAAATGCGACTAATGTAAATAGTCAAATTTTATTGTTTATTAGCATTGAAATTCCAGGTAGTTAATCCTTGTGAGAGCATCCATTCACTGCTATTTTAAGTAGGATACTGATTAACGAATCACAGCAAGCTTTGAAACTAGTAGCTCTGTATCTATGCCCCCAAGCCGCCTCCCAAGCAGTGAGGTGATCTCATTTTATGAAGCTGTGCAGCACCACCACCAGCGCGTTCCCATAGCGACACGATTACCTTTTAGATGACCAGGTTGGTGTCCCCCAGTCTTATGACAAGCTTTCGGTCCTGAAATAATTGAAAAGCTCTTCAGTATAAACCGCTCTAGAATTGGGGAGGTACGGTCACTCAAGAATACCTTTGGTCCAGCACCAAAGGAAGAGTTGTTTTTTCCCCACCTTAGTGTGTGTGTGTGTACATGACAATATTCAAGCCTATATGATGTATGCATCTGAACCATCAGGTCACTCAGTCTCAATACTTCTTGTAAATTGTAAGCCGTGGAGAAAATAAGTACAGGAAGTAGACAAAGCCTACGCCTACTTATGATGTTGCATTTCCAACTAATGTGTGAGGAACTTCCTTGAAAATTAATGCGCGTATGTTCCTGTCTCAGAAACAGGAAAAGCCAGGAGTATTTACTTAGCTGGCTGGGAACCCAGGTCTGACAGGTAGTGTCGGTTCCTGCCACGGTTGCCGGGGGAGGTTTCCCGGACGACACACTCACCTCCTGCTTGCTCTTGGTCCACGTGGAGGAGGAGGAGAGGGAGGGGATCCCCAGGAGAGATTTCTCGTCCGCCGCCTCCGTCAGGGAGGTGTCGACTGAGTCGGTGTCGCTGGACTCCGGCGGGGTCAGTTCCAGGGGCACGGACCTCTGCTCTGGAATCTGGGCCACCTGGAACCTGTAAACCAATCAGAGGTATGATTGACACTTTGCCCCGCCCCATCGCAGTCATAACGCAGCAGATATGCCAATTCCACAACTGGAGGGGCACATGGAGCTACTACAGGAAACAACTGCATTATGGGTATTCTGGCATTTCCCTACCATAACCTACCTCACCCCAACCTGAACTATGTATTCTGGTTTTTGTTACATCTCTTGATCATTGAACATATATGTTTAGGCTTTTAACACAATGTCAGCTTAGCCCGTTGCCATTTAATTTGTCTCTGAGCTCCTAAATTTCCCACAAATGCTTCAGTTTCAGTGATTAGGTGTTAGGTGATAAGTCCACACTTTCATACTTTGAAACTCCCATTTGTTTACACCAATAAACCTATACTTTCATTAATTTAGGCTGAAAGAATGATTTGCCAAAAACATACTATAGACAAAGAAACCCTTAGCTATGAAAGTGCCTACTGACTGATTGAAAGTCCTGGGATTGTGGCTTTAAACCTTGCATGCTTCATGGTAGGCATGGCTATTTCTGACAAAAAGTGACAATTAAGAGGGGTGAACCATCCCTCAATAGACATTAAGAGTGTCTAATTAAGAGCAGTCAGCAGCTCTTTACAGTTCCCGGGCTGTAATTATGGCTGTGACAGACACCAGAATACACAGAGGGGCGGGAGCCCCTGTACTGAGTTTGGGGAGCCCTGCCCTTGCCGATGGTGGAGGGGGATGTACATGACTGAGGTTCTCCACAAAAGGAAACTGTCACTTAAAAGCTGGATAAATGGGTGTGACATAATTCTCCAGAGTCCAGCCGTCACCCGCATGTGCTGAGTGTGCGCTGTGTGCTGTGCTGTGAGCGAGTGGGGTGAGCTGGGGGAGGTGGAGGAGGAGGAGGAGGAGGATGAGGATGAAGAGGAGGTGTAGCTGACCTGCCCACAGACAGGATGGTGACCTCTCCGGGCAGCGGGGCCTTGCTGCTGGGGCTGGTGGTCTTGCAGGTGTTGATGGGGGGCGGCAGCAGCAGCTCGGGCCACTTCTTCTGGCTGCAGCGGGAGCAGCAGGCGCCCGCCCTGGGGCCCAGCCCGTTGATGGTGTGGAGGTGGTGCTGGTGGGAGCAGAGGCGGGGGAGGGAGCGGAACTGGTGGGGGAGATGGGGGAGGACAGGGAACCTGTGGAGCCGACAGAGAGGGGTCGGGGTCACAGGTGAGCCAGACTCACAGGGGCACTGCTTTTGATCCATACAGGCAGGGCTGAGCAAGTGAGCAGTATGAGGTAGTGGCTAGGGAACCAGGCTATTTTTGGAACTTGATGAAATAGTGCCTGCTGTGCTTATACCCCTAGGTAATGTAATGTAACCACGGTTTTTAATGAACTATTGCGTTCATGGGCCGCAGAATTCAATAACCACCCCCCCCATTCCACAAATCATGAACACACCCTATCAGCTGTCGTTATATATTATTAGGATCCATTTCCTAAGTTGACGTTCCCATCTTATCACAGTTAATTATGCAGTTAAATATAACTTTTTTTTTTGGCCGCAATCAAGATACAAAACTTCAGCTGGGATTTGAACCCGCGGCCCCGTGGCCATGGGCGAGCGGCACGTGCCGCTGCCGGCCGTGGCACAGCGAGGGTGACAGTGCGTCCCTGTATCTGCAGTGCTACATTCACCCGCACACAAAGGAAAAGCCAGTGCTGTGGTCATCATCACCGGGGCCTTTCTGACGGCATGAAAAGTGCTCTGTACTGTACATGTTGGCTTTGAGTTCTAGAAATCTTTTAATGCCAGCTATTTTTCAACCGGGGTCACCACGGCAGAAAAATGAGCCCAGTTCTTTTCTCTGCCGGACAAAAGGGACAATGGGGGCAGGCATTATGCGAGGACCCTGATGGTGCGGGTTTTGAACAGGCGTTTTACGGAGGGGCGGGGGGGTTTTAGATGAGTCCGCATACAGCCGCGCCGGCGCGCTCCGGTATGGAACTCTCCGGGGCAACCGAGCTATGGGCGGCCATGGCAACCAGACTCCCTGTGCATCATGGGAAAGTCACAAACCTACAGGGACATGCAGTGTGGAATTTTTTTCCAGCTCCCAGGATACCAGCAACATACTGTGGCAATGCCACATAGATTCACTGGAAATTTTGACTCCATTCAAACAACTCAAAAAACTCAAACGAATCAAAAGACATAGTAGGCCAGCACTCCGCCTTTCTCAAAAACAGACGTCAGCAATACCTTTACCCCATATGATTCTTCCAATTTAATTTCATTTTTAAGTTAAATTAACTTCTAACTTCAGGCATTCACCATCATACATGTTTCTCAAAATACCACAGAGAAGCTGGGAAATGGGAAATGGCGAAGAATACCCGTTCTGTTGATGAATCTGTTTTCAAGCCTATTTAACGAACTGTACGTCTACCCGATACAGTTACATATGGGCTACATCCACCAAAGGCAGTATCCTTACATTGTGAGAGAGATTCCAGTGGAATACAAATCATAGTACAGGAAAACACGTTTACTCCTGTTGACTCCCATCCAAGGAGCGTCTGACTACCTCCTCTATTGCTCATTCGCTGGCAGACGTTCCATATCCTTTCAGAGGAGCCATGTTGCGCTAAGGCAGGATGTGCAGCTGTACGCCCGGGTTTGATATATGAAGCTGTTTTTGCTTTGCTGCTGCCCGGATTCCCAAGGACATATCACCATGCCTTCTCCTCAGCCGCGTGTAACTGACAGCATTTTTAATCAGTTCAATAACACCGTAATTTGTTTCCTGGAACAGGCTGCCATAGCAGGCCTAATGACCTTAAAGCTCACACCTGCCCTTTTAAGGCAGTGTGGATGGATATCAGATGGTCAAGCATCCCTGTCATATCATCTAGAACACTGCCTCAAACACTAGTGATGTGAGAGAAAGTACTTTCACTGACGTGGGGTTTAAACAGGCAACATCCATTTTGTGCTTAGTGTGTGCGAGTAGTGTCTTGCTTGGCTGAATTTTTTTGATCATCGGTTTTACCCTTTTCAATAAACATTTAAGACCTGTGAACCAGTGAATTAAGTATTTGCCTGAACCACACCTTCTCTGCGCTGTTGAGAGATCTCTACTCTGCTGGGAGGCCAGTGGGGGAAAAGATACTATGGAATATTGTACTCAAAGAATGAATAGCAACCTTTATAGACTGCACACATATTGTAATAAAAAACATAGATAACCTGATTAAATTGTTTCATACAATATAATTAATTGAAAAGATCAGAACCATAAAGGGCTTGTTCTCAGCTGAGTAACTTTTTCACCATCTTTTTCCCGCCTTGGAGCTCAAAGATGGCTGTGATTGGACTGCCACTTGTCATGTGATGCTTTCAGTGAGGAGTAACACTGGATAAGATAGGACACTCACTTGATGGAGGAGGCTTTGCTGATGGACATCTGCTTGCTCTCATACTCCATCAGAAGCTCCTCCAGAGCAGCGGCATTCTCTGGAAAACACACACACGAGAAAATGAATCTCAGTATGTAAATGATGTGTACTGACATGTATGTGCATATAGTGTGTGTGTGTGTGTGTGTGTGTGTGTGTGTGTGTACGTACTATATGTTTCTATGTGTCTAAATTTTTCAAACCCAAGCAGAAGCAATGCAGACAAATAAAGGCGCATAAAGGAAATTTCAGTTCCACACACACAGCACAATCAGTGTCCTGGGTTTAGCTACAGTGTTATGTTAAGGCCTGGTTACCAAACAGTGTCCTGGGTTTAGCTACAGTGTTATGTTAAGGCCTGGTTACCAAACAGTGTCCTGGGTTTAGCTACAGTGTTATGTTAAGGCCTGGTTACCAAACAGTGTCCTGGGTTTAGCTACAGTGTTATGTTAAGGCCTGGTTACCAATCAGTGTCCTGGGTTTAGCTACAGTGTTATGTTAAGGCCTGGTTACCAAACAGTGTCCTGGGTTTAGCTACAGTGTTATGTTAAGGCCTGGTTACCATAGGTGGGTGGTGGACGTACCTTTCTTTTCGGTGATAAGGCGCACCAGCACACTGATGGTGTCTTCATTGGGGTCATCCACAATGAATGGGCCAGTGTTACCTGCGAGACACGGACATACGAGGTTCATTACCCAGCGGTCAGCAGGAACACCGAGCCCCCAGCGTGCTTGTAATGCTGTGGAATTGAGTCTCGTCGGCAGTTGAAATGTCTATGGCCTCTCTTTATCATTCTTAAAATAACGGCTTTCAGCTGATGATCATCATAGCCATCTAGGATGCAATTTCACCTCCAATGTAATTACAGTTTGACTGAAAAGCCACATCTGTGTTGCTGATTTAATATAGATATTAATGAGTAATCATTAATGGTGGATTGTCTCATTAGCCACAGCACAAACACTAATATGAGGGACAAATTAATGTCCCACAGAAAAAGTTCAGAGGTCAAAAATGTATGAGGCAAAGGACCCTTATGTTGCTCTCTGAGGTACAACTGTTACGATTTATTTGACTTAATTTAGTATTGAACCTAGTGCTCAATATTATTTATTGGTCTCTGGAAAAAATGTTTTTGCAATTATGTTTCCAAAAATATTTCAAAATTAAACACAGAAATACATCTGTAAACACACACTGTACTTGTGGCCAGTGAGGAAACAATAGTCATCGCAAGAGTGATCAAATGCCTGCCAAGTCCGAGCTAAAATTCCCCATTTCTTACTCAGACAGCAGTTCTGTGTGCTTTTCTGTGAGCCAGCAATGGCTCTGCAAACAGGTTCCGTCAGTCTATTCTGAGCCAGCAGACAACGTGGACGACCTGGCGCATGAGAACAGAGGTCTCTATGGTAACCGGGCCTTTCCCACAGTTCCACAGGACAGCAGATGGGAGCAGCAGAACAGCTCACTCAGCTGGAACTTCTATTCAGGCCGTCAGCAAGCCCCCCCCACCCCACCCCACCCAAAGTCCTAACTTTTGTATTTCTGGATTGTTATTTTAATCAATTCAAAAACCTTTTGTCTTTCCTAATCATTTTTGTCCGCCGGGTCTCTTTCCTAAACACACACACACACACACACACACACACACACACACACACACACACACACACACACACACACACACACACACACACACACACATGCAGCAATCACCTACATGTGCATTTGCATGTACATGCGGTTGGAAAGCTGCTCTCAGTGTCAATGGCATGTTGCTAAATCCTTTTCACCTCTACAGCTTCGACCCGGTCATCCATATACGGCCAGTATAGGAGACCACTTCACATAGCTCTCCTGCCTTTGACAACGGCGTTGCCATGGGGCACAGCGGCAGTGGTGTCTCCCAGGCGATCACTGATCTCTGGAGACGTCAGCCTGGCAGCTCTATTTCTGTGGACACAGATATGAGAGCTCCTGCTGCCAGCTCCTCCCTGCCAGCAAATAGCAAACCCTGATACCCTGGACACCCAAGTAAATCCATCTCTGCACCCCTGCATCAGGAAAATTCCTCCGTAAGGGTTTTTTTTTTTTTTTGTTACCCCCACCCTTTCTATCTTCTTTTTTGAAGAGCAGTGTCAGACATCAGTAGCCACAGTAGCAGAGGGAGGAACAGTTACATAAGCTTGCTTGACAGGAAGGGTTTTTTTTCTTTGCTTTTTTTAAGATAACTAGTGGTTCAGGGAAGAGAGTGACCCCCCCCTCCCCCACCACACACAGACACTTCCATTCCACTGTACCACTAAACCACACTGTATGGGAATCGTACTTGCTGGTTTCACAGACAATGGACCTTTGGGAGTGGAAAGAGAGGAATTAAATGAGAAAGGGTTTTTTTGCTCTGTGAGGCAGCCCGGATTTATGTCGACACTCTTTCTGATTGTCTCACCTTGGTGGACAGGGCTGGCTTCCCTTCTGCAGAGTGGCATCAATATGCACGCAGCTACAGAACGTGAGACACAGGGCATGAGCCAGGCCTACGGTATGAGGACTTAATCCCTCTCTTCCTCTCATTTCCCAATCAAATTTCAATCAGCCTTACTGGCACCACAATCACAAAGGTTCTGCATATCCGAGGTCCATACATAACGGTACGAATACTTACAGTATCAGGAATATAAGCAATGGGGGATTTCTGCACTATTGTCGTAAATAGTATTTAATACTACTATGAGAGATAACCACTGTGATAAACTTTCTCGGTTACTTTTCTCATCCCCTACCGCCCCCCACCTCTCTGTCTCTCACCACCTCCATTTCACACTCTCTCTCTCATACACAGACCAGTTTAACTGCAGTGCCCCCCCCGAATCAGTGTTCCTCTGCAGCACAGACACCCCTGCAGAATCCTCCCCTTCACAGACCAAGGGCAACTTCAGCACCGAGGCACAGACCCTGAGCATTCTCAGAACTGACCAACCAGGCCACAGAGACCATTTTCTCAGCACAACCACTCCTGGGTTTGTGGCCCTCCTCATTTTTTTTTTTTTTTGTTTTCCTGCCAATTTTAAAACAAAATGTATAGAGTGCCAAAACTCCAAGGCGACACCTTGTTCAAAAATGACGACGCACTACAGCGACGTGCCAAAAAGCAGCAGTTGTAACCCGCGAGAAAAAAAAAAAAAAAAAACCGAAGAGAGCGGGAGGAAGCTGCTTTTCTGGGTCTCAGTGGTAACTCTCCTCTACACATCTCCTCTGGTTGCATGTTCATGTGAGACACTTCCTCCCATGACGCAAGACAGGCAGCGCCACAGGAAACGAAGAAACCCTGATATGCTGGCAACTACGCAACCTCCACCACACACTACAAGTGTGTTGGAACATCCAGCGATGAAAGTAAACAAAGTATCTCCACATCATTATGCATATATTTACAAATAAAAATGATACATCCCTTTATTTCGGCCAATGTTCCTAAACATATTATGTTGCTACCACATGAATGTGTCAACCTAAATTAATATACAGTGAATGAACAATATACCAAAGCCGATGCACATACTTACACAAGAGGCATGATAGCTGAACTACTTTTAATATAACTCACAGGACAGCATTAGTTAAGTATTAAAGCATAAGAATCGCAAACCAGATCATATATGAATAAACCAGGTCAAGATATACAAGGAGCCTCTGGGTAGCTGACACAGTAAATGTGCTTGCTTGTGGTGCGGCTTCGAGTCCTACAAACAGGTACAGCGCTACCGGCTGTGGCTGGAGGTCCAACATGGTGATCCAAGAGCTGGCCCAGCCTAGCAGGGGAAAAAAGGGACTTAATCTGTTAAAAGTTCGTCAGTCTGATCGCGCACACCGTGACCACTCCTGACCAGCCTTTTGTCCCACATATTCTGTTCTCCGTCACTTTGGGAATAGTAACTGTAGGCTAATCCCGTCACTGCAATGTCTCAGAATGACTGAGGAGGGTGTGCTGCACATATACCGTGCTTTAGGAATGCACAACTGGGACAAAGAGATTGTAGTCACTTTATGACTCACAGGATTTACAAATATTCTCATTGTGTGATGCTTTGGAGGGGGAATCCAAACCAGTTAGCACTGGCACAGTCAGGATTTGACTTCAGACTGCGGCCCGCATCAGTGAACCGAGAACTATTGCTTTAGCAACCTTCTTAGGATGCCAGCGGGCCACTTTTCATTGCCGGAGCATAACATGGCAAGTGCTGTAAGGATGTCCTGAGCCGTAGACAAACGCTATTTGAGTTGGAGCCGCGCCTACAGACACAACGTGCCGGCTCTGCACACATTGACGCGCAGATGGAAAAGCAGAGGCGAGCCGTGGGCGGAGGAGCGGGACTTAATTGAATAATTGATTTTTTTTTTTTTGGAAAGGAGAGCCGTCAGGGCAGGTGTCCTGTTCTGAGGCTGGAGTTAGGTTCCACAACAAACAGTCACTCGAGATGGAGGTGTGCTAGAAACGCAGGACAGGGGACAGAGCGACAGCAAAACAAGACACCGGCAAGCATGGCTTGATGGTCGGATCCCCATCTTCAATATGATCAAACCAGCAAGGTTACATACGATAAAATAAATATGACTGAATAAATATATATATATATAAAATCCTCAGGACTCCCTGCCCAATATATGAACAAATAAAAAGCCTTGTATGGGGACAAATTAGTAGTTAAATCTCAACTTCTTGAACATAACCAGATATTAAACATCATCCAAGTCCTAGTTCAACAGCTTCAGCAACATTTCCCATGTGCCTCGTTAACTCTATCTGACACCCAGAATCACAGAATCATTGTGGTTTCTAGACATGCCTGCTTTTTTAACGTGACCTTACAGTACACAGGAGTAAGGGTGTTAGGTTTCCTGCTCATTTGAATGCCAGATGACCTGAAGTGACTCATTTCAATCTCAGGAGTCACACACTGCAGGAGATGGAAGTCATTAACATTAACCTGACACGTAAACAGCCTGGAAACTGCCATATGTAGGGTACGTATGTCTATACATATCACATGCATACATGCTGGTTGTCTTAGCTCGTTTCCGACAGCGGCAATCGGTAGATCAAGCACCGACACACCGATTCAGGATCAGATAACCGACTCTAATTGTAATGCAAATAATTCAATGGAAACTGGCTAAGGGTCGGAACCCATGTGGAACAAACAATCCACAGCCAGTGAAAGCCCCTCCATCTCCTATCTCCTAATCACAGTCATTACAACAAGTTAGGATTACTGACCCGGAGCTTCTAATTACTTTAACAATAACCCTGCTGTCTAAGTGGACAGAATGCAAGTTGCCATGCAAACAACGCAAATTCCAAGTGCAAATTATGACACGCAATTGATGCTACGATCCTTTTCTGTATTTCTGTGCTTTTCCTTTAATCCTATTGTGCATACATTCTATGGTAACCCTAGCCCTAAATTACTCCAGAAATGGGCTTCTGCAAAGAATTATGTACTTATATGTCATGAGGCAAATTCTCTGGCTGTGACCGAGGGGATCTACAGTAAATTTAAATGACTGCTGAATCCTGCCGCAGCATGTGGCCTGTGGCTAAGAACAGGTCTTTCTAGACAGTTCTCTTTCACATATCCTCCTAATTCACCGCTCACTATAGATTAACATAACCAATCAACATAAATCTCCTGGGGACAGAGGTGCGCTTTGCATGAATTCCCGGAGGGGCCCAAAACAAACAACAGCCTCAGCTAGCTGCGATTTTCAGTTGCATCCATCCTGCCAAAATAAAGCTAAAAACTTAACCGCAAGTCCTTCAAACTTCTCCCCATTCCCCAGCGACATCAATGACATTTTACTCCATCATGTACAAGTTTGAGTTTGTGTGTGGTATGAGTTCTAAGCCAAGATGATGGGGAAGAACATACAAGAAAGACATAAGAATGTACAGGGGACCAGGGGTGGTCACAAAAAGACATATACTATTTCATATAGCACTACAGCCTCTGTAGGTGTGGGCTTTTGTACAGGCGTTTTGTTTTTTTTGTTTGCGTGTATACGGTGATCACTGTGAGAAAGGGAGGGCGGCTGAAGGACAAAGCAGGTGAAATGATCATACCTGTAACATGACGCCAGAACTTTCCCCCACCCCTCTGCTCCACCTCCACCTATCCCATCACCCCCTCAGTGGACCACAGCAACGGTCACCTGCAATTTCTATTCTATATCACTTCTATGTGTGTGGGAATGGGGTATTATGTGGCAGGGTAGTTACGGTAAGGAGCACAATGATATCTGATGTAGGAGCTGTCTCAAAAATGGCAGGTCTGAATCCCTAAAGGGAAACTATTGTATTATTGACCTTATTGAACTTCCTGCAAAACTGAAGTTACTGCCTCAGTAAATATCCACTTGTACAATTGGCCAATATATAAAAACATAAAGACAATTTAGAATAATACATAAATAACTGTTTCAATTGGATTTTGCATATGATGGCAGCTCATGGTCTGATGGTGACCCTCGTGATGAAATATGGCACTCAGAGAGCAAAGGTGGTCTTGTTTTCTGGAGCCTGGGGAGGAGGGGGGTGCATGGTGTCGGCTGGCCCAGCGCCTCACCTTCTTTCTGGGGCGCGGGCGCCTCCTCGTCCCCGCCCTCCTTCTCGGCGGTACAGTGGTAGCCCTTCTTCTTCAGGATGTTACAGATGAGGATTCCCAGCAGGCCCATGACGCAGAAGATGGGCACCAGCGCGAAGACGGCGTACTCCGTGCTCTTCTCCTCGGGGCTGCGCACGTTGGTGGCGTTCACCGCCCCCCTGCCCGTCCCCCGGGAGGCGCTCTTACCCACGTTCCTCAGCACACGCACCAGAGGGCCTGTGGACACTGCCGCCGCCGCCACCATGAGAGAAAGAGAGGGGGAGTGAGAGAGAGGGAGAGAGAGAGAGATTGAGGGAGAGAGAGAGAGTGGGAGACAAACAGATTGAGGGGAGAGGGAAAGAAGGGAAGACAGAGAGAGGGGGAGAGAGAGAAAGAGTGAGAGCAGGAGAGAGAGAAAGAGGGGGAGAGAGAGAGAGAGAAAGAGGGGGAGACAGAGAGAGGGAGGAGAGAAAGTGAGAGAGGGAGAGAGAGAAAGAGGGGGGAGAGACAGAGAAAGGGGGAGAAAGAAAAAGGGGGAAAGAGAGACAGAGAGAGAGAGAGTGAGAGAGGGAGAGAGGAGAAGAAGATATAAACTGTCAAGGCAAAGGAGAGTCTGTGTATTTACTGACTCCACAGACAGGCACCCTATGACGCTGAACTGTGTCACATCAAAATATACTTGAGACTACCATAATTGTTTGTAAATATTTATGGTACAAAACTACCATAAATGTTTGTAATGTCATGTCAAAACATATCTGACATCAAATATCATGAATATTCACAGGTATCAGGGCTGACAAGAGATATCTGTGGGTTCAAAAGGAGCTTAACTGTACCATGTCTAAACATACTTAAAGTTATATTCAAATATCGTAAAAATATCACTGGCATGAGGCTTGACTACAGATATCTACCGGTTCAATTCAATTACAAAAAAAAAAAAAAGGCACCAAACTATGCCTTGTCAAAACATACTTGATGTTATGTACAAACATCATAAATATTTATTGGTATGAGATCTGTGGTTTGAATGCATTTTTAAAAAAAAAGAACGGGGAGTAATTCATCGTGCCAAGCCACACGGAGTTCTGACTCAGAGCTCCGGGTATCCACACCGAGGGCGGAACAGATGAACCACTATGACATACTGAGTTGCCGACTCACATCTCACGCAGAAGCTAGAGGCGGAGGACTTCCCCTCGGCAGCAGGATAGAACCTGAAGGAGAAGAACAGCCCTGTGTTATACCATAGATGAGACATCTCGAGGGCACATTCGAAACACAGTGTACTGGGCTCAGGAGTGAGTGGAATTTTAGGTTCCACTGAAATGGGTGACAAACTAAGGGGAACTTTGCCAGGCACGGACCGGGCATAGCCACAAGCAGAAGGGTTCGGCTCCATTGCAGCAGAAATTTATGGAGATTCAGTTGTGGCTCATATTCCAATGAAATGATTTATATCTTCACGACATGACCTTTCAAAGATGTTTTAAGAGTAAATGTATGAGTCTCAAGGATTTTTTTTTTTGCTGCGACAGTCATATTTTTATAACAGCTTAGGCAACTCTGAGGAGGAAATTGCAAAGGTCAAAACTTTTAAAAATATATGCTTGTGATTACTTTTGGTCGTCATCATGCCATTTTCAGCGCATGATAAAGAGAGGAAAACTTATTTCCACTGACCTTTGAAGGATAGCAGATAGATGGCATTTTATCATTTTCCACAACTTTACCAAGATCTTTCAGATAGGAAAAGATGTCGGAATTTTTCTGTTGCTGTGGGTGACCTAACCCCACCACCCCACCCCCCCACCCCCTCTTCTTTTGTCAAATTTATCGCCCATGTGTAAAGCTGCCATTTATCTTCATCTCAACTCCTCATGGAGATGTAAAAACTCCAAGTGCATTAACCCTAGAGCTGCCAGATTGCTCATTCCACCATTTTTAAAAAAACCCTACATTAAAATAACTATGAAATAGTGTGTTGACTACTCTTCTCAAAATCACACAGAGAAAACAGACTTTTAGCTTCTTTTCGCCAAGAAGAATGGCCGTTTTACTGTTCTTTGGGCAAGTCTGACCCCCATCTCTAGTGCATGTTCGAGGCAATCTGGCCAGTGCGCTGTTCACTGTATTCATATGTATATATATATATATATACTATGGAATAAACTATTATAGCTGAAATAAAATGAATAATTAATAATGTATTAATAATTTATCATATTCACAGATTTTTTTGTGACATGCTGTGACAATATATGACTTGTTTTTCTTTGCTTGGTTAAATCCTCACCATCGTAAAATGAAATTGCTGGATGATTATTTATGACAATGATAATTGCGCACCACTTAATTCTGAAAATGGCATAATTGCCAAATACAATTGCACAAATAGAAATTACTTGTAGCCTAGAGTTTGTGGTTTGCAAGAACTGTCTCTTGCTGTGACCCATTGACCACACAGCGGTCAAATGACTGTTGACAGTTTTAGGTGGGTGCCTAATTCTGGCAGTTCTTGTGTTCAGGAGCCCGCTTTTGTTGACGCCGTTGTTATTCTGGCATAAAACCCCCTGACTTTTTCCCCATCTATAATTGTGATGCCCTCTGAGACACTGAGTACTTTTCCAGGTAACCCTTCTCGTACACTTGGCACCAACACTGGCTGTAAAACTCCAAACAACAGCAAGGCCATAGGGTGCATTTTGGGAGGAGAGTTCAAAATGAAAGGTTTGTGGTGAGATTTTTTTTTTTTTTTTTAACAGTGGAGTAATGATTCATGCCCCTTGCCTGTGGCACATACACTTGAGGGAGACTATCTGCATGTTGCTGCTTGTCTCAGGAGTGATAAGGAAGGAAAAAAACAAAAAAAACAGTTAACAGCCCAGCCTTACCCATCCAGGCAGTCTCCACAGACGCCATCCTTCTCAGCAGTTCCCACACTCACGAGGTAGCGGTTGAGGTCCTGACAGGCTGTCTGAGGCCTACACAGCTCTGAGTCGTAGGTGTCCGAGAAAGTGCCCGATGGACAGGCCTGGCACCTCACAACTACCTCTGGGCCCTCAGCTTGCCCGCAGGCCTGGCGACATAACGATCGCAATGTGTATTATTATTTTCAATATGAAATCAAACACCGCAATTACATGCATGCTTTGAGGTCTCTCAGTTTAACGACACAATACCAATTGAGCGAAGTCTTTTTTTTTTGGCAGGAACTGAAAGAATAATATTTTGCATTTCAAAGAGTTTCAGTTCTTGGGAAACATACAAAGGTACATTTGTACATGATTTGATTATATCAAAATGTGATAAAGGAAAGATAGTTCCAAAGAACGGAGGGAGTGAGAAGTGAGTAGGATGGGTAAGTAGGAATCATATGAATCATATAAGAGGATGGAAAATATGCAGGAGAAGCTGGACTGAGACCAGCAGTCAGGGAGGGAGAGGAGGGGGAACTCTTTGGAGGGGAAGGGGATTCTGTCTCACCCTGCTGGGCTCCTGACCCACTGGACACTGCTGGCAGACGCACCCCTCGCTGGTCAGGATCTTTCCCCACCCACACTGCACTGCCAGCGACCCACGCAGGCCCAGGAGCTGCAGGACAGCACAAACAAGCTCAGCTTTACGGAACAGACTTACGCCGAAACACACACTCACACACAGTCACACAGACACACACACTCAGTAATACAGACACATACAGACACAGACATGCTCATTAACACACACACACACACACATTAACACACACACACACACACACACAACACACACACACATAGTCACAAACACACCCACTCAGTAACACAGACACATACAGACACTGACACGTTCACTAAAACACACACACACACACACACACACACACACACACACACACACACACACACACACACACAACACACACACACACACACACACACACACACACACACAGTAACACACACTCAGTACCACAGACACATACAGACACTGACACGTCCACTAAAACACACACACACACACACACACACACACACACACACACACACACACACACACACACACACACACACACACACACACACACACACACACACACACAAATGAACAAGCACGCATGCCCTGTGCATATGTCTGAACCTGCAGCTCAAGCACAGCATCTGTTGATGGAATTACAGCGTTTCAACATTTTGAATTACAATGCCACCACCAGTACCTGCGCTTGGAAAACGGTAATCTGTGGTTAAATTGTGTTTAGTATTTGCACTGCATTTCCCTGCAGCAGCTTTGAGGACGTAAGTCACCCTGGGAAAAGACCAGCAGATGGGAGACCCTGCTGTATGTGTTCAGGTCACTACCTGTCCTCTGCACAGAACCCAGAATCCCTGGAGTCTGACACAAGATCATTAACAGTTGACGAAAAGGCAGAGGAACGGTCACTAACAAAACAGGGAGCCAAAAAGAAAATGTAGCCTTATACAGGAACATTTTGATTAACTCAGAAAGAACCCCTTAGCCATCAACACTCAGCCCAGACAAATGTCATCAGAAACCTAATAAATAATGGCAAATATGGAAATGGAAAATTAGCAACATGTATGATATAAAACACATGTAAATGCTGCAGAAACTAGCATTTACACACACACACGCGCAAACACACACACACACACACATATACACACACACACACACACACACACATACATATACACACACAAACACACACACATGCATACACATGCACATGCACATACACACACACACACACACACACACAGTAAGTCGGATGCTTACGGTGAGAAGGAAAAGAGCTGAGCTGTGAAGGTGGTTCCTCATCATCTTCAAGACAATCTTCTATGAACATAAGATCTGAAACAGACACATGGCATGCAGAGGTTAAGGGGTGGCCCGAGTCTGAGGTACCGCATTTTATTTTCAAACACCATGAACACAATTACACGAGTCTTCAAAAAGCCTGTTAGACAACTGCAAAAAAGAACTGGTGAAATCATACTGAACTGGAGAAGAAACATCAAAATTAGCTTGTTCCATTAAAATAGTGATCCATTAAGACGACGGCTATTTTAAACTTAATTGACTGATGATTTATTTATTGGTTTTCTGATACTTTTTTTTTTTTAAATTTCTCTTTTACACTGAAGCAACCATTTATGCTTTCATCTTGATTTGCCCATCAGTGGTTTTGCCTTGGTTCCCTTTCGTCACACATTTCAGCCGGAAACTCCATGTACAAATGACACAAGCGCCACATACTAGTAAAAGGCTTAAACAATAAACTGTGAAATGCAGAAATTAATTTCACAATGTCCACAACTTCACCACTTTTCACACGCGAGGCACAAGGGCCCTTGCATCATTTTAATTGCTGCCATTCAGCAACATCCACCTGTGAATCACGCCTATGAAAGAACTGTTTTTGAAAGTTCGGACAAAACAAATAAGCGGTAAATAGCATTTAGAAAAAAGCCAGGCGCTGTATAAACACACGTTTGTACACGAATCATGAATGTCAATGCATGACACAAATACTCCGAGGTTACTAAAAATGGACGTTCGGTTTCTGTGGTATTCTGTTTGCTCCTCCGATGCCCTATTTTTAGCAGTATGCTAAATCCGAACAGAACTGGGCAGAGCACGACGGACCCCGGAAAGGTGCTCGGCAGAGGAGCACAGCAGAACACAGCGGACTGTCTTATGTAAGATCTTATATTTGTCCTACAACACTCCTATGGCTATAGTCCAGTTCTGCGGTTATGGGGAGCTGGGGTGTGTGGCGGTTGAAAAAAAAAGGGTTGTAACAAAAGCACTCGGTCAAACAAAATTTATTCTACTCTCAAAGGATTACAGATAATAACAATAAAAGAATGTATACAATTCATTCCTTTACATTTTTTTTTTATTAACATGACGCAACTATCTAAACAGGCTATTCCGGACCTTTTAATCTCTTAACTTAAAACATTGTCCTAAAAAACGCTGACTCGGAGCCAAATGTATATTATTTTTCTGTACTAGGAAAATTAAGATTACATGGGCAAGAAATATTTAACCTTCTTCCTTTTTCTTAGTTGTGCAATGTGCAGGCAGTCCACCCCAGCCCTGACTCAGTTACAGTGGGCTGACGAATCAGACTAAAACATCCCTCTTTGGCTTTTTCCAGGCAGCTGTGCCTTCGAACGCTTGGTTCAACGCCAGCTTTGGGAGGGCACTGCGACCACAACGCTCTGGCAGACTGTTGAAGGGAAGGGGGATTCTGACTGCACCCAGTCTTTTTACAAATACCCATACACACAAAACTCACACCTACTTTAACTTCCCAAAGCCATCATCCCGTCCTGAACTTGGATACTTTTTGCCCTGTCAGCCCACCCCCATTCAAAGCGCTGACATCCCCATACACTTCCACCCATTACACATACTTCCACTCTCTTCCCTCCCCATTTCACAAATCTGACCCCCTTTCTTCCTTCCACTCCCAATTTTTTTTGTCCCTACTCCCCTTTCCTCTCTCACTCCCACAGCATCAACCCCTAACTACCCACTTGCTAACGCCAGACCACTATGAGACTTCTGAACCTGAAAGTCAGCCAATCAGCACAGAGCCCTGGCCTCAGTGGGTGATTTAAGGTGACACCTGAGCTGAAAGAACCTGTGGGGTTATGAGAGCTTTATGGCATCAAAGTCTACAGCACCGGTACTCATCATGCTGTCATCTCAATCTCAACATGCAGGATCAATCACATAAAACAGGACGAAGAAGCGAACAACAGACAAGCCTCTAAAAAAAACAAAAAAAAATACCTGGAAACCGCTGCACATCTGCTCATAAAAGTAAAGCGATAAATACAAATGACATAACACGTTGCTTATTATTACAGAAATTTGCGTCACTGAGGAGAAAACAACTACCCAGACACGATCTGGAATCTTAATAGCACTTTGCAGTGTGGAGTACAAAATATTTTGGCACTTATCTCAATATTTGCATAATAACTTCACTTAGTAATCAAATTGAGAACAGCAAAAAGGGGGGGGTAAATAAGGACTTTAAAATAATTTATGGTCAACATAAATGCAGCATGTATCCTTATTCAAAAGTGTTGTGACTTTCTACTGAAGTAAATGAATGATGTATGCCAGTGCACCTCAGAAGATCAAGGTAGCCTGAGGAAAATTGAGGACTTGGATGAAAAAGTTACGACTGTAACATGGTCAAAAAAGAACCCAAGTCAATGACAGAGGGGTCCGTACATTAATGAGCCCACCCACCAAAAAAGAGCAAAAAAAAAAAAAAAAAAGCAGAGATAACCTTACACAAAATGTAAAAGTACATTTTACATTCTCTGCTTTTCTGCTCAAAGTGCAAAACTCAGTGAGTCAATTGAGCTTGAAAAGCAGTGGAGGTGCAATCTAAAATTCAGACTTACCCCAGACCTGCAGAAATGAGACTAGCTCCCTCGGTTATGGAGGGATGCTCCTGAGAGGTGAGTCAATCAAGGCGCAAAGACCGAGCACTGTACCTGTCTGAGAGGAGCTGTCATCACTTATAGTAACACTCACCACCAAATCCTGCCCCTCCAAGAAAGCTCCGCCTACCACTACCCTCAATGGCACCAACTGGTATTAAAGGACCAAGTCAACTGGACTGGAGGATAATGAGGGTTCACTTGTAGGCTTGCGCAGCACGTTTGTGTAAAAAAATAAAAAAAATCTCACCACTGCCCAGTCAACAACTAAGAGACAAGCTATTCCATATGCAACCTCTGGACACCCACACACTCAGTCTCACACACACACACACACACACACACACACACACACACACACACAGACACACACACAGACACACACACAGACACACCCCTCATGTGCACCCACTTGTGCTCATACATATGTACACACACACACAAATACACACATACATGCACACAGATGGAGACGACAAACTCAAGTGCATGAACACACAGATACTCAAACTTGTAGCATGCAAAAAACTCTCACAAACATAAACTTTGTCGTACTCCCTGCTCCCTTCCCCCCCCACACACACACAAACACAATACACACCCCTTATGTGCACCCACTTGTGCTCATACATATATACACACACACACACACAAATACACACATACATGCACACAGATGGAGACGACAAACTCTCAAGTGCATGAACACACACACACACACACACACACACACACACACACACACACACACACACACACACACACACACACACACACACACACACACACACACACACACACACACCACACTTCTGTCCATGATAGTTTCTTGCAGTAGTGATAATGACCATCTTTATGGACCTGTCAGAAAACATGCTTGCCTCTTTTCAGTGAGGTCAAGCCAGAGTGTGGAGATGGTGATAGATGACAGAATAAGGAGATGACATCTCTCGCTTTTGCTCACAGGTTCAGCAAGAAGAAAATGATTGACTGCCGGAAAAATCCCCAACATGTTTTGCACTGTGGTTAAGGAGACAACAGCCTTGGTAGCCTCTGTGGCAAAAAATCTTGCTCACTCACTCAAAACATTTTTCAAAAACTACATGCTGTGTGCAGCGAGGACAAACAGCAATTCTACAATGTCATCCATCTTGTCTTTGGAAGATTCAATTACCAAACGGAATTCCAAAATAAGGGAGTACCAGAAACAACAGTTCATGCACCTCACTTTCCATGCAAGAGCCAATTTAAAGTCTACTTGCATATCTTGGCTCACTGGAAAACGCTTTTGTCTTTGGCAGCACCTAAACATGCCCTCCACTGAAAATAAGGGGGTATTTAAAAATAAAGTGTAGTTTCTGTAATTTCAGGGAATAAGAAAATGAAAGCCCCCCTCTCCAACCACCACTTGGAAAAAACTGAGGATTTGTATCACTGCGTGGTGCACAGAAGAACAGCACGCACTTTGTGCCAAAGAAATGTAAATTTAGCTCCCGTGAGGAACTATCTCCTTAGTTAAAATCACATAAAGCTGAAAGGAAATATAATTACAGCTAGTTGTGTTTCCTGGTGTGTGTGGCTGTATTTTGTGGCTTTGGTAATGCTTAGAAAAAAAAAAAAAAAAAAAAAAAAAAAATAAAAAACTAAAAGAAAAAGAAAAACAACGGTAAAATCACCAACAATTACAGATTCAGTTTTGGAAAGCGTCAAGTAACAAATTGGGCTGGACCAGGTTTTGGAAGGAGATGGTGAAAGCCTTCGGCTCTCTGGGGTCATTCTGTCAGGGCAATGAAAGCTGTGAGTCTCCTATATGGTGCTTGATGCCTGAATGATGGGCACTGACACCCAAACTCGCTGCAGCGTGTCCTCAGAGAGAGAGAGAGAGGCATCTGCAGCCGTGAATAGTGCCTGAATGGGCTGCAGGAGTTCTGTCTGTCTAGGATATTCCCACTGCTCCACTGCGGGTAAAGGCACTTTGCAGGCACTGTGTCACAGACCAAGGAACAATCCACATTCCCTCTGCTTGGTCAGGCTTTGGTTGTTTTCTACAAGGTCATGCAATTACATTAAAAAAATCTTTTTTTTAGGAAAGATCTGACCTATGAACACCTCATGAAATATCATTGATGGAGCATTAATAATTTAAATGAAATTCATGGTAAAAAAAAAGCAAAGACATATATATAAAATAACTTCAAAATACGCAGTCAGATTTGTGCCTGATAACAGCAAACTTCCAAGGAAACAAAACAAAAATGTAACTGGTAAGAGCTAAGAAGCTTTCTGGTCTCACAAGCTCCATAGCCTGCATACTTGTGCTGTATGAATCACTGGACAAACACCCACATATTCATTTCAAAAGCATTAGAAAGGATATACTTACAGTGCAGTGCAAAAGTCAGAGACCACCCTTTCGTTTATTTGATTTTGTCAAAGCGGCCATTATCTTAAAGTTTTGCATTTTTCAGTGTCAGAAAAGATGTAGGAAACATATATTTTACACAAAATTACATAAAAGCTTCCACAGCTAAATATACTACAATTTTTTTTTCAGTTTTTAGTGTGTCCACTCTTTGCCTTCATTACAGCTTCCGTTGTTTTTGAGAGGCTTGCTTTGAGTTTTTCCAAAGCAATTTTCAAAGCAGGGATATATTTCCATAATTCTTGTAAACATCAAGTTCAGTCTCAGAAGTTGGTTACTTTTTCCAGCTTCTCCTGATCTGAATCATCCAAAACACATTCAATGGTGATGAGGTTTGGACTGGGGTGGCCAGTCCATACCTCTGAGCACACCAGCAGCTTTTGTTAATTACAAAAATCTCAAATTTAGTCTCATCAGTCCATAAAACCTTACTTCACATCTCAGGCGTCCGGTTTTGGTGTTCTTGTGCAAATTTTCTTTTCTCTATTTCTTTTTGTCTGTAAAGTAGTGACTTTTTGACAGCTGCACATATTTCAGACCAATAGCATGGAGTTGTCTTCTCACAGTGGAGCGATCAACAGACACGGCTGTGTAATTTTTCACATCTGAAGCAAAAACCTTTCCTGCATTTTTGTTTGAAACCAAAAAAATAAATACTGTGTACAAAATTTTCCATTTGACTAGAAATTGAATGAGTCTGACTTTTTCATAGTACTGTATGTAGTGAGAAAATATATTGCATATTAAGATGCTGTCACTTTCATTTTACAATTAAATGCTGTAAGGCGGAGCACATGGGCCCCCAGCGTATAAGATCCTCAGTCTAATAACTTAGCTAATGCTATTAAATCTTTGAAGGACTAACAGCGTCACATGCAACTCTATGAAGAATTAGCATCGGAGCTATGGAAGAGGCTAACTACTCAATCACAGAGCGTCATGCGAGGCCGTAGACCACAGCATGTGCAGTTTTATCACCCCCTTTGAGATTCACAGTCGACTTGGTCCCACTTCTGAGATGCATTTAAAAATAGAAACTTTCTGCTCCACTCCCATTTTTCCTTGCCTCCCCTTTCTCTTCTTGTGTTTCTGAAGAGATGACAATGCTGAAATTACAGTATGTCTTTCACAAACATCTCGTTTCACACTCCTTGCCAGCCATGTGACCCGCGGACACTCTTTGTAAAGCGTGGGTCTTCAAGTAGCGGTAAATCAACACCTACAAAAAAAGCTGAACAAGGCATTGTGGAAACTTATAAAAATTTTATTTTTCCATGTTCATTTATATGATCACATGGAAAACAGTCCCATAATGTATCTGAGTAATCAAAAACATCAAGGGGGGACGAGTGGTGTTTTCGTCTGGTCAGTCACCACACTCTCGTACTTAGAGCTCGCTGCCAAACACCAGGGCCATTGTTATGATTCAAAGTAATGACAAATGGAAAAAGCAGGGGGGAGTGATCCTGTGTTTGTCACTCACGTTTTGTTTGCATGTGGGATACAGAGGAGGAGAGACAGCAAAAAAACAATTTAAAGCCATGTGCATCACTCTGCTGTGGTTTGTGAGAGAGGAAAAGAAAATCCAACATTGTCCCAGCTGTACTGCCCGAGCTCTTGAGGTCATTCACAAGCAAACATGCTAAAGCCTCAGGACTAAGGGAGGGCTACAGGGTAACGATGAAAACGTTACTACATGAAACTCCTATGGAATACAGACACCAGAACAAGCCCTTTTTCTCTCACTTTTGACTGCAGCAACTTGTTCCGGAGCGGCTTTCTTGCCAAAACCACCTTGCTGCTCCACATAGTCAAGAACTGTCTTGCTCAGCTGGTCTTCTCATTGAGCTCCAGTCAACTCATCTCCCTCCAATGGCAACAGATTATTGTCTGAATCAGTTTCAAAACCATGAGTCCTGGCATCCTACTCCCTAAACCACATAGCTCCCTCTCACTTACAGAAGATTCTAGGAGATTTGCTCCAGCACCATGTTTATCTTCAGCTGGCCATCTGGTACTTCCTCCAAACATTGACCTCATGGCTAGGGTGGATTCATCTCTCCTCTGGATCCTCCATGGGATATTGAAATACCCCACCCTACGGTTTCTTCTGAACAATTCATTACCTCCTCCTGCTTTAGTCACCTACTTATACTGTATACTTCATCGCCCTGACCTCTGTCAGGCCCTGAAATGTTTCTGACAAAACAGACTGACTTTGTTTCAAAAAAAAATCCAGTGTTGATGGCAAGTTAAATGTACCTTTGCTCCTCAACTGTACACCCTGAGTGCCACTGGGATGGACGCAAGGGACACTACAGCTGACATTTTTACACTGCTCTAATGCGCACAAGCCAGAGTCTCGTTTCCACTAAGTGCTACAAGAAAACTAGTGCAGATTATAAAAGAGTGGCATCTTTTGCTGATGACAGCGTACCAGCTTTGGTTGAGCAACTGATGCAGTAATCGCAAGAGCTGTGTCCAGTTTAAACCCACCCAACCCCTGCCAGCATACGGTGGGGCCCTGCCATTCTAAATCCCCAGTTATCGTGAGATAATGACAAGACAACGCTTTTTCATTGGCTGACTGAGCCTTTTACACACAGCAGTATAGTTATATAACATTTTTAAAACTCCAGATGGAACCTTTAGCTGTTGTTAACTGATATACTTATGATACCTATGGTAAAATTAAGTTTATTCTGCACTTATCATGACAAACCTTAAGCACCACGCTGTGTCCACAGCAGAATGTATATTGCTGCTCTTTAATGGTTTTCCAGCAGTACTAGTAAAAACGCCTACATGGCAGTATCTACGCAATGAAGAAATGGTTCCTCTTAATATGCAATAAAACCCAACACAATAGCAGGGTAGCTATGTATTGGATAAGAAGAGAAAAAAGTAAATAGTGGTTTCTTTTATGATTGGAATTGGCAAGTAATTATGTCAATAATCCAATGCCCTGTGTTAACATATTGTCAGGAATCCTTCGTGCCTACAGCTCAATTGATTCCAGTACAACCATCCAATTCAATGAACCATGCTAAAACTGAAGTGCGAAAAGCTGACACCGTCCTGACATTCTAGAATGGTACAGGCAGATGCAGATTTGAATCTGTCCAATAAGATCGTCCGGTTCTTTCATACAACATTCAAGTATGAACAGAGCCATTCCAGGGTGATTCTATTTCTATGGATGTAATGGAACTGCAGGTGAACCAGATATGTGCAGGGAGGCGCAGGGTGAAAGGGTGTCATTGGTGTACGTTTCTGTTAGATGCCTGGCACGGTGACATCACCCCTTCTCAGAACAATGAGACAAGCAGGGCTCACAGGGCAGCTGGAAGACACACTATGGAGCCACGGCAAAGATAATAGGAGTCTATGGGGCACTAAAACAGTGCACCCACTGACTTTATTAATACAGACCATTTGTGCCTCCAGAAAGAATCATTGCTTCACAGTAAAGTTAAAGTCCATCTGAATAAGTAAAATAGAAAAAGTATATAAATGTAAAATAATGAGTCGTATGAGACCCAATTAATGTTTGTATTACCACAGGGATAGGAAGATTTGATAAACAGGCATGAATTCTTGGAGAATTTCCAGATGAACATAATGGCTGAGAGATGGGGGGGTCAGCAAGGGGAAAAAAAAAGCCAACAATTAAACATGGCAAGTGCTTATGAAATGGCGTGGAGTGGTTACTATGGTTACCCAAAGGGGACTACAACCAAGGAGGTGTCCTGAGAAGCAATTAAAAAAAAAAAAAAAAAAAAAAAAAACCTCTAGATGTACCCACAAGTGTATGTTGAGGAGAAATAACTAGTTTAATTTAACAAGAAAAGTTGAGTTTAGGGGTTTTTGGCGGGTTCAAAGTACAGCCTAGCGGTAGGCATGTGCATATTTATATCCTGTAAAGAAGGCTCGCCATTCTCGTGCGCATGCGTCGGCTGACAACGGCAGCATATTTCCCAGTTTATGGGCACCGTATCGAACCCTCACGAGCAGCCAAAATGCCACGAAGGGCGTGACCTTTCTTTTGGAATGGCCACCCAATTCCTCTGTCCTCGTGTGTCCTCTATAATTACCCTCAGCAAGAAATGCTTAATTACCCACTGTCTTGCACTAATTAATGGATGCTGGTTGCCCTGGACAGCAGGGACCCTGTCACATGTCATAACCGTTCTTGGGGATCGATTGCTGGCAGGAGGAAGGCATCCTGTCACATGCAGACGCCCCTGCATTCTTCCCCCGGTCCAACCCCAACAAGCACTGCGACCATAATTAGTGCTTTCGGACAAGATCGAAATATCCACCTCCGCTATTTCTGGCCCTTTGCGGTTTGCATTAAAACTTTTAAAAAACAGTTTTAATGCATTCATCCACATGAAGCCTGAGTGACATTTTGTGTGAGATGGATGGTGACAACTGGCCTTAAATACCACAAACACATAGAGATTAGAGGGATACACTGTGGAGGAAATTCAATCACTCAGTCCTTGTCTGAACAATGGTCCAAAAAGGGCAGGAGGACTGCTTTCATAAGTCATAATGGATGATTTTAGAATATGTTTTAGGAGAGGAACATTAAAATACTTTTCCTACTTCCATTTGTGTAAGGCAGTCATTTCAGTTTAAAACAAATGACCCCTGATTCACAATAAGGGATGTTCCCTTTTCTCAGTAGTATTGCCAAACTGATAAAGATACACAATGACACAGTGCATTAGAGTTCCCCATGTGGCTATAATTTTATGAAATGTGACATTCTGGGGGAAAAAACAGAAACTACAGAGAGGCCACTTAAAGCTAGTCAGATGTACTGCAGAGCTACCAAGAGTTCAAAAATATACCATACAGAGCGAATGACAAAAATGTGCATACTTTCTATTCATGTTTCCCTTGGGAAGACCTGAGGGGTACTGACCTGAATCCTCAGCACTCTTGAGGGCCTAATGCCCAATGGGAAACGTCCCATTGGAAATAGTAGGTGTGTAATTAAGCCATCGATCTCCCTGTCTAGTCTGGAGGTTTTTTTTTGACCAAACCGCTCTTTTCAACGTCTGCGCCATGGGCCTGCCAGAGAGACTCCCACTTCAAAACCCGGGTTCGAATCCAGCCCTCCAGACTCTGGGCCTGGAGAATGTCGTAATTAGAGATAAACAACCGAAAAAATGCGCTAAAGTTGCCGAGTCGCCCGGCATGAACTGGCGTGTGTGCACCCTTGACCCCAGAACTTCTGGATGTGCAGCAAAGTGTCTGCTTTCCGGGCTGCTCAAAATAACAGCTTCAAAATGAGACTGTATGAGCTTTAAACAAAACCAACCAAACAATATTTTCAAAATTGCGATGGATGCTTTCTGCAATATGATTGCAGCTGTGGAAGGTTTTTTGTTCCTTTCATGGACAGATTTGAGAGAACACACAAAGAAGACAGTGGGTTTGGTTTGCAGTGAAGGAAGAGAAATTGGTACAGCAGAGGTGTCAGAGTCTTCTGTAATTGAGCATTGGGTCAGGAAGGGTAACAGGAAATACCACAGAAATCTGTGGCGTGGGTCTCCACAAGGTGCCATTTAAAAGAAAATTAAAACCTCAAGCCTCCGTCGAAAAAAAAAAAAAAAAAAAAAAGAAAAAGAAGGAAAAAAAAATGTGCAAAATGCCGTCACCTCAAACCAATTCTAAATGCTACTCTCTGGTTTTTTTGTGACATGGCAGAATCTGAGCCAAAATGGAACACAGCCAAATCAAGCCCTTTATGTAACTATAGCCATGTTCAAGGGTTCTGCTGCTGCATTTAAAAATGCAAAACCACAAATTCAGATGTGTGCTGATAAAAAAAGATCTTAAGCTATGTATTGAACATCAATTATAGATCTATGGTATAAATGTGTAGGTAATTATAAATCTATGCACAAACATATATATATATATATATATATGTGTGTGTGTGTGTGCGTGTGTGTGTACATATAGGCTATGTACGCACAACAAATCCTCTATGTTTTGTATTCAAAAACATGCTTAACTGTTCCATGGCTATTAACGGAGACCTTTGGAACTTTGTGGAAGCTTCTGAGGATATTGACACACTGTCACTTATACAATGTGTCAATGCTAAGAACCAATCCATTAGTAACATTCTACATCATGGATAAAAAGCAGACAGCGGTCAGCAAATTTCAGGATCACTGACCTCTACATGTCAGGTGATGGCTATAAATAGATTCACAAGAAACCGAGCCTACAATTTTCCACTGCAGCATCTGCTATCAAAAGGTTAAAGGCTAATGGTACTGCGACTACCTTGAAAGATCAAAGATGCAGCAAACTTCAAAAATGATGCTGTGCTTCCAGAGACGATTTCTAGACTAGAGGCAAAAAACTTGAGATCTGGAGGAAAAAAAAAGGCTGACAACATCAGGATCAAGTTGACATGTTGTCACTAAAGGTGTCCACTGATATTAAGACAGTGGTCAAAGACCCCTCTTATGGCCCAAACTTGTTGAGTCCAAACTGCATCTTAATAATACTTTACGTTGCTTTTTTGGTCATATGAAAAAAGCTCTGCTTTGCGGATATGTACATCTGTGGTATGTCTGGCACAGAAAAGGTGAATCCCACGTTAAGAGCTTACTTCTGTCTAAATATGAGCTGACCATAACATTCGATATTCTTTGGGCTGGCTGTTGAGTCTAATGGTTCAATAGCAACAGCACATTTTGTAATGTTATTCAACAACTGAAACCAAACAAGAACCAAACTACTGCATGAACAGCAGACTACAAAATAAAACATACACTTGTATAATCGGTGTCAATGGATGATGTAAAAAAAATAACACGTGCAGGGGTGTGAATTTTGAAACGTTTTAATTTATTTGTGAAATAGAGCATGCCCGCATTTCTTCCGATGCATATTATTATTACAATGCAAGGGTAACAACACAATCGAAAGGCATAACGGACACATATTTACATACAAATATTTTGTACCCCTGTGTGAGTTTAACACATCTGAATGTACCCATGCCCAAACACACAATAAACACTGACCAAACAATACGGTAAGCAGATTTCTGTTAAGCCATGTTTTGGAAGAAGCTCTTATCTGGAGGTAATTGAGGGTACAAGGCCATAACTACCACCTGCATCACCTACACATATCAGCACTACAAAAAAAAAAAAAAAAAAAAAACCCCGCTCACAAAGACCATCATTTGCAATATTAAACGAAACAAACATATTGTCCTTTCCCCATGTGTTTACACAGAGAAATTGATTTCCTCAGACATTATGCTTGAGCACCAAGTGGATCAGCAGCTTCTGCTAAACTGATAACAGTGTCCAAGAGTAGGCTACCACTCTCATTGGGGCTGATGTTTCCACATCTACCACTTCTGGGTGCTTAATCAAAAACAGGTCTTATTTTCCTCATTCACAAACTCATTCATGGCCAGCCAGATAGGAAGATTGCTATAAAACATTATGGCAGTTAGGGTAATGCTTCACCGACCCTTAGGTCAGATGTTTTATGAATCAAAATGCTCCATATGAGGACTCACTGCTACTGGATTAGAGTCAGCCAAATGATGTGGTTAGCTTCAAGGGTGCCAGAAGGTTAAACAGGCTTTTGTGTCCATTATGATGCATCATTAATATGTATTGTTAAAGATTTTTTGAGGAGCATATTATTTAGTCAGTGAGGTCCCCCCCTCCACCAGACTTTCACTCCACATCATCAGTCAAATGTTAAATAACATTGCACAGAAATTATTAAGTAACCGACAGAAGAAAGCTCAAGTTGTAGAACTGCTGATCATGACAGAAAGAATGTAAAATTCTTAACAGATGAATGCATTTCTTTTTTTTGGAATGCTTAAGGGGAGGGTGCTCATGTCAGTGTGCATAGGGGTGGGGTGGGGGACAGCGATAGCACCACAACAGTTAGCCCTCCCAAGTGGAAACGAAGCCAAGAATGTTGAGTAGACCTGTGGCAGTCAGTATACGCTCTCTGCCACTTCACAGTGGAATCCTGAACTTTATTGTACAGCAGTGAAAACAGTTTATGTGCGCTGGAAATAAAAGTTGGGGGTAGTTGTTTGCTTCCCCACAAGGATGATTCTTGCTTTTTTTTTTTTTTCCCCACCCTGTTACTGCCCGGTAATACATACAAATTGTGGTCACATGTTTATAGAGCATTCAAAACACACCAACAAATAAGCAGTCCTGAATATACTCTTTCGGTGCATTCAGCATCGGCCTCATTTGACCTGTTCACACATGCCGAGCACTATTAATCAGGAAACGGATTCACTTCCACAGAGCTGAGCAGCGTTTGCGGTGGCAGTTGCGAACACCGGTTTATAAAACACAGGGATGGGCCATGAGCCTTAAGTTGTAGACTTACACCTTCCAAACTCTCCATGCCCATACAAAAACAGTTCATGTACCTATTCAACACATGCCCTCATTGCTAATAACAGCACAAACAGTGTATTTGTGAATGTGGGTAAGGTTACATCATGAACATGGAATACCAACACAAAGAGAATAATGACAATGTCACCGTGGCTTATACCTGTGGTGATGACATACTGACCTAAAAGTATCAGTACCCTTGTTTGTTTGAGTAGTGAATGTTATTGTCCTTCTGAAGCTGTTTTCTATAGTTATCAAGAAGGCCTTTTTTTTCCAACCTGTATGTCATAATGTTTACGGTGTTATCAATAGGTAAAGTATACATAAGGGAACAGAGGTGTATGTCAGAAAACCCCAGTGAACAAACTACAAGTCATTTTCTGTTTTGAGATTAACAAAAAAGGCATCATGACCCAAATTTGCAAATGACACCATAAGATTGATATAATGTTTGCAGTTCTCACTGGAAGAGCTATAGAACAACCAGTCACATATTGACAAAGGCAGTTGAATAGTACCCATGACAGATCTTGGGATTAAACATAGTGTGTGGCTGGACATAGAATGTTTTCAGAAATCAGATGTAGGGTTAATGCTTATTTGCTTGATTCAAGGCTTATTAGGCTATATCCAAGTCAGTACTCTCCCCAAGCATTCACTTTTTTAACTGAAACTAAACTTCAACTTCCAAATTGTATACATACACATAGAGATTATGGCACAGTTCACTTATGGTCTGGATTTATAGAGAGGCAATAGGTACATATAGCAAGGCAAATCTTAGAATTAGAGAACTATAACTAACACTGCATCCTGGGTTTTGGGTGGTGGTGGTGGTATTATTTCTTTAATTACAATTATCACCATAAACTTGTTTTTTTTTTTTTTTTTATCTGAATGACACTTGTGACAGGAATAGTCTGTCCCACCACTCCACAGACAGCCAAATATTTATCACTATACAGATGATCAACACCGTGGCATTAGATAACGACACCAAGTGGGACTAGACTGAATCCACCACTCAAAACAAACGCTTGACTAACCCTATGCAATACAGTGCAGCAAAGTTGATAATTTAGCTAATACAACCATTCTACATCAGTCTCGACAGAGATCTAAACTTCTACTGTCAAGTTTAACACACACGAATTTCAAATTATTGTTGAATACAACAATTAAAGATCGCAGGGAAGTGAGGAAGTGTGTTTTCCACTCATGAAGCAGCAACGGTGAGGTCATTGCGCTAGGTGGCAACCAGCTCTCTATGCAGATGACGCTTTTCTAAAATTGTCGACAGACTGAAGAGATAATCGCCATTCTGTTCAAGTTAAGACGAAAACTGACATTTTCTTCCTCTTGAAGAAAACATGACGAGATAGCAAAGTATGTTATGTCGCCCGAATCTTCGGAAATGTTATCTACAAGCCTTGACTATATACTACAGCATTTCTTCTTCACCTCAGCGATGTCGAACAGTTCAGCAATACTTCGGCTGTCTAGATACTGCGAACTAACGTTACAGTAACTTCTCTCGATAAGCGACTTCTTAGAAGAGGGACGCATCAAATGTTTGGCCTCAGACAGCTGTCTAGCAAATCTAGCGACAGTCATTCATTTCATACATCCTACAAATTCAAACCTGTTTGATAAAAATGTCGCATTTAATAATTAAAACAAATATATTTATCTAACATTAGGTGACTGTGCGTTAGTTCGCATAGTCACCTAAGATGCACGGAAGGACTTATCTGTGTGCCTCGGTGTATTTGACATTGTACGCGACACGAAATCCGCATAGGGGTGCAGCTGAAAGCGTGGCCTGATGCAGAAGCGTTTTTAAAGGACAGCAAACTTTATTCACTGTCGACATAACTGCATAAGACTTATAGAAATGAAATTACATAACGTTAAATATGAAATCCACTTCAGTTCTGTAGGATTATTTTGGAATAGGTAGCTTAGCAAACAGTTAGAAAACAAAAATAGCTAACAAAGAAAGTGAAAAGAGCGCGTTGTAGACTGGCACGAGCTTGCTGATGCTAGCTAGGTATCATAACAAGCAAAAACACCGAAAAAAAACTCAAATGTTACAATGTTAATAATGTGTTACTTGGCTATCCCAAACAAAGGTAGTTTAACAAACGTTAGACAGCATTACGAAAAATCTACGGACTTGTTCTATTTCTTAAGACGTACTTCACCTCCCTGGCAGGCTAGCGGTCTATCGATGTACTAGGTCTACCGCTGAAAAAAATTGAGACCCTGTAAAATATGCATACATAGCTGGCTATAATGTTAGCGAGCTAGCTCAGATAACATTCCCTTTTTGTCCTCAGCAATTTAACGCAACCTCGTTTATATTTGCTTGATAGTTTTATTGCTTGTGTTGAATCAGTCAGTGGGTGATTCGCTTATCAGAACCTTACCGGCCCAGCTGAAGTAGACTGAAATTCATCATATAAAGGACAAGCATTAATAAAACTAGTCAACGTTAACTTTTACTAAAAAGTCGAACAGCTAACGCGTTAGCTTCCGAGCCTAACTGAAGAGCATATACTTTCACTGTTTTCCGTAACTTAACACTAAAGCCCGACAGAAGTCCTAGCCAGTTACACCAAATAAGATGTTAAAATCTGTCAAAAAGTTTGAAACTTACCTGATTGGTGGATATTAAGAGTTAAATCAATGGTCTATAATACTCATTCTTTCATAAATACACTTAAAAAATAAATATATAGTAACTAGCTAACGCTATAGCAATACATATAAAAGGGGAATGCCGGTAGGAAGCACCCTCGCGAGCTCCCCTCTTCGTGGTCCAAAATTTGAATACAGTGAATTGAATGGTTAGCTCAGAGCCTCAACGTCACTTGCCGAAACCCGACGAGCTCGCTACGAACTCCTCCCCTCGTACTCACCACGGACTCTTCGCTCACGAGTCAATGCGGGGAAATACACGCACACGGCATAACCATGTCATCTGCCGAGGGATCATCCGCTAGGAGGCTAGGGTCACAGGGATCAGCTATGACACGGGCTTTTCATACTCAGCATCCGCCCTCAACACGTTATTGTTTGGGGAGCATGTTCAACAGTGTGACAGCACTGTGTGTGGTCTTATGCCATGAAACTTGCCATGTCTATATTGCACATTTATCAGTATGAGATAAATCTATTCAAATCTGATGATAGTCCATTGAAACACATTGCACTTCTTGCCTTGTCTGTCTCTAATGTAATCAATATAAATGACAAATAACACTGCTTTCTTAAAGCACATTTCTTTGTCCACAATTTGTGTGTGTTGTTGTTTGGGTGGAAGGAAACAGTGATATCTTCTCCCTTCTGGACAGTGAATTAGTGTTAGCCCCCAGCTGCAGTCTCCACCTGGCCTGTAAGGGCTTGTCTGTTAATTCATTACTGAGAAAGTGACGTCTGGGCAGGGCCCAGCAGTGGAGGGAGCAGAAGGGCCCGGAGCTTAGAGAGGCTGAAAGAGAGAAAGCTCCTTTGGACGTACGCACATATCCAAACAGCATATCTCTTACAGCCAAGGGTCATGACCCCAACCTCTGCTGATCAGTTCACTTTGATGTAGCCAAGAGGAAGCCAGACCAGTGGAGAAGACACTGGTATGATTCAGGTTGATATTGAACCCTTACATGTAATAGTAATAGAAGTTCAGTATTTTCTATAGAGGACCAGTTAGAAACGTCTCCTGTAAAGATGATATCAAGATTCCAGACTTTGATCAATGCCCCCTTCTATCAGTGATGTCACAATTTATTATCAAATCATCACTGATCACTGATGTTTTCTGTCCACTGAAGCTGGGATGTAATAAAATGATCTTGCTGCCAATACCTTTCACTGGTGATGGTCCAGCTCTGTACAGAAGTACAAAGTGTTGATGTCATTTTGTGCTTTCAGCATACTAATCCTCTCATTCTCTGCATCCTCTACTGGAGTGCATATATTACAGCAGAGGAACAGAGAGAAATAAATGGCGAATGTAGGATTTTGTCACACCGAGATGAATATTCATGAAAGCCCACGCTCATATTGAATTATTGGGAGCATTCACAGGCCTGTAAGTATCAGCACATTTTCAAGGTGTCAGACATGAGTCTTGTTGTTTTCTCTTGTATGTTTAGCTGTTGTGCTCCACAAACTACACAATAATACATCATTTTAGGATGTCCTTGTTGACTACTATCATGTCCCAGGGCCTGTTTCGACTGCTTTTAATACATGGAAAGGGAACTTTTAAATGCTCATTAAAAAATAGGTTTTTTCCTTGAGACAAATAATTCCCAAAGTGAAACTACCAAGCTGGAGACCTATCAACATCTTATTGTATGCACAGAGACAACAATGGCCCATTGACAGGTTTGCATGGCGCTTGTGTGCCTCATTCATAAAGTGCCATTCATATACTGACAATCTTGTGCTTCGGCCTGACGTGTGAGCTGGTGGAATGACCAAAAGCTGAATTGTGCTACGAACACCCCCACAAACGCAGACCATAAACCAATACAGCTTACTGGTACCAATGACAGTGTTACTTAACGCTGCCTAGAAACACAATAGGAAACACAGAACCTGAAATACCTGAAAAGTAAACATGCATGTGATGACCTGCTACACTTTGTAAACATGCCTGTTTCCATTAATGCTGATGAATGCGTTGACTAATGTGTTCAGCCTTAAAATGACAGACAGCACTGAACATTTCAGTGAAAACACAGAAACTGTATGACGACAATTATACTGGTATGGTATTAAGTAGTTCAATGAAAACAAAATACGTAATACCATGTGTATTTTAGTTTGTTTTCAGCAGTACAATCTTACCAATGTTTATATGCTATTGGTGGAGAGGATCTACAAATAAGCAGAATAAGAGAAACCCTAGCATCTTTTGCAACTGATTGGTTAAATCTGTTGTGAGATGGGGAGATTTCTGTTTTTTTTTTTTTTTTTTGACGAGGCTTGTTTTTTCCTACCGTCAATTTATATTTCTAACCCATGTTACTCCCTAACCCCACACATGCAGTCTCTCTCTCTCTCACACACACACACACAGTGAAAATGAGGGAAGAGAGATCCACAATCTGGCACCAGTGAACTTTTTAATTACAAAGAACCCACAGTGACAAAAGAACCATAACAGGAAGCATGTGATATAATCATGACATCTGCAATATGAACTGCATCTCAGCGTAAAAGTTTCTCTCTTCTTTAAAATACTGTAATAGTTATAATTTAAATGTGATGGCACAGGAGGCGTACCCAAGGAGAAAAAAAAAAACTTAAACAAGTATATAAAAATATGCCATTAGATTCATATCAACAATTGTGGACTGGGAGCACTATGTACAAAAAAGGCAATATATACCAATATTTACAATACACACAGAGAGGACTTTTTCACACATGGGCATGAAGGTTACTTACAAGTACAAGTTACTGAATGTAATAGAACAACTGACTTTAATTCTGTATGGGCATGATCGCTATATTTTTATAGAGATGTGATACCTGTTCTTAGAGTACAGAGTACAGATTATAAGGGTTTTTTTTTTTAAAAAAAAAATTAAGTTTAGTCTGACTGAATTTATATGCTTTAGTTCATATTCACTGTAAGACATACTTTGAATCCAAAGGGTGTCAAAGCCAAGAATTTACCACAGGGTAAATTTAACACAAAAACTTGCTGTAAAATACATGACATTATTTCCCAATAAAAGCTGAGGAGCACTGAGTCATGTGACTTGTCAATGGTTTATTAGTAACTTCATTAGCAATCCTGGCAGGGTCTTTCCAGGCAGACACTCAAAACATTCTGTCTGAGCATCAAACTGAAAAAAAAATACCGCTTTCAAATCTGTTGTCAAATCTGCTGTCAAAATATGAGTAAAAAGCCTGTTCAGGCAGACTATGTAGAGGGCAAAAAAGCTCATATTTTAATTTTATCTTTTCATGTCTTTTGTTTCTCGAAATTCAAGTTGACCTGTTTTCCTGACACAAGGTAAGAACACGCCCCAGGGTATTTTAATAAAATGGAACACAATAGTTCCTATACAGCTCCAGGTCTTACCAGTGGTTAACTCCATGATGAGAAATATTTCAAAAAGCTGACCTAAGGACAAGGAATTCTTTTCGTCCCTCTCCAAATGTCGCACACATTTTAATACCAAAATCATTGTACAAAGAAGCAAAAGAACTGAGAGTCAAAGAGAATTTTTTTTTTCCTCACACCTAAGATACACGTTCTCATTCTAATGTAGAACTATACCAAAGCACAACACAGAGGCGGCTTGCCCAACATCCACAGAGCCACAAATTAGCAGAAAGTATGGACAGATCAGAAAGAAAGGCCTGTTCTACTGTCTCTTTTCTCTGCCGTTTGCCTTTTGCCTTGTTTGGTGCTGTTTTTTAAGAGTAAGCTGTGTTGTTCAATGATGACAGGTCACCTAGCAGAAAGGCACTGGTTCAATGTGCGGATGCGCTGTGATATTACAATCATATCACATCTGTGTACATGCATGTATTTGTGTGTGTGTGTGTTTTTGTGTGTGTGCACGTGTGTTTGTGTGCATGAATGTATGTGCACAAACTGATATCAAAGGGTAGGTTAGGTGATGCCCATAGAAACATTACTGGGAGATAATGAAAAAGAAACATGAATCCACACCTTATAAATGGACCCCAAACTTGTAGGAGGATGAAGTTGGGACAGTCTGATAAAAGAAGGCCATTTTGGGTGACAGGTTGTCCCCTCCACTTAGAGGGAGGTTTACCAATACCAGCTGCAGGTCTAGGAAACTGAAGGCTAATCTGCATGTTTCCTCCAGACAGGTGGAGACCATAAGCTGAAGGTCTAATGCAGAGCCATCTGGTCACAGCCATACAGGCAACATGGACACACAGACAGCGTACGCAGACATCAGTCTCTCGCATTCACCTGCATAAATACAAAAACACACACATGCCATGCACACGCACACACACACTCGCTCATCCAATACACAACAGCATGCACACAAATGCAGAACAAAACACACAAGGGCCACATGAACATGGACATACGGACAGCACGCACAGTCACCGCTCCCTTGCATTCACCCATGTAAATACAAACGCACGCGCACACATACACGCACACACACGCTCATCCAGTACACAACAGCACACGTACAAATATAGCACAAAACACACACACACCACATTTTAGGCTAATCGGATGCCTGATTGGCTGATGGCTGAAAGATGACTGATACCTGGGAGATGAGGGATGGTCTGTGGGGTCATATGTAAGAATCAGACTGATTAGATTAAACCTGTAAAAAGCTGCCATATATCAAAGCTCTAAAACAACCTCATCCACCTATACCACCCACTTCAAATAACCTTGGCAGTGTTGCACTCTCTCTAGGTAACATGGGAAAAAAAAAAAAAAAAAACATAAATTAAGTGCTGTAAAAAGATAACTAAAATTAAAACATAAATACTGTACAAAAAGATCTCTTTTTTCTAGTAGTGGGGTGTTTTAATATAATTCTTTTTTAAAAAAGAAAAAAATAAAATGGTAACAAATGTATAAAGTGATTAGGTGTCAGAAACTGTGATTCTGAAGATTACAGAAGTTAGCTGTATTCTTGCAGACAAGCATTGAAGTGTATGTAATATAGTCTTAGTACGTACTCTCGCCATATATTGCACATTGGTTATTTTTTTTGTTACTTTCTTATTACTCTCTTTTGTGAAATCATCAAAGAGACTAAAGAAAAACATCTTCATTCTAAGAGATAGAACACAGTGTGACAAGAACAGTAGTGACCACACCCTTGCCTTTGGGTGACAACCATTTCTTTGCTTGGGACTGGCAGCTCAAGAAAAGAATTAGTCAGCCCGAGGTTCCTTTTCTCCTTCTTGAATCACTGTCCACATACCTTGCACACAATGCCCTTGAGATTTACCAGCTCCACACCTGCTATCTAGCTCTCTTCCTGTCTCTCACACGGCCACTTGACTTCTCATGGCCATATTCTGAGCATGCCGTCAGGGAGCATACTGAATTACAGAAGCTCATCTTGTGACATCACTGCAAAAACGACTGACACTCAGGCCATGAGAGAGTGGAGGGAGGCCGGAGCGAAAAGCCCCAGGCGCCACCGTGCTGATGAGGGAAAAGGTGCGAAGGATGACGCCACCGAATTCACTGTTCGGAAACCTTATGATTTCACAGGACGCTTTTCAGTCAAAGTGTGTTTTTTTTCCTTCTTCCGTTTTATTTTTTTCCCCCTTTCTCATCATCTTCTTCATTTTCTTACTTGCTGCTCAGAGCCCAGACAGTCTGAACACAACACAGAGCCAACAGGGGACAACACAAGCTCAGCGAGATTCACTTCTTACACTAAAAACAAACAACCCCCCGCCCCAAAAAAAAAAAAATAAAATAAAAAAATAAACAAAAAAGAAAAACATAACTGAAATAACACAATCATCTGAAACAAAACGGAAAACCTGGTTCGAAGCAACCCCTTTTTCGTGTTGGGAAACACCCATGCACATAGACACCAGATGTCCGAGCAGAAGACATTTAGAGTAAAGAGGCCGGGGGCTTCTGGGAGCCCCAGGGCAGGTCTGGCAGGGAAGGCCAGGGCTGGAGGTTCAAACCCTCCACAGGAGCAAGTGGTTGGTGCTATCGTCCCGCCCTACTGTTTCGCTGCTATTGGTCAGCCGAAAGTCCTCGTAACCGTCGCCTCCGCTGATGACCAGGAGGTTGGACTTGACCGGGAGGATGGTGGAGGCACGGCGGCGGGCAGAGTCCCTCTTCTGCTGGCCGGAGCTGCCACCCTCTCCGCTGGGGGCTTGGTTACCTGGGAGACAGGGGTCAGAGGTCAGCATTCAGTGGTCAGCTGCTCGGAAGCACACTGAGAAGCCCTGTGATCATCTGTATGCGTCACGTGAATGCAATCTCCTGGCAGCATGGGAGGGGTTTGTGGTGGGTGGAACTGGTACCAGTTTAATTAAAGAAAATAATAAGAGCAACTGATAACAAACTGAGTGGACTAAGGAAGCTGTTCGCAGTTAGGTTATCCGGTGGGTAGTACCTGACTCTGCTGGCAGGGGAAGTTGACGTCGAAGCCCTCAGGCAGCTCGATGGAGGTGAGGAAGCGGACGTGCCCGGTGTGCCCGTGTGCAGAACCCATGGGAACGAGCGGAGTACGGAGCGACCCAGAGCTGGTGCTGGATGAGATAGGAGGGATGGTCAGGGTCAGCACCACCCCAGCACTGGTGCCGATCCACAGGAGGTCCTTGCAGGCCAGCAGGGCTGTGATGCGCAGGCAGGCTGCTTTGTGTTGCCGGATGATGGCATCCGACCCTATAGGGGAGACGGAAAGGCTTGAGTCAATGTGCCACACTGCCCCCTAGTGTACAAGACGGAATATCACAGTGGATCAATTCCATTTAACCAGTCTCTGAGTACATCACAGGCATTTAAATATTGGTGTTATCAATGTTATCACTAAGTCAGTACATGAGCTCAATAAAAATACAACAAAAAATGTAATGTTTTATGATCTGAAATTACTACAACACCCCCATTTAGTCACAGCCATTTTTAAGATAAAACAAACGGAACAAGAGATACAAAAACATATCATTCACATAAACATGGTACAAATGACGGTGGAGTGAGAGCGAGCTCACCTGCAAGCATCTTGTGCACGGCGGGCGCCACGTCCACCTCTGTGAGGCTGTCGAAGGTGGCGGCGTGGTAAAGGCGCACCTGGGCACTGCCCTGGAGGGCGATCCATACGCCCTGCCCATAACTAACCATGCTGGTCACACACCTGCTGCTGTCTTGCCCTACCTGGAAAGAGTGCTGTGGGCGGAGACACAGAGAGGTCAAAGGGGTCAGAGACTCCGCAGACATACAGAGCACATGATATGTATCATACAATTACAGGCCAGTTCCCTGCATATGCATTAAGCCTAGTCCAGATACTCTTTTCAGTGGAGATATTCAAAGAATATGTCTTTTACTCTAGGACTAGGCTTAATCCACATCTTTGAGACTGGCCCCATGACAAGACTTAATATAGTGTCAAACAATACATAAGGTTGGCAAGCTGGGCTATTAACTCTGAGGTTGTAGATTCAGATCCCAGGTAGGGGGCGCTGTTGTACCCCGGAGCAAGGTACTACACCTGAACTGCTTTCATCTAATTTTTCTAACATCATGAAAGTGTGACCTCTTAAGACTTTGAGAGTTTACACTTCAGCAGGTGACACATGTCTGGCATACGCCCTTGCCCACAGCGACTTCCAGGGTTTAAATGCACTAAGGAGATGATGTCTTTTAGCAATCCTGCTTATTTATTGTGCCAAGTAGGGAAAAGCAGCTTTCCAGGCAGTCAGGCAGCAGTCCAGCACTCTGGTCACCTAATTCAGTCCAAGTCATTAAATACAAAAGAAACCTACATTTAGACGATTAGACAATTTATATTTCTGTAACAGAAGTCCAGACCCAGGTTTTGAACACACAACCCTGTGGTTTCTGTCCAAAGCCCTCCCCCTCCTGCCATGGTACCTCCTGTGCCAGTGTGCTGTGTTGATGATCAGGACCCGGTTCTGACAGCCACACCACAGCTTGCCGGCCACCGGCACCATCTTTGTCACGGGGCTGCCTGGAGTCCCCAAGCACAGGGTCTGCGAACTCTGGGGATCCCAGAAACTCCCTGACAAAGACAGACAGAGCGATAAGGGAGGAAAGAGGGGAAGACACAGAAAAAGACATTGTGAGTGTTTTATTATTTAACAAATCCATACATAGTCATGCTACACAGGAGGGTATTTATTGTAAAATAAGGTGCAATACAGGTATGCGCAACGTAACGTCCATTTGGGCAACATCTGACTGCATATATACGTCCGTGGTCCCATGAGGTTATAACAGAGTTCAGAAATCCTGATCAGAGAACGGGACGTAGCGGACGTAACCTATTTAACCCATATACTACCTTGCCAGATACATTAGGTGAAATACAGCACTGTATGTGCGCAGTATCTTGGCTATTAAGTCAATACAGTATCCCATATAGCTGTGATAATATGGTGTTTGCGCAATGTCCAAATCACATAACGTCCTATTTCATAGAATGTATCGTGGACATTAAGCGATGCATACCTGTATGTTGTGGGGGGGGGGTGTAGTGCAATGCCGAAAGTGTTTATGGTGCTGTGCTATTAAGGAACCATTAATAGGCTCTAATGATTACTTCCATCTGTACTGTACTGTAGTCCACACCGCCTCATTTTCACACATAAATCGAAAAACCGGAACAACCTTTCTGGTAAACTCTCCTTCGGCCCTTGTGCTTATATTTACCTAGAATGGCCATTTAGCTCATTTGGAGTAAAGTCAGGCTTCAATGTCGCTCTAATGCCAGGGTCACCATGTCACTGTACGTAAGCGGCTTTGACCGAGGCAGAGCCTGAGTGCCAGGTGTACGTGAGGATCCTGCAGGTGCCTCAAATGAATACTCTGATGTTGGCCAGGGCAGGTGCCATATGGATGCCCAGGCTGCCGTCAGTCACTGGCTGAATCTGAGTCAGTATGTTACACTAAGACAGGTTAGATACTGTTGACTGTTGACTGAAGCACGCCAAACAGTCTGGTGACTCAGTCTGGATATCAAACCTCCTGCCCTTGAGCTCTAAACAGCTTGCTATTCTGTGGCAGAGATACAAACACATCTAAAAAAAAATCAACAAACATATCTGAAAGCCATTTAACCGGATATCCTGCAATATTAACACATGCATAACCAGAATGACACTTTCATTAATTGAAATTGGATCCATGAACATTCCTGAAAAATAATACAGCTCCCATCACTCATAAGCTCTAACATACACCTTTACAGTATGAAACAGGGAGGCACAGGCCCGATGAAGGGCCCAGTTCATCGAAACGTTGTCTGTTTCATACAATAAATTTGTGAATCAGACCTCGTGCTCAGTGCGTACATTAATTCAGATGCTCTTTCAGATTTTCTGTTTACATTCTTTCTTCTTTTTTTCCCCCCAATTTTTCCCAAACCGAACTTGTTGACTGCGCCACAGCACCCGCACTGCTGGCTTTGGGTCAATTCTCGCTTCTACACACACTGCGGCCGCACCACTAATTGCACACTGCCTATGACGTCGGAGGATGATGCAATCAACGTAACCTCAGCCCAGCATGGCCAGAGAGGGCGCTATGGCGATGAGACCAAGGAACTTAATCCCCAGTGAGGCTGGGCCAGTTGTTGCCTCGCCAAAGGGGACCTCCGACCATAGCCGGCAATGGCGAGACCGGGATTCGAGCCCCTGACCTCGGGCCTTAGAAACATCTAACCCTGTGAGCCACCCGGTGGCCCCTACTGACATTCCTGACATTCCATGTGACGAGAGGGGTGGAGGGCGACTGTTCCATGCATTAACCTTCACCACCTTCACAGGCATTTGCTCTCACACACTGGGTCACAGATGGTGCTGAATCATTACCATTCATTTATCATTTATCATCGAGCTGTTTGGGATGTTTGAGGTTTTACACCTGGTACATTTTCATATGCATAAAACTGTACTGCCTCACTCTAGCAAACACCAAGACAGTTTATCACAGATCGGGGGTCAGTACCATACAATTGTGGCATGTTATATTTTATCTGAGTTATATAATTGTGTGGAAACAGTTTCACCACTGGTCCTTTCCTACTAATGGCCCACATAGCGATGATATAAGTTGTAAGATGTGCAGTGATCCGACAGAATATCTGAGATCTTAAAGAACGGTCAAAATATTGAAAGGAAACATAAATGTAATAAGCTGAGCACTCACCATGGAAACATAATGCTTACCCTGTGCCCTATGGCCCCACCACAAAGAGCATTTCATCCAGAGGACGGAGGCTTAACGCCAAAACAAAGCAGTCAGCACATCCTGCTTACCTGCTTCCCTTTGATACACGATGACCTCACCATTGGCCAGAGACACAAACACTTTGTTGTCGAGGTACCTTACAAACAAAACAAAAAAAAAAAAACAGGAAAAAAAAAATTCAATTACCGTGGTGTTCTAAGCACTGTGCTACCAACAATAGACACCCCTAAAGGTTTACAGTCACAAATGAGGAAGATAAAAAATAATCAGGGCCAAAGCTTATGGCTGCTTACAAGATGCACAAAATGGAGGCCGAATGCTGCATCTTCATGCTGTTTTTCCTGTTGCGGATGTTGTCTGATGACTGGTAAACATGGATGCTGTAAAAAAAAAAAAAAACACACATGGAGAGGATCATTCTACATTTGGAATCACTGCTATAATTTACATTCTCAGAGCACCTTATTCTGGGCAATCAACACGGATTACATAAAACATTTACCATTTACACAGTTGAACATATTTACACAAGAAATCCAAGTTAAGCACCTGGCTCAAGGGTATAAGCCTCCATAAGCCTAATAAACCTCTATAAGCACTTACTGTGGTTCTGCAGAACTATGTATCACTACTGGCCAATAATAAATATGAATTAGGAAACCAAACAGCAGGTTTCCTTGTTATGAAATTGTATGTTTCACAGTCATAACAATACACAGCTACTAAGCTAAACCCCATGGCAATGACATCACAGAGGCTGTTGCTTGTCGGTGGTGACGCACAGGGGACAGCAGGGTGTCTGTGAATGTGTGTGAGACCACAAATGAAAGAATAAAGGAGTAAAAGAGGAAACAGGAGAGGGATCAAGTGAGCTGTTGAAAAGGGCTGCTGCGGGCATATGCAGTGAGTGAGGTGTCTGCAGTTGCGTGGGTCCACCACCAGGGGGAGCCATACCAGCCATCCTCAGTTCCCAGCCACACAGAGCTCTGGTAGGCCTCGGGGTCAATGCTGAGCAGGTCCTCCAGGCTGGCGCGGGTGAAGGAGCCCCGACTGGACCGGCGCATGGCCCGGCCGTCCATGGGGCTGTCGCTGCTGAGGCGTGGGGGCCCGTATGAGCTGGACACAGGGAACTCCTGCTCCTCCTCCGAACTCGTCGTCTCCGTCGCCATGTCCTTGGAGCCGGCGGCCTCGTCATCTACATGGGACACAGGAGTGACTCACCACCGAAGCTGAAGTTTATTTATGAGTAAGAGAGAATATGTGAGATTACCTGTGTGTGTGTGTAGTAGAGAGAGTATGTGTATATGCATGTAAAATGACCTGCCAAAGCTGAAGTGTGTGCATGTGTGCGAGAATGTGTGTGTGTAAGAGTATGTGTTTGAGTGTGTATGTGTGTGAGGAAGTGTGTGTATATGTGTGTTGAGTGACTCACTGCCGAAGCTGGAGGAGATGGTGGAGTGGCTGGCCTGGCTCTGCAGTGTGGAGGAGGGGCTGGGGGAGTCTTCATCGTCCGTGTCGTCGCTGTCGAAGGGGACGAGCTCCCGCCCCGCCCCACCCTGGGGCTCCGCCAGCTCCAGAGAGCCGGAGATGGAGATGTGCAGCTGCTGCTGCACGGAAGGGGTGGGGGCGGGGTCAGAGGGAGGGGCGTTCTCCACTCGCTCCCTACAAGACACGCAACACTACATCAGATACCAAAATCATTAACATCACATGAGACATCACAACGTCAAGGCGCCAAGGTTATTAATGTTTTGTAGAAAATTACAACGTCAGGCATCAAAATCATTAATTTCACAAATGACATTGCAACAATGTCAGGAACCAAAGTTAAACTCAATAATGTTACGTCCAACATTTTTCATTTTGGCAACTATAAATGAATGAGACACATTTCAGAGTTTCTTCATCAGGTTTGTTCCACACCTGACATTGACACAGGTGACTTACAAAGCGCTAGAAAGAGTCAGTGACATGTGCTACCAGTTACTTTTGATAAAGAGGCACAGTTATGCATAGGACTTCACTTCACAATGTTTTAATTGAACGATGACCGGGACAGCCTACAGCCTAGTGGCTAAGGTACATGACTGGGACCCCTGAGGTTGGCGTCAAGTCCCAGTCCAGCCACAGCAAAAACACCATTGCTGTTGGGCCCCTGAGCAAGGCCCTTAACCCCACATTGCTCCCAGGGGACATTGGCCCTTGGTTAGTCTAATCAACTGTAAGTCGCTTTGGATAAAAGCGTCAGCTAAATGACAGTAATGTAATATGTAATGTAATGGAGAGAGGGCGAGAGAGATGTATGCTGGGAGATGCATGCAGGCTCACCTGCCCTTCAGGCCGGGCACGGCTGCGATGCAGATGATGCGGGCGGAGCAGACGGCGATGCAGGCCTCCACCGTGGGCTCGTCGCGGATGTTCAGCAGGCACACCTGTCCCACGTAGCCGTCGCTGTTACACACCCACACCTCATATGTGTTCTCAGGGCAGCTGTGGCTTGGGGAGGCGCAGGAGAACTGGGGGGAAAGGAGCAGCAGGAGGGGAAGGGGGAGAGTTACAGGTATATACAGCAAATGACTGTAATCAAAGAAAGAGGTTCACTGGGGTGCCAATTGGTTACAGCATCGGATTTAATAAACAGAAAAGGCAGGCAACTGCTTGGGCCCCTAGCGTGAAGGGCCACATTAGGGTAATGAAGGCAGATAACTTAGTCACAATGAACATCAGTCAGAAGGGCCCCATGGCATTTTCTGCCTAAGGCTCCAACAGTCTCCAGAATCGCCTCTAATCATTGGGTGATCCAACACCGCAGACAGGCCGATCTTTGCATCTGATGCAGGGGATCACAGCCAAGTTCTTTGAAAAAGATAAATGTAGCCTCGTAAAAGAACAGCAGCAATATGGAAATGAAAGAGGGAGAGAGAGAAAGAGAGAGGGAGAGAGAGGCCCCAGTCTCTCACCTGCATCCCACTGCGAGTCTTCATAATGGGAATGGCTTTGAGGAACTCTGGGTCCCAGTGGTCCTTATTCATGGCTGTGAGGAGAAGCACAGGCATCAGTGACCAGCTACATCCTCATGAAGGTAGATGACAGAACACTGACACATAACGATGGCACAATACCGGGGCGACAGGTGACAGCATGTCGGATCATTTATGGAACTGGGAACGTGACCTAAAAGTCAAAAGTTCAATTCTTGGGTGGATCATTGCACCCTGGTACTTAGGCAAGGTACTGGCATTCCATAAGCTCTTTAAACAAATTAAATATAGAAATATAAGCCCTGTAATTTGCTTTGGACAAAGCTGCCAAGAAAGCAAATAAATAAAAAAAAATTACAAATACAAAAATAGTTCACATCTCGAGAAAGGGCCAAGCGTACATTAGCAAACCGCGACACAACATCCTCCCCCATGACGGGGAAGTAATACAAAACTAACGGGTACTGTTCAGAGGCTGCAGAGACTGTAGCTAAATAGTCTGGCCCATATGGTGACATCTAGTGGTAAAACAAAGGTACTGCCATTAGCTTGGGGGAGTGAGTCAGTAACTGACAGTATCATTTCACAGGTGCTACATTAGACACTTAAAGTAGCTGTTGGGGCCATGATTAGCTTGATAAGCTGCTGAGGTGTTGATTGGCTCGCAGTTTTTACCGAGTTTTTTCTTGGCGTCCTCAAAGGCCTGCTCGAAGTTGCTGCGGGCGTCGGGGCTGCTGAACTCGAAGATGAAGGTGCTCTCGGCGGAGGCGGTGGTCAGCTCCACCTTGGTGGGCAGGAACGTCATGCTGAAGGCCAGGGACTGCTTCTCCGCCAGCTCGCGGTGCACAGACGCCATCAGGTCTTTGATCACGTCGTCCAGGCTCTGAGGTCACAAATGAACAGGCCACTTCTATACATTTTCCCCCTCTGAAATTCTGATTGAGTTTCAGCCATTTGCTCATTCACTGTCCTTTTGGTGCATTTTAGCAACAGTATACTATTGTAACGATGTACTGTTTCACTGCTTCTGGTGTACTATCATTGTGTTATACGTGCTAACCATATTAGCACGATACCAATTTCCTGATGAACTTTAATCAGCTATTACTCCTGAGTCTACTTCAAACTGAACACATCCTATTTTTTTTCTTTCCTCACATGAAAAATTATTGTCTTATTCTTATTTCACACATGCAGAACCTCACATTTTCAGACTCTATATTAAACAGCATCAGCCGGGTTTCTGTCTATTTCCGGATTCTGTTTATATCTTCCATTGTTATTTTTCTATCTATCATTTTGGTGGATTCTAGACTGTTAAACCCTGATGTTCTACATTATCTGCAATTACACCTATTTTGTTACCAACTTCCATATTAAGATAATTTATATTTTTCTTGGCAGGAAAGCGCACAGACCCCAGCACTCATAAGCCTGCATATGGATGCATACACCTCATATGTGTGTATTTCCTGATGTGTCCCACCTGGTGGGGGAAGCTGAGGGTCTCGGACAGCTTGCTGATCTGCCCTAGCGTGCTCAGGTCCTCGTCCAGCCGGCTGATGGTCTTCTGGATGTTCTCCCGGTTGGTGGCCTGCGAGGAACCTGAAAGGACAGGGTGGGAGTTTGTGAGGGTGTTTTATTTACATTCATAAGCACACACACACATCTCAGACACACACGGATGCACACACACACACACACACACACATCTCACACACATGTATGCACACACACACGCACACACACATATGAACATACATACACACATCACACACATGTATGCGCACACACACACGCACGCACGCACACACACACAACACAAGCCTCACCTTTAACCATTTCAACATCTTCCAGGGGAAGTTTCCACAGGAACTTGTATTTACTAGAGGTGTCAATAACACTGGCTGCTGAGTATCTGCAGTGGTAAAGAAAAGGACAGGAAAATTACACACCATAGCCACCAGAGGGAGCACCTCAATACTTTCTGTCGGTCACATCCAGAGGTATGAATGCCACTCAGTGACATTTTAAGGCAAAGCAAAGATTTGAAAGGTTCAGACTAAAGCAAGTACCACAGGATCACCTCTATAAACACATCCATCTACAATTATGTAATAAACCCCAAAATAATGTTCACAGCAAAAATTGCTCAGTGATCTCTACCCCTTACTTGCTTCTCTGGTCATTGCAAGGCCAGTGGTCAATACAATACAATACAATACAGTATAATACAGCACAGTGCAGTACACGGCAAAAGCTCCACCAGCCATGCTATGCTAAGTGTGGCCATTCTACTGTTTCAACAGTCAATTCACAAGATGTGCAATGGTCAGAAAAATCGTAAACAGCTCATGTTTTCAGTCTTTTGATAAGCAGTTGATAATTGGAAATCTGTGGAATGTGGGCAATTACCAGAAGCTAGAAAATAGGATTGGTTGGTTGATTGGGTGGTTGGTTGGGGCTCATGGCTGTATTTAATTGGTTTAGGCTGGAATCTGTGATTGATTAAGCGGCCTTAGTCTCTGTTAGCGATTGGTCGGGGCTTAACTCACAGGCTCATAGAGCTGCGCCGCAGGGAGCCAGACTTGCGCTTCAGGGTGGTACAGATGAGCAGATCACTGAACAGGAAGAGAGAGCGGTCCTTCTTTCCGCCCACTGTTTTCTGCAGACAGAGAGTTCAAATCGCGGTCAGACACCCTCCCATCGCTCTCCTGAGCTAGAAGCACACCTAGTTTAAACAACCTTCATATGGTGGGATAAAGTATCACCTTGCAACGGTTTTTGAAAAACGTGTAGATTGTGCCACACTACGGTGCAACACTCATTTTAAAGGAGCAAATCGTCAATTTGGCAAAACATTTCTAGAAACATTCTTACCGCCTCCACCACCATCTCTTGTCTCAGGAACTTCCGTGGAGGGTTAAGGATCTGTGGGGATTCAAAATCACAAAGAGGTTAAAAGAAATCACATAGAAGAGGTACAAACTGAAGTAATATTTCAGATAAACATATTTATGGCAGGCATGGTACTGCTGACGTAGTCTCACATGTTCTACGCCCTCGATATGCGCCTCGATCTCCTGCATAACGCGTGTCTCCTTCTCCACCTCCTCTGCACTTCGGCGGCCCTTGTTGATGCGTTCTGCCAGACGCTTGATGTTCTTCTGTGCGTCTAGCAGGAAGGGGTGATCCGGGTGGTCCTCTGGAGTGTGTTTCAGCAGGTCCTGGCACACACACACACATACAGGCACACACACACAGGGGGAAATAAAACATAATTCAAAACTACTTAGCAGAATCATTAAGATAGACCTATGGACAGAAGACTACTCTTGTGAAGGCTATAGGGTCAACATTACCGCTCCATCGCACTGATAACTGGGGTTTTCATTACAGGACGACACTTTTGTTTTGAGCTTGCTGTAGGTTTCTGGAATTAATATTTCATTATTTGGAGGGTGATTCTGAAAAATAAAGCCAAAAAGTGAGCTTGTTGATCAGAAATAAAAAAAATAATAAAAAAACTTCTATCACACACGGACCCCCCACGTTACACGGATGCTGATGTTTTTTTGCTCGGAGGGAGGGAAATCTCAGCAGACATGGGTCACACGCGTTAATCATCACCAGCAGTAACTTCATAACGGCAAGCAATCCTCACGCTCCAGGGCCTGCGGCTCAGAGCCCGTACCGCTCTCAGTGACATAACCCCCCCTGCTGGGGCGAATGGCTCACAGATGGCCCAGCGTCCCGTCAAACATGACCCTCTCACATTCCCACCACCGGCGATGAGCTAAGCTCCCTTAACCACCAAACACAGCGGGGACAGGGGACAGGAGGAGGAGGAGGAGGAGGAGGCAAGAATGGAAAGAGGTAACAGAGAGGAGAATGAGAGTGGAAGGAGGAATTGGGGGGGGGATGAAAAGAGACTGGCTAATCTGAATACTGGTTTCACATGCCAGGAGACAGGTGTCATGCCTCTGTAGCCATCTTCCTCTGAGTATTAGCTCAGCAAAGTCAGTGTCTTCCATTAAGACTAAACTGGACATGTTTTTTTTTTTTTTTTTACTGATTAACATTTGATGCCATTTAACTTGCTCTCTTTTCTTTTTTTCCAAATTACTCTCTTTTCTTGTTTTCCAAATTACAGTTTGTATTGTATTCTATATTTTAATATTTTGATGTTTTGTTCCTCTGTTGCAGCTCTGCTGTTGTGGTGAGTGCTCTGGGTCACAAAATGGCTGCCGTATAACACCCAGGTACATGCTACACATTGCTGGTGAAGGCTGAGATGAGTTTCCTTCCGTTCACAGTTAAGTGCTCAAGGTTAAAGGTAAGGTGCCATTTAAATGTGATCCATTATATTTATCATCATTTATCAGCATCCTCAAGTGGAACATTCACCTTGACCAACAGCTCGTAGCGAGGTATCCTCTGGACAGGTTTGATCATGAGGTCGGCCAGAGCCTGCTTCTCTTTGTTCTCCCGCATACTTTGCTGTTGAGGGGAGAGAAGAAGCAAAGTAAGAGACACACTTAATTCTAAAGGACAGACCTGATGCAGATTCACTGATTTTGGGAAACTACAGGGAATTACAGGAAATTGTATGATACATGATCTTCCTCCAATGGTATTTGTGTCAATTGACAGTATATTTAACAGGGTTGTGTTACTTCTCTGACATCCAGCAGTTGCAGCATGCATCCACTAAGTGCTATTCTTAACAAATCCACTAGGTGGCAATGCAACATATGTTTTAATCTGAAACGTCACAAAACAATTGTATCAAAAGAAACTTTCCCAAAGAAGAGCTTACAGGAAAAACCCTGACGGTTCCAATGCGGCCAGTGTGCCAAAAATAGGGAAGATGACCACATGGGCTATAAACTGGAAATAATTCATATGTATTGTCTTACTGTAATCAAAACTGCCACTGAGCTTCCTGTGGGGTTCAATGTTATCTATCAGAGGTGCAACGTGTTCTGAGCTGCACATTCATGTAGCTTTGAGCATCTTGACAGATGAGTCACTTTTGGCTTCATCACACTTCCTGAGTCTGCACTACCAAAAGGCAACCATGATGATTCTAGCGAATCACAGAAAACTAGAGAGTGACAACAATTTGAAAACCAACATATTACGCCCAAAAACTACATGGGGGCTAAAATCAAATACCCTCCCGCACCTTTTTAATGAATGATTTGTTCAGACATGCGGAAACCGGCTAGTTGCATAACGCAGACGTAGCGCGAGGTGTTTGACCCATATTGTTAAATGAGGCAAAAGACCGCTTTCAGGGCTCGAGCCCCCCCCCCACCCCCAAAAAAAAACATTGAATCAGGATTCAAAGCTTCCTCTCCAGGCCTCAGGCCTGTGCTTCACACCAGCTCCACAGGGATGCTGGGAAAAACGCAGGCCCCGTGTGTGTTAGGAAAAGCACAACTGAGGCAGTGTCCTGAAAAAAACCTTGGCAAGAAACCAACATCCAGCTGTTTTTAAAGAGGAAAAAAAATGAAAGGTTCATAGGACTGGTTTATGGAAGTGTGGGTTTCTGTGCGTCTACATTCAGGTTACACAGATCATTGGTTCGCATATGTTCGATCATGTCAAAACAAATTTATAAAAAAGAAAAAGAAAATTGCCTCTTGCTTAACTCTGGCAATAAGAACAACGAAAGCTACAGCAACAGCTGTGCATGGTGTTCTATTTCTTTGAAAACATGGGACATTTTGTTTTCAGAAACGTTCATTTTTTTTTAACCTCATCATGTTTTTAAGAGTCAGGTGTAATTATCGTGGAAAACCTTGCCGGAATGACCTCGCGGACGGGGTTCGGCGACACTGACCTCCAGAAACTTCAGGAAGGCAGGCTTGGCCTCCTTGGCGATCCTCACAGCGTCTTTGGCGTTCAGGAAATTGTCGATATATGCTGAATAAATGTTCGCCAGAATCTCTTTGGAGAACTGCGAGAATAACAATGAGAGAGAGATAGAGACAGAGAGACAGTCGATTTGAAATTGAAGTTTAAAATGAAAGGCAGAGAGGGACAGAGGGGGAGAAAGACAAACAGGGAGCACCCAAGGTCAGCATATGGTGACTCAACAATTGTTCTGCACATGTTTTTCATAAACCCCCCAAAGTGACAGAGAGGTTGTGTGAAGAGAGACTGAGGTCACCTGTACTACAAAAAGCAAGCATCAGAAACGAGTGTTATTACATAAAAGTGCTAAATATGTGACCCTTTTAAAAACATTAGGAGCTGGGAGAGAAGTCAGTACCACAGTGCATCTCAAAACGGGGTGTACAAAAGAGAGGTCAGTACCACTGTGAGCTTAGGGGGGGGGTGTACAAATGAAAGGTCAGTACCATACTATGTCTTGGAGGGGGGTGGATAAATGAGAAGCCAACATCCCTGCATGACTTAGAGGGGAGCGAATAAATAAATGAAGCGTTTTCGTGCTGGGCGGCTTCCTCCATGCTGTGGTGTGTGTCTCTGTTCTCTTAGCTCTCCGCTGGTTCTCTATCCACCCTCAGAGCGGAGGAGGCTAGCCCTGGATGCTAATGCAGCCGCCATGGTCCCTCTCACCCTGCCCCACTGCACTAACCCCACAGCAACGCAGCAGCACTCATGACACTCCACTCATTTACACTGAGGCATGTAGAGACACTCTTAATCAGAACACAGGTTACATTTATACACACTATCCATTTAAACACACTACCACACACTATCCAATTCCAACTGGCCATATTACTCAACGCTGGGTTAAGTAACTGGCTTCAGGGAACCACAGTGGCTCCCTATCTGAGACTCAAGCCCACCACCGCTGAGTTGGAAGAACGACTCCTTAACCGCTTTGCTACACTGCTGCCCCTGAGTCAAAATGAAGGGGAGATGATTTGGAACTATTTCCTGTCCTGGAGTCACCGGACTGTGTGGATCAGCAGGCTGGGGATTAAAATCTGCCTAATTAACCCCGCTGTGCTGTTGTACTCTCCATCAGCAAACCTCTTCCAGTACAAAAGCTGCTCCATCGTCTGCCGTTTGATGTCAAACGGAAGCACGTGCACACATAAGTCACCTTGAAATCGTGTGTTTGCTAAGCAAATAATGTAGAGCAGTTCAACTGAGCTATAACATCCTAACAACCAGCCTGTAACCTTTCATGGTGCTGTTTATTTACTGGGCCAGGTAAGGGTGACATGACCCCATTGCAGGGGGCAGGCTAACTGTGACCTAATTTACCCTTAACACAGCAGATGAGAGCATCAGGTATACAAAGGAGAATGAAAGTAAAATTGTGACATAGGGATTGGAACAAGGGTGGAGAAAGGGAGGAGTAGTGAATTAAGGGAGGAATAGGGGGTGGATGGAAAGAGAGCATGGCCCCCATGGTTGACAGTGTTTGAACAGTGTTTCTGGACGTGTGGTGACCTTTGACCTCGGCCTGTTGGATGACGTCCCTGCACGCAGTGGCAGAGGAGTGTGAAATCAAACGAGGCTCTGACCTTAGGAGGAGGAGGAGGAAGAGGAGGAGGGGCAGTCACAGTTGCAAAACCAGGGTGAAGAGGCTGATTTAGAGGGGAATGTGGTGTAGCTTTTAGCATTGCTTCCACAACACTGCGGGTTTGAATCCAACAGCAGGGCACAAGCATCCGATCCTTGAGCAAAGCGAACAAAATACTTCTTTTTTTCTTCACTCATTTTTAATTTTGTTTTTACATCATTGTGGTCCATGGACAGGTTTAAAATAAACTAATTCTACCTGGTACCTGGCCAGTCGTGGTTTCCTGTGCGTGTGTATGTGTGTGTTCTCCTATGTGTGTGTGTGTGGGTGTGTTAGTCTTGGCCCATTCATTACTATGGTGTTGAGAGCAGTGTTCCACAGTCATGCCGATGACGTCTGACAGGCACAGATAAATTGAGCGCTGCAAGCCCCTAAAAAGCCTGTTCTGCAGTGAGCGATAGCGGCGGAGTGGGTCCCTTCTATTATTTACCGAGTAATAAATCTGAACTATCCGGCCTCCTTGCCTCGCCCCCGTTTCCCCCACCTTTTCACAACGACCAGCGTTACACAAGCAATCGCATTACGGAAGGAGTGATGCTCGCTCGGGGCTACGGAAACCGTGTCAGTAGCCTGGCCGTCTGAGTCTCAGGTAGCCTTCAGACCCATTCAGAGGCAGGCGCCCGCTTTCACGCTTGAGCGGAAATCGATTCAGCTGGGCCAGGTTGTTGCTTGGCTACATTGTCAAGTGGGGGGAAAAAAAAACCAAAAACAAACCACCCCCCAGACACACAAACAGAACAACGCACTACGCTAGCACTGGCTTAAAATCTCAGAATTAGATCAACCATAGGATTAAACTCGAGTTTGAAGAACGTGACCTAGGGTAAGGGCTGCTGTGCTTTAGTCCTGAGGGACTGCGATCCAGCACAAGCTCTCTACAGAGCTGCGTGTGTGTGCATGTGTGTGTGTGGAGATGTGTGTGTGTGTGCGTGTGTGTGTGGAGATGTGTGTGTGTGCATGTGTGTGTGTGCGTGTGGGGATGTGTGTGTGTGTGTGTGTGTGTGTGCGGGCATGTGTGTGTGCATGTGTGTGTGGATGTGGAATCAGTTCATTTGGGGCCATTGAATCCGCTGTCTTAAGTGCCTGGGTGGAACGACAGAAACTCCCCAGAAACCACAACAGAGATCCAGGAGCAAAGCTGAGCAGACCAGACTCTGGAAAGGATCACAAAGTCAGAACTGCGTTGACAGAGTGGAATTCTACACGCCTTCGGCCAGGGTGAGATGACAGGTATGTCAAAGCCGAGCAAGGGTAAGTAGCGTTTCTGTACAAACAAGGTGGAACAGGACCGTTCGCTTAGGAGCCTGATCAGATGTCAGAAAGCTTCGGACTCCGTATGGAGAAGCCTTTCCTCCAACATGAAGGTGGCCATCTCGCAGTCAAATCAAACAGCAGGTTCACTTTCTTTACAAGAGAGCCACATTCAAACACACTAGATGAAACTTTAATGAGAGGTAACGACAGCTCCAAGACACCGACTCAAGTTCACTCAACCACACGATTTGTCTGAGGGGAAGAAAAAAAAAACAAAAAACAAAAAACCAACTCTGTTGAGAACAAACTACAGGTCCTTACAAATACAAACTTCCCTCCAAACCAAACAGCTTCCTGACCTTGGTAACGAAAGCACAGTTGTTTGAGGCGTGTTTATTTCATGAACAAAGAGGACCTTGTGGCGCAGATAAGAGTCCCAGCAGGCTGTGGCTCTTGTAGTGTGAGCGACGCAGAGCTGGCCGAAGCCCCCTGACAGCTGCGTGCCACTGAATCATAGTCTCCCACTGTCCTTTCCACAGCCCACATCTCTGAATCCTCCACTCAACAGCAAGCAGATACTGATACGAACAGAGGGGACTTTCTGCACATGCAGTGCTTCATGTCTCAAAAACGACAACTGCACTTCCTACCTTGGCATCCCGGCCGCCCCCGAGAATCTCCAGCCCCAAACCAGACGTGTGGTATTTGGTTATGGAAGTGATGAACAGGAGACTGACAGGACGAGAGGAGAGAGCGAGAGCTTTGGGGGTCGGAGGGTTGAAGTAGAGGTGAGGCAGGTAGCTGCTGTCGATGAGAGGGTGAAGGAGGCAGCTATCAATGCGAGAGGAGGTGTTGATGAGAGGGTGTAGCAGGGAGGTACCACTGTGGCTAGACAGCAGAGCTGGAGTGTGTTGCTCTCCCCATGGTTGTCTCTCCAGGTTGGGTAAGGCATGGGGGGGAAGGGGGAGGTGAGGACTGGGGCCTGCAGTGAACCTGCTACTGTTCAGCTGGCTGGAAAGCCGCGCGTCTCCGGCGCTGCCACATTAAGCGGCTGAAATATCCATCACCCGTCAGACCGTCAGGCACTCTGTGCAGGCACCAGGCCAAGAGGTGCTGACAGCCCTAAACCCAGGCTGGCTCCAGCCCCACTCCTCTCTGACCCGTCCCGTCTGGGGGACCCCGCCGCTAATTAGACATATCATGGATAATTAAGCCTCAAAGGCTGCACGCTGATGGCTTCTGTTGTGTGGAGGGATTCCAATGCTATTCAAGTGTAACGCGGGAGGTGACATCATCATTAAGGGACGAGTCTTTGTTAGAGAAACTAGCCCGGCAGGTAATTTGCGTAAGTGGGAAAAAAGTACTAGTTATACAGTATCAGACAAAGAAAGACAAACTGTGAAATTGTACACTCCAGCTCTCCAGACTTTGTTTGGGATAAACTGTATGTTGAGAGGTGCAGGGGCTGGTGCTCCTAGCCGTGTTAGCTGGGCTAGGTCCAAGCTGGACAGGTGACTCACCGATTCGATAAGCAGGTGGCCCACTGTCTGCTGGTCGTGCCAGTCGTTGACACATCCCAGGACCTGCTCCAAGAACTGCTCGTGGTGCTCCAGAATTTCGGGGATCTGGTAGAACATCTCATCCACCAGGGAGGGGTCGCACAGGGGGGAGTTCTCAGGGTGCTTCAAGGGCTTCATGTAACTCTGAGAGGAGAGGGAGGAGATGGAGAGAGAACATGTGAGTGACTGAGATGTTTGTGATTATTAATGGTTACTTTTTAGGGCTATTTTTACTGTTGATTTACACTCCATGCCTTGTTATTACTGTTACTGTTTTCTATTACTATTTGCAGTATTTGTTCTAAGCTTCAGCAATACAATGAGCTTTACTTGTCATGTAAAGAAAGCTGATTGAATTGCACTGAAAACATGTGTATGTATGTATGTGTGTGTGTGTGTGTGTGTGAGAGAGCGAGAGAGAGAGAGAGAGAGAAGCTGGGAATTGGAGACCAAGAGGAGGAAAAAGGGAGTGAGGGAGAAGATGGAGAAGTGGCAGAAGAGAGAAAAAAATGAGAAGAACAAAGGTGGATTCAGGGACAGAGAGAGGCAAAGAAAAAGGAGAGCAGTGAGTGGAACAGGCTTGAAAAATGGATGAAGTATGCCGAAAGGTATAATAAAATGCAGTTCCCAAAATCTGACCACGCTGACTTATTTTTCTGAGAGTGTGAACTCTTTGAACTGTACTCTGTAAATATGGATAATTTTTCTGCAATATCACTCATTCTGCTTGTGATGATCAGTAATGTTGGGTGAAGCTTGCCTCCCTCTTCCTGGTTTGAGTGTGTCGGTGTGACCCTGAGGTTCACCGTGGTGCTGGGAGTTCGGACACGCCCTGAGAGAGTTTCATATCCTCTGCTTTGAAAAATAAAACGCGGCGGACAGCAGTCATAATGTCCCGATCTGTTTCTCTGAGGGCCCCAAGAGAGACTGGGGAATTTCCTTTCATCAAAGACTGTCCTGGAGACAACTCTGCGACACACACACACACACACACACACAAACACACACACAAAAAGACAGACACACACACACACACACACACACACACACACACGCACACACACACACAAAAAGACAGACACACACATACACACACACACACACACCACATATACACATACACATACATATACACATACAAACCGGACATAGACACACACGTATACAGGAACACAGGACAAGATAGGAATGGAAGGGTGGAGAGAACACACATACACACACACACACACACAAAATGACAAACACAAACAAACATACAATAGTGCACAGATATTTCTGGAAAATTCTTCTGCACTGAAAAACAAGGCTTGTGTAACCGGAAGCCAGTGTGGAATCCGTCACATGTTACGAGAAACACGGCGCTATCCCAGAGTTCACCCTGCGATATGCCCATATAAGGCACATCAACACAAGCTGCACTTTCCCATGAAACCCGGCTACAGAGCAGAGCAGTGACGCCGTGGTTCTGACCGCATTTTCGGGCCAGAATTAAACATCATCATGTGCATCTTTTATCAGTTTCCACAGATATATGTGACTCACAGGCCAATGAAGCACTTCTGCTAACGTACCCAAAGTCCCCCTGCTCCAAAGTTATGCCTCCATAAAGACTGAGAGTAGGACAGACCGTTAAAGCAGAGACTCAGAAACATCTAACAAACTAATAATCACATAATCTCTGAATGACAGTCTGTCTGCTGGGCCAGCCTGACCTGACATCACTCACTGTCAAGGCTACAGCAAAGCTGCACATAAAATATAAACAAACAAGAATCGGAATGTTCAGAGTGCCAGTTTCCATGGCACCGCGTGCTACATCTCATTGGCCGGCAGCCACTCCATTTTACAGTCAGCGGAGGAGGTGGGAACTGAGAGGACTCAGGTTCCCAGAATCCTCAGCACCAAGCAGCCCAAAAAGGAGAAGACACTCTCTCCAAGTAAATATACAAGCTTCTATGACCCAGCAACACGGTCCACATTCATCATGGCCTGCAGCATGTTTATAAGCAGAGCAGCTGTTCAACATGTGGGCTGAGAGAAGTTTACAGAGGATGCCTGTAAATGCATCATCCACTTCAAAACTCATAAGAAATCTGGTGCCTGTAGATAGTGTGAAAAGCTGCCTGAAGCAAACTCTCTCTCATCACAACACTATTGTTTTACCCATGTTTATTCCCGGAGATCTAAACATGGCTAGAACTCGCTTTGATGTGTTGGTTCAGGCACACATCATACTCACCAAATCCATCCCCCCAAAGACTGTTTTTTTAAACACTTAGAGGTGGATGACAGACAGTGGGTTATAACAGGGACAGACCATTGGTCTCATTTCCTTTCATTTCATTTCATCTTTTTTTTTGGGGGGGTTGGGGGGGTGAGGGGGAAGCAAGTACAGATATTTCAGCCTTAATTGAATTTCGAACCCGCTGAGGCGGCCACTTTAGCATGTGCGCCGCCTCGCCGCGATCCATTCTCACCTTGTAGCCATGGTGACAGAGCGCCTGCCACTCGGGCTGCCAGTAATCTGCAGATGACTCAGGGAGTGTTAAATGAAAAGCCTGGCTGCTGCCGCTGGCCTGCCTCCATTAATGCCTTCCCTCCCCAGCGGCGCATGCAGTCAGACCGAACCGAGGGGAAAACGGGAGGAGAGGCAGCACCGGGAACACTGGACCAGCCTAAAGACATCTGCTTCTGACAATCAAGCAGCACAATGCCATTTCTCAGCCCCTGTTTGCACAGCCAGTTCTCTCTGACTGAGGATACGATGTTATGTAACAGTGAGCATGAAAGGCCAGCAGGAAGACAAAGGATCGGTTTCACCCCAAACAGGAAGGGGGAGTGGAAGGACACTAAAATTACAAGATGTACAATTTTAGCATGAGAGCCTTGGTATTGAAGCCTAACATGCTGCATAATAGGTGTAAGTGTGTGAGAGAGAGTGAGAACGTATATATCTCTTTCTAAACATGCATACATTTTTTTTTTATATACCATTCATGGTATTCAGAAATGGACATGCGATTGAATATAAACACAAACCAAACGGTTTCTGTAAAAGATCAAAGTGCATTATGTTCTTTACTGAAACATGAAGCTGAAGCCTGTGACTTGTTATGAGAGGTGGTGACAGGACAAAGGAAGAAGGAAGAAAAAAGAGAAGGGGAGGAGGGATAAATAAAGAAAGAGAGGGAGGTAGAAGATGAGAGGATGTTGGGGGGGGGACTGCCTGCTGTTGAGGTTGAAAAAAAAAAACAGACTTCCTGTTTAGGAGCCAGGTGGTCTGCTGGAGGCTGGTTGTGTATGAGTTCTCCTTGAGGAACAGGCCCACGTGGACTGAAGCAGTGACAGGCCTCTCACCTGCTGTGACAGCAGACAGGTGTCTCACCTGGATTAAAGTGCGAAGGGACTCCACGTAGGACTGTTCAGTGTCGAGAAGGGTCATCATGACATGTCTTCTCATATCCTGCAGGAGAGAGAACGCAACAGCTGAGAAAAGCCTCTCACAGAAAAACAGCCTCAAAGACCAAAGATGCTTCACATGGGAAGAAACCCTGACACACAGGGACACACATGCAAAGACACACAGACCAAAGAAACAAATACACACATCCACACACATACACTGAGATACTGCTCCATGAGAACACTCATATCACACAATCAGAAATACACTTTCTCCTCAGGTAAGGGGACATAACTGCAACACATAGCATGTCCACACACACACACACACACACACACACACACACACACACACACACACACACAGATAGTAAAATATGATCAGACTAAGCTTTCCTCAACATATTAGCTTTCTGTTTAATAATCTGTATCTTTAAATTCATCCACATAACTGCAGAAGTTGTTTCCTTAAATTTAAGTATTTAAATTCCGTATTTTACTAGAATGAACAGGGATAGATTCCCATTAAAGTATGTCTTGTTCAAAAGCAGTTCAGCCCATTCTGACATTTTCAAACAACATCTACATGCTCCCATCCTATCTTAAAACAGTTTTCCAGTGCACTCCCATACAGGAGCATGAGTCATGTGAAATCAAGTTTAGAAAAGGAAAAATGGGACAAAACTGTCATCCTTTTTTGGTACATGCGAGCGTTTGGAGGGAAACAAAAAAATAGCTCCAGAGCGATACAGAATCCCAGTGGAGTTTCTGAGTGTCACTCATAGCCTCCCCTGGGCCCTGAACCACGCCGACCCCCGACCCCTGACCTCCTGAAAACATTGCACTCTTGCGTGGGCGTAATGGGGATTGACAGCAGAAGAAAGAGGGATAGAGGGATGATGCAGATGGAACGGCCCGGTCCCTGGCCCACGTTCGGGGCTGATTTAACAGCCTGCATCTCAGTGACAGATCAGCTGGCTGAGGATGACAGTCCATAGCGCCGGGCGCATTTTCTCGATGCTTCTCTCTCTCTCTCTCCTCACTCTCGACCCTCCCCGGGGTCCTGTCGCCATGAGCAGCAGTGGACGGCGACAGACTCCTTCCTGTTCGACATAACCGCGGTCAACGGACCTGCCCGGCGATCTCATCGCGATCTGAATGTTTCTGAACATAAGGGGCGCGTCACTTTAACACGCCATGCCATGTGCCTGCAGCTGCCATTGTTATCGATGGTGCCCATTAAAAAAACATTACGTTATTTATGGCTTTGCAGAATATTTACGTAACCGAGCAAACATTTTATTTCCCCAAGCAATAAATAATAGATACAAATTTCTCCAACTATTCTTGACTGAAAATGACTGAGGCCACAAGCCTAGGAGAATGATCAATCACAATGTCAATGATTTTGTTGTACTCCCCTTAATTAATGTGAACAATTTTACTCTTTTCATTAAAAATTTGAAATAAAATTAGCAATACAAAAAATGAAAAATTTGAATTGCACCCCTGTTACAACATAACAGGTGTAAAATTTGAGCTTCAGGGGAAATTTTACACCTGCTTCTAGAGGAATGCATACGATGAACTCCTATTAAATGAGCAATGAATATGTAACTCCTGTACAATATCTAACATACTAAAACACCATGTTGTAGACTTAACCGGCAACATTCTTCTCCCAAGCTAAGTTCCCCCGGCACATCACTACTCCAACATTAGGGTTCCTATCAGCGAGCGTAGTGTTGCCTAACGCCTGGAGAAAGCACTCCGTTAACACAGGTGAGCTGAAGTGCGATCAGCACAAAAAAAGGCCGTAATTTATGTTGTGTAGGCCTGGTGGCAAACAAAAAAGGTCACCGTGACAAATGGGATCCGTCCTCACAACCACCCGCGGTCCTGTCTAGCACAGTTCTGTCATCTTTGCACAAACAGCTCTCCCTTGCAGGCAAACCATTTCATTTTTAGCCCCCCTCCCCCAACTCCCAAAATTCTTCTAAAAATAGACAGTCATAACCTTAAACTTCAACAAAAACAACAACAAAAAACAATGCAGTGGTGTTTTTGCCTTCCCTCTTTGTCTCTGGGGGGCACAGACTTTGCCCCCCACTGCCAAGCCAGAGGTAGAAGCAGAGAAGGGGGGCAGTAGCAGGTAAGAGCTTGGTGCTGAAATTGGTATGCTCTTATCTATAGCACATATCGCTGATATCACTGCCATCTAACACCACAGTCAGGAAACACTCAGCGCTAGCTTCAGCTTCAGCCATACATGTGCCATAGACACTTGAGCTTTTTGTGCGCACAGATCCTTCCATTTGAGCTGTTACATCTGTAAAAGCCACACAACAGAGGGCAGAACTACAGTGCCCATAAACCCCTTCCCCTGGTGGGTGACACAAAAGGCTACTGTAAATGACAATAACACAGAGGTGCACCGCATTCCACCAGTCCTTGGGGACAACAAGTTCTTATTCAAATCTGATGTCATGAAATGCTTTGTCTATCCCTGTCCCCCCCCAACCCCCCCCTTTTTTTCTTTCGGTTGGTGGCTGAATGCGAACAATGTCAGATTCACAGTGCAACGGCGCAGATGTGTTCGGACTGCTCAGCTGATGTTCTAGTAAGGGACATTTTACAGTACAGAGAGGTGGGGGGATGGGGGTGGGTGGCGTTCAACACTTCTCAAGGTGTCAGTACTCTAATGGGGATGACTTCTCAAAATGTGAGAAGATGTAGGTCTTCAATTCCCCCCGCCCCACCCAAATGTTACACACCCAACTCAAGAACACAGAAAGTTCAAACACACAGGGATGTGCATGTCCAAGACAACGCCCTCCACTCCACCCACGCCTTGTCTATTTCTCTGACACTGCATAAAGAGCAGATCTCTGAGTGAGGCAGTCATGCACGGCTGCAACCCAGGGATTACACTGAATGTTCAGTGCATGCAATCAGTAGGTTGCAGCCATGATTATGCATGGAATCGGTCCGTAATACTGCATGTAATTACATTACATAAGAGCACTTAAGCAGATGCTCTTATCCAGCACAACTTACAGAGTTTATGCACTATGAATTTATACCGCACAACTTTTATTGGAGCGACTGAGGTTAAGTGTCTTGCTCAGGGGCAACCGCTGAGTTATAAACCCAGCTCCTTAACTGTTACACTACACTGCTGTGAGTCTGCCATTTACTGGGTAATCACCTTCTCAGCTCTGTATTGGCTTTCTAAGAATTATTTGTTTCAGGACAGACAACTGTAAATACTTGGAAGCCTCAACTGCAGACTGTAAAAACATGAGCTGGCTACCGGTTTGAAATCAAGTGTCTGTTATACATTATTGAGAAGTGCCATGTGTTGATGTCACAGCATAAAAGAATGGAAGGAAATGGATTTCTGCACTGTGAATTGGACTCTTCACTATTCAGTACGAAGACTAGCTTCATAACCTAGCGCATTTCCAGTACTGTTTCTCTTTAATGCCTCCTTTATACTCCCTTAATAGTGCCTTCTTATGTAGCACATAATAACTGGGCAATAATACCATTTCTCATTTGTACAGAGGATTCTAAAGAGGCGGATCGTATCTGAAGAAAAACATCACTGTGTAATTAGATGAATGCAACCCGAGCCAATTTCTCAAAGTCAACAATATGAAATACACTTGTTATAGTGCTTACATAACTGGAAAAGTGTGCTTTGTGAAGATATATTACTTATGATACATAACACTCTAATCTAATATAGACGTATAAGGCATAATTATAATATAATTATATTACACTTGACCGTATTAGTTTTCTCAAAAAAAACCAGGAGAGAGAATGCCACCCAGTTAATCAGGAGGCATGCGGTTTGTGGTCTAAAAATTGATATTTTCATTTAATTACAAATGTATGATTATACCTTCCCATGTGACCTGAACCTTACACTACAAAAACAAGGAAGTGAGTGTGTGGTAGGGAACGCACATGAAGCCCTGCCACTTCCTGAAGCGGCCGAGCACACGACCCCTCAGCGTCCGCCTGTGAGCTGGGGGCAAGTGTGGGTGGCTTATGGGTGGAAAAGAGAAGAGGTACAGAAACAGGGAGAGGGAGAGAGAGAGAGAGAGAGAGACAGAAAGAGTAAGAGAAAGAGAGAGGAGAGAGAGAGAGAGGGAGGAAGGGAGAGAAATGAAAATGTATTGTAAGATCATTATCTATTCGACTATCACCATCATTCATCTTTATCACTTCAAATTATCAAAATTAGTGGTATACGCTGCAGCGGTACAAATAAACAAGTAGCAGGGGTAATGTGATTTTAGTGTTATAAGCTGTCGCTGCTGCCGTTGTCACATTTATCTTTGTGCATTATGTCACTGCGTGGTATTTACTGTGTTCATTTATAAATGCACTGTTTTAAGCTATGGTAATATTTACATGTCTGAATGTAATTTTGAGAAGGAGAGAGAAGGGGAAGAGAGAGAGAGAGAAGCTGAGGATTGAAGATAGAGGAGTGTGATGGAAGAGGTGGGCGAGAGAAGTGGTGGACGGAAGAAAACTAAATTAGAAGAGGGTGATGCACAGAGAGTGAAGGAAGTATAGTTATGGATGAATGACATACAGAAAAGAGAAAAAGGAAAAGACAGGGCATGGAGTCAGTGAAGAAAAAAGGGAAGACATTCCACATGTTCCAGAATGGACAGCTGGTCTTTGCCCACTTCATTTCCTTGGTAATGTCAGAGCTATGGACTTCCAGTTTAGCTGGCCAGTAAGTTAGCATGTGCAGTGCACCTACACACATCAGTGTGACTGTCCAATCAGAGTAGCTGGCCATGCATATGTGTCATACCTTTGTGACATGTGGGCCCACACACATCACAGTAACTGGCCAATCAGAGTCATTATTGTCTCTGTGACACACACAGGTGCATATACACTCCAGTGCTGCTGGCTACTCAGAGTTTGTACCAGTAAAACAGAGGTTCCTTGGGCTGCTGCGTTCACCTGTCCCCACAGAAGCGTGGCCTGGACAGCCGACCCCGTGCGAGTGATGCAAAGAGGACGTCATTATGCCTTTACCCGAATTTCATGACACTGAAATAGTGGTTTCTAAGAAACTATTCCATTACAGAAGAATACTTTCCCCACCTCAAGTTAGCGAGTGAAAGAGGAATGTGGCAGTAAGGTGCAGAGACGGAGGTGGAGGAGGGAGACTCAACCTGGCAAAGACTCCAAACAGAGTTAACACTTTACACTGGGCCTGTATCACACACAGTCGACTGTTAAAACACACACACACACACACACACACAAAGGGCCTTGCCTTTAAAAGGCTGTGGTAGCGCCTCTTTTTTATTCTTTCTTCCTGCCCCAGAACTAAAAAAGCTGTTATGGTTCAACTTTTGAAATCTGGCGGCATAGCGGTTACATCGCCGTGCCATAAATACTCAACAGGATGGAGAAGTGAGGCTGCATTTTGGAGCAACATGTCTATCTCCTCCCTCCTCACTGCTGCACCACAGAAAAAAAAATAAATCAATTATGGATGCTAGCTAGCTGCAGGGAAGGCAATATCTTTGCTCAATCTCAAAGTCATGAATCCACAGCTGGGCAAAATCATTCTGGAGGTTGGGGCAGAGGTCCCAGCTCCACTCCCCATCCTTATGAACGAATTGAGTTTCCAACAAAGTCAAAGGGACTGGATCACATACACTGCACCTTTTACACTAAGTCAACCTGGCATTAAGCCAGTCTATAAATCTATTGTACTTCCACAAAACACTGGAGTTTTAATGAAAATAGCAGTATGTCATAATATATCAAATATATATAGCAATATATATTGCAATATATCATCATAATCCGTCTCAGAATGGTTGTTGTAACTGAAAAAGTTATAACATTTTAGGAATTTTACACGTGTTAGAGTGGTCCTTTGACACTATGCAAGCATGTAAACACGTGCAGGCTTGCATATACACAAAAACAGTACAGCTATCTCTGTCTGAACACACACATCACTCCTCTATTAAAACTACAATATGCCCTTACCACTGCTTTAGACACAGCGCAACCATATGCCCACAATGAGTGATGTCTCACCAAAGGCACAGCTCCGGAACAGCCCTGCACCCAATTAGCTAAACAGTGTTAGCATGTCTCAAGCCGTTTTAAAGACCCAGTGATAATTGAGGGTTTTTTTGTGTATCTTTGCTTAATTTTAAATGTGTAAGTACAGACATTTTGAGCCTTGAAATCAATTTTTGAAGACAGCACGATTTAGGTTTTAACCACAATGGTTTCCCAAGGCCGCTGAGACAATGAGTCATGTGAGATGACATCATCGCACTGCTGATTGGCCAAATCGGGCTGGGCGACCTGCCCTCAAGGTAAGAATCGCTTACCTTTACATGCTAATTTCTGCTCTGAGAGCTGGTGACTCAGTGCTACTAAAAGCTACCCTGGCCCTAAATGTTACCTTAGTTATCTCAGAATCAACAAGATATCCACCCACAGTCTAGCTTTTGTGCAGACACACTTCAGGAGAAACTTTTTACATTTGTAAAAGGATCTTGTCTGATTAGACTTAAAAATATTTGAAAAACAGTTAGGTAGCCAACAGGTAAGATGCTAGCATATCATTTTCAGTTTGATATAATTGTATTGTATTGTTAAAATGTTACATAAAACAGCCTGTTAAAATAGAGTAATTAAAAAATATACCAACACATTAATGTGCTATAGTAAACTAAGCTAGCTGGCAAACTCCTTCTCTCTTTACTTCAAGTTAAAGATTTTGGTTAATATTTAATGTGATGATAATAACTATTGCAATGTCAGTCATTTTTGAACAGGGTTGCTTTGCTCAATGTGTGCCTTTGTTTTACACAATACACAAATTGTCCAAACAGTCTGGAAACTAAAATTTATCTGCTACTGAGATCCCATTAATCTTTCCATTATTCGCTATGGAAATTAATTCAATGCAAGCAATTAACCTAAATACATAGTGGCTGGCTAACGACAGATAATTGCAGAACAGTTTGAAACAGGTGGGTGAAATTAATGGGTGATCCTTGTTCTAATGAGCTGTAGAGTCATGTTCTCAAAGGAAATCTTCCGTCCAACTTTGGAACACACAGTACTGTCACAATAATAATGATAATGCAGGACAATTATGACATCACAAAAGGTTAGTGTCTTTAATCCAAGTGAATTGCAGAAGTGGATGCTGTTTGGTTTTTCTGAATGTGATATTGACTTGAAACAGCAGTGCACAGTTGACAAGCAATTCAAGTCTGGCATTTTGTAATGAACCTTGCAATCCGACCGCTTTTCTATGAGGTTATGGACGGTAACCCAGAGAACGAGATGGGTCATTTTCCTTTTCCCAAACAGGAATGTGTGTTCTTTTCTCTGTTCAGCAAGCTCATATTGGATTATACTTAATTCTCGTAAAGGTCTTTTTAAAGTCACTAACACGGGGGCTGGAACTGGAATAATGTCCATCGCAGTCTTTTCATTGGGGTCATGTGTGGAGGACAGTAACCGTGTTAGAACCGCAGACAACGCGGGATTGAAATTAAAGGTCACACCCAAACACAAGTGTGGCGAAAACGGTTAGACCTTGACGTTTTTTCTTTCCCCTCACAAAGCACCGCTGTAGATTGGGCATGGAGTCGAGCGTTTAAGTGTCTGGCCGTTTGGACGAGGGGCGGCGGTAATTGCGGATTCAAGGCGGTGCTTTTCCGGTCGGGACTGTGCAGGGTCTAGATCGCTGAGATCGTACAGCTTGTGGTCTGGAAAAGTGGGCCTCCGACATATATTACTGTATTACATAACCTCCCCTCTTCAAATTCAAACTCTCCCCTGGGAGCATGAAACACAATTGGCATCATATTCATATTATTTTGATCTTCCTATTAATCTTGCAGAACACAATTTTTGCAAAGCATAAGTACACGATTTTGGCAAGCAAATCACATCCCAAAAATGTTACAAATCATTAATTTCCTCTAATGTCCAGACTGCTAAAAGATTAAATATGCTTTATGTTGTTCCAGCAAGTATTACATTACATAAATATGCTCAGTTTATTTGCTTAGCAGATTCATGACCTCATTTCAAAGGCAATTTAATATCAATACAAAAACACAACTGCAGCATCTCACCTGGAATTTGAGCAAACAACCTTCAGGTCCAGAGGCAAGAGCTCCTCTACAGCACGCTCTAGGGCTGTGATCTACCAACGAGGCACTGGGCATCGAACAGAACTGAGCATTCTCAAACAGATCAGTGGTAATGAAGACCAGAACATGAGTTCTCTACCGTCTGGATGTTGGTCCTGTCGAAATACGGCTCAACTTTTGCACTAATGGGCCCAAATGGAAAAGCATACCGAGCATGTACCTTGGGGTTGTTCTGTTTTTTTTTTTTTGATGTTTTGGGCTGTAAGGGTAGTAGGAGCGGATCAGGTCCTATCCCATTGACTTCAGTCTTATGAGTCTGAGAGAGATTTAATTTCCCTTCAAATGAAGAGCGCTGGCCGTAACAGTACATGGTGTCCAACTCGGTTAGGACTCTTGCCAGTGTTTACAATACCTACTCAGACTGGCTCTGCCCGGTATTGCATGGAGGCTGAATTTGGAAACAAAACATACTAAACATCTGTCAATCTGTCAATGTCTCTCATCCATTTAGGCACGGACCCTCCAAAGAACCAATCTATTACATTACCTCCGTAATTACACTTGTCTAAACTAGGTAATGCACAAATCAAAATTAATAAAAGGATAGAAGAAAATACATTCCGCATGCCAACTAAAAAGAACAGCTATGTTATAGTATCTAGAGAGTAAAACAAACAGCTGACAACAAATACTGCTAAACGAGTGTACAGGAAATGGAAGGTTTACACAGTGACATAACGCTTTTGTCAGAAGAAGAACAATCTGGATGTTGGTGGTACAGGTTGGACAGGGGAGTGCAGGAAGGAGAAGGTAAGCTAACCAGGAATGTGAAGGGGTGGTTGCCTAGCACCTGAGGCTGAGAGCTCACCCACTCACCTTTCCTCCATTTTGTCACCCGTCCACCCACCCAGAGCCTTTGGTGACAGACCCTGACAACGGCACTGCAGCAACGGTGCCTTCGATCACTAAACCCCTTCCACCCCCACCCCCACACTCCCCAGTTGCCCACCCACACTGCGTACAGATTTGCTGTACCGAGCGGCCTGATCCAGTCTGGGTTTGTCACTGCAGTCGGATATGTGATCGACCGTCACGCTGAGCCATCGGCAAGATTATGTAAAAACCGACGGTGCCGCTAGCTAGGACAGGCTCTGTATGTGTGTGTGTGTTTGTGTGTGGGCAAGAGAGAGTGTGTGTGTGTGTGTGTGTGAAAGTACATACCCAGAAACATTCAATACTGTACGCTACACCCCCCCACCACACCACCATCAATCCAAAGCAGCCTCAAAAAGACTGGGAACGGGGCAGACATTTCGGGTGTAGATGGGCAAGACAGCTCATGCCCACCGGGTCCCACGGGGCGCGCGCTCGCCCCCGCCACCCCCAACGATATCAAACGGAATCGGGCACCCCTGTTATTTCATCCTGCATTCCTCCGCATGCCTGGATTTCCCGACGTTGGGCTGATTCCCAGGAGACCAAAGCAAACACAGAAAATCCCCCAAGCATTCCACATTTTGAAGGCATGAGAGAAAATTATATTTCCACCGGTATATGAAATATGCTCACGGTGGAAAACTCACAGAAACACACACAAGAAGAAAGCGGAGGGTAAGGATCTGTTACGGGGAGCATTGAAACAAAGTCTGACATCAATGCGTTATCCACTGTTTACAGATGTCAGAAGTGAGGTGACATAATAATTTCACATAATTTCAGCAACAACACAGAAGAATGCACTGAATGAGATACACTAGCAATGGACAGAACATGCCATAAAACAAGAAAGAGGTTGCGCACTCAATTCGTCTCCTATCTGGCTCACAAAAAAACGGCAAATGTAATGTCAAAAATACTACATGGTCCTGAGACCGTCATAATGTGCTTGTCCTGATAATGGGACTGGCGGATAATGAACAACACCCCTGACTGCATTTCTCTCAAATTCCTCTCCCTCTCCAGACTGCAGTCACAGGATTTTGCTATTTTTGGGCCCCAGAGAGAGAGAGAGAGAAGAAGAAGAGAGACAAGGCAAGAGCACTGGCACAGACAACAAGAGAGGGTGATGGAGAGGAAGAAGAGAGACAAGGCAAGAGCACTGGCACAGACAACAAGAGAGGGTGATGGAGAGGAAGAAGACGTGTGAAGAAGGGTCCGTTAACAGAGCAGGGGAGAGAGAAGAAGCTGTTGCTCCATCGCACAACACACCACCCCCCCAAAAGACCCCCCCTCCATCCCTACCTACTTGTCAAGCAGAGAGCACTTGTTGCTGGGTGTACGGAGGAAGAAAGCCGTAATCACAGCGAGGCTGGGGTCAGGCTGCCAGAAGCCCTCTGCAGAGTTAATGAGCTTACCGAGACGCAGCGTGGACCTGCCCCTTCATCCCGGGGTCTTCCTCAACAGACAGGGAAATCCTCCCAGGGAGGATTAGGGGGGGGAAGTCAGTGCGGAGGGTCACGATGACTCTGAGGAACGGGGGGACACCGCGCTCGGGCCATCGCCCACGGCAGCAAGGAGGAAGGGGGGGGGTGTGACATTGCAATGCAAAGCTGCCACCAACAACACAACAACACAACAACATGGCGTCACATGGCTGGAACCACGACAACGACCGTGGGGGGGGGGGCATTTAACAGCACCTCAGTGGCCACCTTCTCTGTGTACATAGCTACGGCTAAAACGATCTTCATACATCTCTCCAACAACAGCGCAGGGCAAGGTTAAAAAAAAGGAGATGTATGGATGAGGTCTTTGTGCGCGCGTGTCTGGGTGTGTGTGTGTATGTGGGGGGAACAGAACGGCAGATGAATGAACACATTCACAAACAGCGAATGATGTAGTTAAGGTTGGACTGACCCTGGGCGATACGCTAATCGCATGATATTCCAGACGCGTATTACGCGGGCTAATTCAATTAGAGGTGTGACCGTTCAGGGTTAACCTGCACTGCGGTCAGAGACTGCGTGGAGCCTCACAGGAGAAGAAGGGGAGAGAAGGTGGAGGAGGAGGAGGAGGAGGAGGAGGAAGGGATGAAGCTCCAGCAGCTCCAAGCCGCTGCTCGAACCCTCAGCCATTCGCGAGGCTCGGAGCGCTACGTCGCGTTTGAGCGCTGAAAGCTCAGCCCGGAGCTGGAGAGGAATGTGGAAATATGGAGCGAGGCAGAGCAGACGGCAGGTTCACCCCACCCCCTGCCTGACATCGGACATCCATCCATCCATCCATCCATCCAACCATCAGCACCCTCTCACAGCCAAAACAACATGCGTTTACACATCAGAGAGAGATAGAAACAGAGAAAAACAGGGAGAGGAGAGACAGAGAGTGAGTGACAGACAGTGAGAGCAGGAGAGAGAAGAGAGAGAGAGAGAGGGTGAGTGAAAGAGACAGAGGGAGAGCAAGAGACAGGTAGGGATACTGCCTTTTGCTGTTCACACCTATAATGTTACAAAGCACCTAACCATAATGGAACTGAGGAGGGGATGCACACCCACATTTGCCCTTGTGACAGAATGCTTCGATGGGGAAAGAGAGGGAGCTGTAGGGAAGGAGGTAACAGAGAGAGAGAGGGAGACAGAGAGTCACCCCAAAAAGAAAACTGGGACACCGTGCTCTACCTCGCCTGTGGTCGGGGGGTTCCCGTTTCCGTTGGCCTCCACGGAGCCCCTGTCCGGCTGCTCCTCCCCCACGCCCCCATCATCACTCGCGCTCTCCCCATTCTCCTGCATCTCCTCCAGGGCAATGGTGAACTGCGCAAGGGTCCGCACCATCTGCAGCATGCGCGATGCACCCAGTGTGTCGCCCGACACGCGTGTCCCGACGGAAAATCGACCTCAGCGGGTTACCCACCCCCCCTCACCGGCCAACCCCCCCCACCCACCCCCCAAACAAAAAAATGACCCTCACCACCACCACCTCCACAACCTCCCCCAACCAACCCCTGCCACCAAATCCAATGACAGTTCGCTACTCCTCGTCACCAGTCTCTGACCCCCTCCCCACCCCCTGGCTGCTTAAAGCTCAGAGCCTGTCTGAGGAGGGGGGTGTAAATCCGTGCTTCTCTTCTGCCCTCCTGCCTTGGGCGTGCTTTTTTTGGCCGTTTCCCTTGCGCTGTCTCCTGATCCCCTGCTCCGACGCTGCTCTGCCAGGTGCTGCTGCGACTGATGCACAGAGTGTAATGAGAAGCAGCGAGCTGGGGAAGAGGCACCAGCCAGCCAGCCAGCCAGCCAGACCCGACCAATCAACCGAAGATTCAGGGTCCCGGGCAGATAGATCCACTCAGGCAGCCGACATCAACGCTGCACTGCAGAGCCAGCGAGAGAGGATGGGGAGGGAAGGAAGGAGGGGGAGTGGAGATGGGGGTGGGGAGGAGGTTCTCGTGGGTCTCCACGGCAACCAGGAGGCAGGACTCTCCATGGAGCCAGCAAGCCCAAGCACATGCTCTGTCAGCGCAGGCGCAGAGACGAAACCGGAGCAGCGCAGGGCAGAAAAAAAGGCAGGAAGATCCAAAAACACAAGGAGTCCAAAGGACTTTTGACTGCTCGTTCAAAGAGGCGCTGAGAGAAACTCTCACACACCGGCCACTCACAATCAAAACAGACAAGCGCAGCGATCACTCAGGACTACTGAAGCTTCACTTCTGACAAGTTTAAGTGTTTTTTTTCCCTCCCTATGGAAAGACATGACTACAGCTACTGATGACTGCTGTGAAAGAAAACACCTTCAGAGAGTCTTGCAGTGGAGGGAACGGCCAGTGCTGGAAACAGCAGCGAGAACAGGAGACTGAAAAGGAGGCAGGAAGGAAGAACACTGAAAACAACCAGGGAAGGTCTGATAGCTGGGAAGCTGATCTTTGCCTAGGTAGGGCAGTCCATTTTAGCATTTCAGTCAGGATCTGAAGGAAAATGTGAGTCTGACAATGTAATTTCAAAAACCACCTGGAAAAGTTTGTTATTTGTACTTTTTACCGTTCAAAATGGAATCACCTTCCAGGTGAAACATTATGTATGTGCTTCTGAAGATTCCATTTCACAGCAGGACTTCTGCAGAAAAAATGGGAATAATAAAAACTTCTCCACATCGGGTAGGCCTGACTCAAAGACAGGCAGGAATCACCTGAAGCATTCAGCACAAGAGTTATACAAAATACCCCTGACACCATCCTCTTCCTCGGCCAGAAGGAAATGGGTTTCTGTGGCTACAGCAAGACCAACGGTAAGACCAATACGGGACAAACAGGGGCAAATAACTGGGTATGTTCACTTAGATCTCAGATGAGGACAGTAATCTGTGCCAGCATTTCTCAACAGTAATGGTGTTCTCCTGCAAGCCCAACAAGAACCAGAATGACCTGATGCAGGCGGTGACACAGGCTGTGCAGGATGCCATCCGGACTGAGGTGTGGTAGGCCCGGTTCACAGCTGTGGAGAATTGCAGTGAACACAGCAGGACTGTAAATTTAGACCCACTGAGCTAGATTACAGTGAAAGGCACTGTGTAGGGCTGACTCCATGTACAATGTGACTCAGTAAGTCTTCCTGAGTTTCACATGCTGAAACCAGTCTCTATCATGTGTGGTCCCACGTAATGGACACAGTTCAGCATGCGAGAGAGATCAACAGATCCAATTTGAGGAGAAAATATTCCAGTACTCCAAAACGTAATCCTAAACTAAACATAAACACGGGTAACAACGATCTGATGTTCCAGGCTCACACGAGATTCCATAAAAACAAGGAATGGCGATTTATGCTTTGATAAATGAGAGTCAGGTGGGAACAATTAAAAGTTCTCGTGTACAGTCCATGTCCTGGAATAGACCAATTCTAGTGATACTATTTCTGTGACCCGACCCTCTGTCAGGAGGAAGACAGGAGAATGAGGGAAAGAGGTCATTCAGGGTGAGAATGTGGGACACCTTTGATCCCTGTAGCCATGGCGACATGATGATCCAAGCCACAGCATATATCAGCGGGCCCCCCCGGTGCCTGGGCACACTGGTGCATACTGAGCGTGTGCAGAACCTCCACGCCGGGAACTGAGCGACTTCAAAAGGAAAACACCTGCGGCTGTGACATCAAAGAGCGAAAATGTTGTGAAGGTAAAGCCGCCACACACAAACCCGACCCATCTACCCACATTTTACATGACAATCAATCAAAGCTCCTTTCTCTCAGGTATTTCAGCTTCAGGTGAGGTGTCTGATTTTGCGCACAGACGTTAAAAAATAAAAGCCTGACAACCTGTAGAACAAATGATCACAAAGATAATTATGACTTTCAGCCACACCTCATTTGACGCTTCATGCATAATTCAGCTGTTGGTTATTTATCCGCTCATTTTCATTAAACAGACATAAACGCAAACTGCTGCTGACTGTCAGTGAGGATGAATGTCGGTCTTTTGTCCTCTGATGTGCTGCTGTTTGAATCACAGTCTGTTTTAAGATGTTGCTGTGTACAGTAAAACTGTTGCAAACTGGGATTTACTTTTCTCTTAGAGGTGGTCTCGCCATGACAAGCAGCTGACTGCTTGTGTAAGATACAGGGATTCTCTTCCTCTATCCTCCTCTCTCCACAGACCATAAAACCCTTTCAGGCACAACCAAATGCAATGCACATTGTTGCTGTATAATATGTAATGTTATTGTGTACTGTAAATTATGCATATAATGTATAGATACATGTGCATGGTGTACATAGTCTATGTAGGTCCTTCTTTGTTGGTTTTGTGATGGTGTGCCCTTTATGTTAAGGCAGACAGAGTCGGAGAACACCTATTTCATTGTATTTTTAATACACATTATAATAAAGTTGAAGTTGAACTTGTACTCCTCTCCACTCCCTTGTTCTCACACACTCATCCATTTTTCATCTCCGCACGCTCTCTCCTTCCCCTCTCCGCTCTCACATCAAAGGCTGGCGCTGCTCTGCGGGCCGCGGGAGGGGAGGGGTTAAAATGGGAGGGCGCAGGGTGAAAATCAAAGGCCTTTATTTAAAAATAGAGCCTCTACACTGTGTGCCTTTGAGCTGGACCTTAAAATTAAATCGGGGGGTATGAAGTCTCTCTGTGTGCTGGATCACTCCCCTCCACCATTCGGGACACACGCCGCGGGCGGACGGCGAATCCATCTGCGCAGTGCTACTGCTCAGTCCACTCCCAGGTTTTGTATGCCATCTTCAGCACACCAACGGCAAGTCCTGCTTCCCTGCCAGTTGCGCTATATTTACCATGCTGGGTAAGGTTAGGCCCAAACAGGGAGGTTTCAGCCCACGACGACATGAGGAAGCCATGAAGAGACCACAGTGTGTCAAGAATGACTGGAATACAGTCTGGATTCGAGATGTTTTGTTCCTGTCTCTCTTGGCCTCTATCTCCTCTCGCCCTCAGTCTCACTCTCTCCCGTGCCATTCTCGTACCTCTCTGAAACAATGTACTGCTGGCCAAGCCTACCGGGGCCAGTAAATCACTAGGGTCATGACCTGGGAAGTGTTTGTCAGAAGGCACAGTGCCGTAAGCTGTCTGCCAGCTGAGATTTAAAGAGCAAAGAGGAGAGAGGGAAGTGGGTGAGGAGGGGAGGAGAAGATAGGGGGAACAGAGGTCAGCAAGAGAAGAGAAGGTAAGAGATATTCAAAACAAGATAAAGTAGATTCCACTTTTGTTCCAAGGATAAAAAAGCGGAATAAAAAGAGCTTTGAAAGATACTTGGAAGAAGCCGATTGGCTTGCATCCCCAGTGTGTGCGCATGCAAAGACAGAGCTGAAAAAGCACAGCACCAGCAGCCAATATGGTACAATATGGTTGGCAAAATGCAATACATACTGATACAGTGATTTCACAGTGGTCAAACAAGCAGAAGAAAACACAACAGAGTAAAGCCGACAGTCTAGACCGTGAAAGCTATGAGAATGCACCAGAACCGAAAGCCTAAAAAAAAGTGTGATCAGTCCTCAACAGCTCGACATGATTATTGTCACAAGTAAACCTTTAAATAGCCAAGAAACAAACCTGACCGACAATCTCACTGACAATTCCAGCGGTCTCCTTGGTAACCACAGCTGCGGGGAGCCAGCCTTACCGCCGCTTGAGGTTAATTATCTACCTGCTTCCTCTGGTCAGAAAGGGGGGAGATATACATAAAATGGTTGCCGGGCAGCTGCTTAAGACGTGGGGGTGGGGGTGGGGGTGTCTAAGGAAAGGTGATAAGCCCAGCAGATGCAAATTGTGCACACCTGCAGACAATACCTGACCCAGATTCATCGGCATGGCAACAACACCTCAAGAGCGCCTACCGCTCCGCTCGGCTCTCCCTGTCCGGGTTCTTACCACACGCACACAGAGCCCTTTCCGACGACAAATCTACGAAATCTATGAAATCCGAAGGAATGAAAGCCATCTGCATCTGCTGCAGGAGGCTTGACTGAAAAGGCACAGTGATTAAGGAAAGCAGTGAGTACAAACGGCCATGCCACCATGTACTACACCCTCCTCTCACCTGCCTGTCTATATTACATTAGCACTAGACAAAAAAAGTGACCTGTTCTGACAGATAGGAGGCGGTAGAGAGGAAACGATGGGGAAACAATCTCACAGACAGGCCATAGATATATCTTGATGAGGAAACCAAAGCAACACCCAGTCTACTCTAAACAGTGTGGAAAAAAGTACATGTAGAAAGCCCAGAGCTTATTCTACCCAAATAAGGGTTTATTACATAATTATGCTGATTTTAAGAAGAAAGCAAATGACAATTATAAAGTCCAGACCACACAAAAGCAGGAGTCATAAGGCCACACTTATTAGAACCAGAAAAAATAACAAGAACCGTGTCTTTCCTAATGGGTTTAATGCATGCTTATACCGCACTGTTTTCAAAGTTTCATTTTTTAAAAGCAAATATAACTAATTAAAAGAGGGCAAGAGCAGCCAGTAAAAGAGGTTATTGGAAAGGCTTAAAAACCCTCACATTTCCTCCCCACCCAGGCCAGATATGCCTGAGGTTTTATGGCTTATAAACCTCGTCCATATAAAGATGCCTGTATGGGATTGACCAGGTTTCAGACAGGCTTGCAGTTCATTTAACCCCCCACCCCGGGCCTCCCTGTAAAAGCCCCAGAAATGCTGCTCTTGACAGCGGCTTTACACAGGTATGTGCGCCTTTTTGATATGCAAATCGGCCCTTACGACGGAGCTGCGGTTCGAGTGCGTCAGCGGTGGGGCTGGTGGTTGTGTCACATATAGTTCCGTTCACATAGGCCTGTTACAGTGTTGTAATGACCTGTTGCGATGTGATAGTCTTAAACACTATGTGTATCTGTGTAATGTCTGTTTGAGGCTTTATGCACAGACACACACACACACACACACACACACACACACACACACACACACACACACACACAACATTCACCCGGCCAGGTGCATGTTAGCCATCAATGACAGGATATATTCATGATTGAGTTTCAGAGAACGTTCTCCAGAGGAGGCTACCCCCAGCTGCCTTACTGTATGGGGGGTCTTTATAATGGTTCTCATAATGGTTTTTATAATGACTGGCAGCATAGAGAGAGACAGAGAGAAAGAGAGAAAGAGAGAGAGAGGGAAGGAGAAAGTATGTGTATACCTTTGTTTATGCTACTGTGAGAGACTGTAGCTAGGACCCAATCACATATACTTAATCTTTTTAAGGACATATGAAATGCAATCAAAACAGACTATACTCTGTGTAAAAGTTCCTTTTAGTGTCTCATATTTCACTGGAAACAAAGTCCTTTGCAATGTGTTCTTTTCATTCTGAAACAGAATCACATATGCCCTTAAAAAGACTGAACTCTGTTTTGATTAAATTGCATTACGGCTGTACAGAGACGTAAAGTTAAAAATTGAATCCTGGCGTGTTTGTGTGTATGTGTGGGTGAGAGTGAGAAAGTGAATGTGAGTGTGTGTATCAGTAAGTGTTGGCTGGAGTCCCTCACAGGGGTTATTTGACCCCCCCCCCCACCTACGTTACAGACAGCACATTCGCAGATTACATATATTCACAGTTGTAGTTTTACCGGAATAAGTGAGGTCAGGGTTAAGGTTACAGCAACAATGTCTCAACTTTGAGAGAGAGAGAGAGAGAGAGAGAAAGAGCAAGAAAAGGAGAGAAGGAGAGAAAGAATGGCGGGGTGAGAGAGCTTGGGAGAGAAGAGGAACTTAATGACTCTGAAGGCCTCCAGGAGCGCCACACTTAAACATTAAACATGACAACTGGCTCCTCAGACCCCCAGACCAAATAAGGGGAACAGGCTCAAGTAAAGGGAGGGAGGATACCTGCCCTCCATGTACTGTTTCTGGATCAGTTTCAGCTCTCTCCCTAATACGATCAGGTGAGGCCTGAGGTTATGAGAAGTGGCCTCGGATCAGTTTTGTGAGTAGAAAATGTTCAGGATCTAGGACGTTCGAAAATGTATCCATAACTGCTTAACAAAGCTCTGTTTTTTTTAAAACACATCCATTTCAATGCACACACCTTGGACAGAGACGGAAAAATACACTTCTTATGATGTACTGCCAAAAAGTCTTCTTCTGTCTTCCACATTCCCTCTGTCTGTCACACTCCTTCACTGTCACACTGCTTCTCATTCACTCACCCCTCACCTCCCTTGCGTTCCCTAATTTCCCCTCTTGCCTGCGCTCTCTCTTTGATTATACTTTTTCTCTCTCTCATATGCACACAGCATCATAGTGAAAACCAGACCATCACTGAAACACTCCTCTCTTCAATCATGTCTCCGCTTCCTCTTCTCTCATTCACTCCCTAACTCTTTCCATCATCCTGTTTCCTTCTCTCCAGCTACCTCTGCTTCACTGTCTGTGTCTCTCTCTCTCTCTGTCTCCTTGGATGCGTTCCGTCTCTGCTCCTCTGCTGCACACTCAAGACGGCTTTCCCCGTGTGTGCGGACCGTTCAGCCATCACCATGACGATAGGAAGGCTTCAGCTGCGCAATTAAAGAAAACAGAGCCGCCAAAACGGACACCGCCATAGGCCCGCTGGCTTTCCAAAAATATTTCCTTTCTGCTGCTTGAAACGCATTCCCTGGCCCTGTCCCTGATCTACTGCCACTGAATGGAAAGGCTGGTGTGTGTGTGTGTGTGTGTGTGTGTGTGTGTGTGTGTGTGTGTGTGTGTGTGTGTGTGTGTGTGTGTGTCTGTGTGTGTGTGTGTGTGTGTGTGTGTGTGTGTGTGTGTGTGTGTGTGTGCAGGAGACACTGCCTGCATGCTCTTTTTCAACATTGTGTTGTTTTGTCCCTGGTTCACATTTCACATTTGACTCATTATCACTAACTTTTTAAACACAATTAGCTGCCTGGTCTGAGCCACCTACATAGTTTTCATTTAGCGTCATCCGCTGGGCTCCCACACCCATTTAGCACTGCCTGAAGGCCCACATCCACATGGCGCTGCTACTGCAACCAGAACCGGCTTGGCTGCGCAGCCCTCACCAGATGCTGCCACTCACTGCCGCTTTATTTACGGATCTTCCGTAATGACTAGGCCTCTGCTGTATCCAAATACAGCAGGGTGTGGAGTAAAAATGCAGATCACCACAAAACCTAAAACCTCACCACTAGGGGGCACCAGTGAGCGTTGGGGATGAGAATTCCAGAGTACTGCCAGAGACTTGCGTCTCCTCACTTACACTAATGCAATGGAAGAGGGGGAGAGAGACGGAGAGGTAGAGAAAATGAGGAGGTGAGAGGAAGAGAAAGAGAGAAAGAGAGGTGAGCGAGACAGGGCACAGTGGAATGACAAGCATGTGAAATGTGTGACATTATCACCACGTAGCATGATTTATCATTTGAGTGGCTGAGATATCTGCTATTTGCTAAGTTTGACAAACAACCGCAGGCCCATTACAAGATCATATTACTCCATTTGTTTAACCAGTGGCTTTAATGTAGAGCTGATTAAATGGCACCCATGTTTTCATAAAGCAGCCACAACAGGCAACTCAAACACGCTACTACACGGCCACTGCATGAAAAAAACCAACGTCCCTTCATACCTGTCTGTAACAAAACAAAAACATAGAACAAAAGCAGTATATTACACAGCAGTAGGGAGTAAATAAAAAGGTACAAGTGCTTCATTAAAACTGAGGCCATGAGCAGTAGAGACAGGATGTTCACTGCTGGGACCCCCTCCCTCAGAACTGGGGTACCGTGGAGTCTGGTACAGCCGACCCCCTCCTGGTCTGCACATGCTCTGTTAGAGCAACCTTCTCAGGACCCCCCCCCCCATGTTTACGAGGAACACGTGTGCCGAATTGATCTCCTTTTGACCCGGGGTTCGAGCAGGCGGGACCGTTCCCCTGCACTCTGGCTGGCAGCGTATGAAACACACCTGGAGGCGCACCAATGAAAATAAACATCAGGTCAGAAAAAGACCCTGAGGGGTGGGCAAGGCAGGGGCAAAAAAAAAAAAAACTAGGAGCCCATTTCTCATTATACAAAAACCAGGTCTGCACATTGAGGATGGAATGCGTGGTTGTCTCCTCTCCAGGGGCTCACCTCAACTGCACCAAACAAAAGGAGCTGGACATCAGATAACACAAGCCCAGAAGGTCCTGGGGCTCGAATATCAGTGATAAACAAACTACCGGCTATTTAGAACCAGACCGATAAACAGACCAGCTTTCCATGCACCGTAATGTCCCCGCATCCTGCCTGACTTTCAAAAAAGACTCATGTTTCTGTGGTAATATCTATCTAATTCCTAAGAACTTAGAAGCAAAAAATAAAAAGATAACAAAAACAGGCAGGCATGCGAGGATTTCAGTAGCGTGCGGTTTAGAGGTGTGGGCCGACACTTGACGAGAACCCCTCCCCGCGCCCCCACCCCCCACCCGCCCCCCAAAACAGATTTTCATCAGTGTTAATGCAAGCAAAACAGCTCACCCTGGTTTTAAAAGCAAACTCCAGAGCGGAAATTCCTGCCGAGGTTCTCTCTCCTCCTCATGAAAAACGACGGGCTATTTTTAGGAATGTACAAATAACACAGGGGGGAATGTTGCCCTTTTTCCCCCCCTCTGACGCCATCGTTTTTCTTTTTCTCTGAGGACCGTTGCAACGATCCCGCTATAGCTGTAACCCTTGTTGTCAAAGCAAGACAGATCACCCAAAACCCACCCCCCTACCCACCACCCAAAAGTCCTCCTCCAGCCAAAATGCGGCTCCACAACATCCTTATCACTGCTACTAATATCTTTCCAGGGCTTGGTTAACTTTAGAGCTTAGGGCAGGGGCGAATGGCCAGCCCTGTCACTACAGGGTCAAGGGGGGAACATTAGGCCCACGAGGGTGTGTTAGAAGGGTGCACTGAGGTACCCTAAAATGAAGACCTGTTGCACACCTCATTCAGCCCCATTTGGCTGCAGGAAAACAGCACATTCAAACAGTGATTTGAACTGCACTACTTAACAGTGCTATTTGCAGACAGACTGTCAGACTTTCTGTGTCAGGCAAGAAAATACGTAGAAGAGAGAGACCCTGCATTTTCAGCATGACCGCTGTCAACATGGCTGTTAACTGCAGCCACTCTGTGCCTGCACAGGACTGTCTGGAAATATGGGGGTGTGGGCAGGTCTCTCTCCCTGCTTTTGACTGGAGGAATGTGGTTACTTTTGCAGGTGCTTGCTCTGGCATCATGCACATACACACTCCCCCCACCCCCACCAACCACAACCAAAAACAGCCATTTTGTCGTATTATGTGCATTGTGTTGCTATTGCTGCTGTTGTTGTTGTCGTTGTTGTTGTTTTGGACTTGAATGTGAGGAAAGGGATCTATGGCTGAATGATTCAAGGCCGCGCTAATGAGTCTGCAAAGCGATGAGCTCCTGAGAGATTGAGTTTATGCTCCCACAACGAACAAATCTCTTTGAAGCATTTAAAAGCTTAAGCATAGAATTACAGACAGGTCCAATCCTGAGTTTTACTAATTGCCGCTATTCCTAGGCTTTTAATAAACCTCCAATAAACTGACTTTTTTTTCCCCTTCCTGCTCCTGTTTTTCCTCAAATTCTCTGCCAACAGCCTCTTTGGTTTTAGAATTAAAACCGCTAAATCCTAGAGCGTAACAGCATGAGTATTTGAGCAACCCTGAAACGCTGACTAATAAACCCACCTGCTTTTCTCTCGGTGGGAGTGGGAGCATCCGTCACATGACCCCACCAGGCTGGTGATTGACTGGCACCTGCTGAGTGACAGCCCCTTAGCTGGGTGTCACGACTGCCACAAGCAACATTCCGCATCAGGCAGTTACCATGACAACTGGATAGCTTGACTTAGCCTTGCCTTGCCTTGTCAGCATATGTGAAGCAATTGTCCGGAGCCTTGTAGTGCACCATATGACAAAGTGAGGGTGAAATTGATGTGTTGTCATCAATTAAAATCAACGGATTGTTCCGGATGATTTTCCCTGCAGCCTTGATAAATGCTTGTCATTTGGTGAGACTGAGTGGTTTTTATGGTACTGTAAGCACAGACCTCAAAAGGAAAAAGGAGAAAGGGAGAGAGAGAGAGAGAGAGAGAGAGAGAGAGAGGGAGGGAGGGAGGGAGGGAGAGAGAACGGCATGCCAGTAAAACAAAAAAAGGAGCTAATCAATCAAAGAGACTGAAGGTGAACTGTGTTTTGCGGTGTATCCAAAACAAAAGGTGCTTCTTTCACTGCGAAGGAATAAAAGTAGACCACAATCCCACATCATTCTGGAGTTCTAAGGCGGCGTATCATTAGGGATTACATGGCTGCAATGGATGCCATTTCAGAGTCTTAAATGGATCTTAATTCACATATAAAAGGGATTTGTAGCTGGGACAGGCCACTGGCGCTGCAAGGTGGGAGCGAGACACTCACATGTGCGTTCCTCTGGGTGAGCCGCGAGAGAGCCGCTGGCTGCTTTTCATTCTTTCAAAAAGGAAGAAGAAAAAAAAATAGAAAAAAAGAAAAGACGAGGAAAAAAAGTGGAGCTTCACTACAGAGCTCATCTCGAATTCGCACACTCCGGCTCCTCCTTCATGGGACCAGCGCTGGTTTTGTGTTGGGACGGGAAGGGAACACGTTCCTGGTATGTGCTGTGCGGCCTGATTGTGGCCAGGCATCATTTAAAGTGACGAGGCATTACGCAAACTGCCAGGTAGAGATCCTCACCTCTGCATTAACGTGTCAGGTTAAATAGCATCTGCGGTGGGCTCCCAGCGCGCTAAGATCACGCCAAGGCTTTCACACTCGTCTGTTAACTCCTTGCGAAACAGAGTGTAGAGAGAAAAAAAGGCAGGATTCCCCAAAAAAATAAAAAAATAAATAAAAAAACAAAGCTATCAATCTAAGCTCATTGAAATGTCATGATTTCTCTGAAAAGGGTGCATGGGCTGAGGGGGTGGGGGGTGGGGTGGGGTGGGGGTTTGAGTTAATAAATCTAGCCGTGATACTGCAGCGCACCAGAACAAAGCAAGACCTTATAAAGACTTCTTCAGAAAGCACTTCAGTCAGTCTGGAGGAGAGCAGGGGGTGGGGGTGGGGGTGGGGGTGGGGAGGGGTTGGAAAGATCAAAGAGGTTTATAAGAGAGGTGCGCATCAATGTGGAGAGACAGCAAGCAGTTTTGAGAAATCTAAAACTACCATCACCCTCCTGTGTTTGTTTTAGGAACACAATTTCCACAACCCCGGCAGAGACGGGACAGAGGAGATCTGGGCGAGAGACAAAAGGGATCTTGGGAGAAAGCTGGAGAGAGGGAGGGGCCAAGACTCACACACCTGGGCAGCCATGCTTCTCTGGTCCCATTCCGCTATGGAGCTCGCACATGAAAACACACACCTGGGACCTCAGGTGGGGCCAGGGTGGGGGTCAGAGATGCCTTCCCCACCCCCACCTTCACCTTCACCAAAAAAAAAAACACCCGCAAGAAACACCAATATAGTCATACAAGCAAAATATACCCAAAGAAGGAAAATAAAAACGGTTTATGCCAGAAAAATGGTGAACGCCTTTTATTTCGCAACTCAAAAAAGTGGGAGAGGGAGAAAGAGAGTTTCATCTGGGTGTGAAACTATCTTTCACATGTTGGGAGAGGGATTTTAATTAGGTGCGAAAGACGTAGATTAAACGATAGAGAAAACGACAGACGCTGCAGATGAAACGGGACGTCGGCCTTGCCAAGGGTGTTGCCGCACAGATGTGACTGTGTCTGCACTCCGCCACGATCCCGACGATGTTGCGACCCGCCCTGTGATTCAACGCCATGGCAACCTTCCCTCACCACGTCGGTTTCCACACCACCCCCCCCGCCCCCTGTTCAGTCTTTGGCAGGGCAGCTTCAGGCGAGAATACGCTGTTCCCTCCTTTCATATAACATCTAACATGCTTCAGTGCCGATAGTTCACGATCCTCCACCCCCGTTCTCGTGACCCCACTACAAACACCCCCCCCCCCAAAAAAAAAAAAAAACCCCAGCCCTAATCTACCCCCTTCATTCACAGACTCCACTCAGCAAATCCTAATTCTGACATTCTCAGCTTCCATTTAAGCCACCTTCTGCTGACTGGCACCTGCAACCATTAGTAATTAAAGTAAACTAATTTTGGCTCAGACATGAGTGGAGGGGCCGTAATGCTCCTAATATACCCTAGGATAAAAATATCCCCCCTTCCCACAAATCAAAAAGTGCAAAATCATTTATCTCACCAACCAGCATGCGGGGTGGAGGTGGGGGGGCTCAAGAAGAGACAGGGAGTGAAAGAGAGAAAGAAAGAGAAAGAAGAGAGAAAGAAGCACAGGGGGACAGAGGAGTACTGTATTTATGCGGCTCCTACACAATCACTGTTTTCATGTTATTAGAAGCCACAGTCAGGCTCTGTGTGGGGCAGGGGACAGGGGCCTAAGGATTGTTAAAATAATAAAAAATAGGGAAAAAAAACCAGAACAAGTCCATTACTTAACAAGAAAAAAGTACCCTTCAAGGTTAAGGTTCACTGGCTCAGTTTCTCATACTCCCCCTGCATTCCAAAGCCGCTGTTTCCACTCTGTTCCAGCATGGCTCTGCCCACCCATTGGAGGACTGGTTGCTATGTGACACCGGTTGCCACAGAAACATCTTAATGGAATTCAGTCAAACCAAGACTGGAGGGGGCTAAACTACACTCCAGAAGTATGTGCACCAAATGCTCTACAGTAGGCGGTAATTTAATTAATCAAACGTATGATGATTAATGAATGAAATAACAGGGAGAGCAATCTCTCTGGTTCCTCACGCTCTCGAATATCCAGCGTGTGAGGAGTGAGTCAGACACGCATGTTTTGGAAACATAAATGACTGCACTGAAAAAAACCCAAGCACTCTGCTACAGCATAAAGCCAAAAAACCCTGTGATTAGCTAGGAGTTAATGGCGCAAAAACAACTGTCCTATTAGAAAAAATATTCAAAATAAGAGAGTTCCGGAAAATGAAAAATGTATGTAATTGTCTTGAAAAGGCTGGTTTACAAATGGCTGCCATGTTCCAGCATGCTTTGTCACCTCTCAGGACCACGTTAGCTGGCCTACAGTCAGACCTGCTGCCTGACAACTTGAGATCAGCGAGCCCTGGGACTGTGGGTGCATCTTCTCGCATTCTGACAGGAGGGGCGAGGAAACAGGTGGATCGGAGAGACCAGTTCACTCGGGTTTGCCACCGTATCCCTCTATGTGAAAAGGACGACCAGCTAAGACTGGAAAACAGTTGGCCCCCCTCCAACTTCCACCCCACACTGTGGGCACAACGCAGTACAGAGAAACAAGATACCTAATAACATTTCATGCCTTTTAGCTTGTTTCATTACTTGACATTTGAGCTACTTGCAGCTAATAAGCACTGACCGCTCTCTCTTTTATACAAACCACAAGCGTCCGTTCTCGCAAATGAAGAACATACAAGAGTTAAAGATCAGCAACCGCTGTTCCATCCAAAGAATTAAAAAACTGCAACGCACCTGTGAAGAGTTTTTTTTTGTTGGAGGGGGGTGGGCAAACACAGTGGCTGCACATGAAAGATCAACAGGTCTGCTGCTTATTTTCAAAAAAAGTCTAGGGAAAAAAAACAGAGGGGGCTGAGAAACTTTCACGCTACTTTTCTCGTCTTAGATGTTCATGCGAAATCCGACGGATGATCTTGAAAGAGACGAATTGGGTGTGGGGGGGGGTGCTGGACGGGAAAAAAAGGGAATGGGGGAAGCAGCGAAACGCATCCCTGCACCTGCGATGGAAACCCAAACAAACACCGGCGCAAAACCACAATATCCTCGGGCTTAGGGGGGATCCGGGGCTGCAGCCTCACTGCTTTGGGGAGGATTTCTCCATCGCCCCGGTCTGTTTTCACAGAGCAGGACATCCCTCCGTCTGCTGCCAGCTAATAGCCTTTCAATACCTTCCCTTCACAAGGCCCTGCTATCTCGCGCTGGCTGTAGCATGGGGCAGCGATAAGGGAGCCGGGTTAAACAGCATTAGGGCCATGCTGTTGTATCTTTGCTACCTAGCCTGGAGTGCTTAGCTAAATAAGCAGCCGCATGGATGGATCACGGCGAAAAATCTAAACTATGGAAATTTCCCTGGATAGCGGATAGGATGGATTTTTCCATGCTTTTTTTTTTTTGGTCGCCTTGTGGTTGTTGATTTTAACCTGGATCATTTGCTAAATACCGGTATTGTAATCATGTGCGCAGTTTTCGTTCTGTACATTTCATCATGGCAGACTACACAGAGGAATGACTACAGTCTTCATTTCAGGGCGTTGCAACTCGGTGGTTTTTCACAGACAAGTGTCTGCCTCAGTCTCTAAAAACTATGCGAATCCAGAAACAGGCCAGCAAGTAAACAATGCAGTCATTGCTTTTCTGACATTTTGAGCCTACGATTTCCAGAATGTCAACAGAATGCCTCCTTTTCTCCCCCCTCCCTTTTACTAGAAAGAATGCTGTCCTTTCTTTGAGGTTATTTTTTGTACCCCCCCCCCCCCCCGGCACCCTCCAACCTTTGAACCTTTGAATGAGCTTTCCCTTTGATTTCCCTGATCTTCCTGCAGCAGTAAAGACCATGAGCCCTCACAGAGCTTCCGAAAGGTCACCTGAGATGGGCAATGGAAGAACAGAAAAAAAGAGCAACAACCAATTAAAAAAAAACTAAGAACAAAGTGTGCCACATTGAACTGCAACACAGCGAGAGTTTGGGAGATCAAGCATTTGAACCATCTGAGGTTTCTCCGACTGATCTGATCAATTTGTGTCTGCCTGCGCCTGGAGGAGAATGAATTCCCACTCATCCACAAATCAGTTATAGTTCCCTGTGCTGGACAATACAGCAGCTACACATGACAGGAATCCTCCTATATAGGTTCCCCACTGGCATGTACAGTGACAGCTAAGCAGGTTTTTGTGTAGCATAATGGTGAGGGAGCTGGGCTTGAACCTTAAGGGTTGCTGGTTCAACTCCCAGGAAGGGCAATGTCACTGTACCCTTCTGCAAGGTGCTGAAAGTGAATGAATACCTTGCCATATTGGTGGATACTGTGTAAAGATGTTAGCTGTGAAATTTGCTGGGGATAAGGTCATCTTCTAAAAATGTGAAATGTAATTTAATTTAATTCTTGAAACATCTCCAGTGTTCTGTGAGTCCCTGCAGTAATAGTTGCCCATAATACTGTAGACCCTGCCAAATGTTCAGAGGGAACAGTTACGGAGACGGACAGTGTTAATAACTGATCATTTGAAATCTGGAAACTTCCTCATGTACAGCGTAGACAGATCATTCTGGAGGGTTGTCTCACAAAGTGTTCTTTCTAATGAAATGTATTGCTAATCGATATGTTTCTGTTTGCCGTCTACGGCTCCCCTGAGCCCTCTAGCTGTCAAGCACAGTGTTATTGCTTTCTGCAGCAAAGCGCACACACAATGTTCAGACAGACATTCGCTTTGTTGCACTGCTCTTGTCTGAAACCAAAACTGAAGACTCAAGCATGCTTACAATTATGTTCATTGTCCCCCCCCATCCTGCTCCATGTTAGAAAATGTTGGCAAGACTGAAAGTTGAGGAAGTGGGGTAGTGGGGTAGTTGTGGGGAGTGGGGGGTTGCCTCCATGTAATTGCCCCAAAAGTGTATGGTGGGAGGTAGACCAGCCTCCAGCCATGAGGTTTCCAACCTGATTAAAGGTACTTCAATGCCATGATTTATAACTCATATCAACTCAAAACCGGTGCCCAACGTCTTTAATCCTACTTTGTGGCATGGAGAGCTCCGGAATTTGAGCCGGGAACCAGCCCATGTCCTAATGAGGGTAAAATGCACCTATTATTTTCTGATTACCTGGCAGGAGGGCGGCTGAAGGAAAACGAGTGTGCCGGTTTCAGCTTGCATGTATCTTTTATGTAAACATTGCGCTCAGCCCTCCCGGCCCACTGCATTGGGTCTCGTAATGGTATGCTGCATAACACACCGACTGTGTTGCTTTTATGTCTTTGTGATGTTGAAGTGACCCTGAATTTTTCTAGCCCAGATTAAATTGTGCTGCATACTGTACAGGTGCAAACACACTGTTATGTTATGTTCTCTTTGTATGCTGAGGCGTAGGGCAGCGGCAGCAAAGAAGCAGAATTGCCGTGCGTGTCAACCACGTAAGACTGCACCTGCAGCCGATCACAGAGACCCTCTGTGACTCCCCACACGTCTGGTGACCCAAAAGGACAGGGCGGGGGGGAACTAGGCCATCGATTAAAGTTTTCATCAAGCTGTTCCTATTTCAGTTTTTTAGGTCTGCTCCAATTCCCCTTTCAATTACTGGGTGCAGCAAAGCAGAAATGCAATTTCTTACATTTTTCTCTCTTTTTTTTTTTGTAGCTTCTTTCGGTTCAATAAGAATGAGAGACTGAAGCAATTTGTCTTTGTGACTGCAAGGAGGGCTGGACGACAGCCTGCAATAAGGATTCAGATGAGCATGTGACCCACAATGGGGAAGCCATCTTTGACTGTCTTTTAAACAGAGGCACAACCACTTTTTCAAATGCATTTCGATCTTTATCAACAGTCCTTCCAACCTTTTCCTCAAGACTCAGTGATATGTCCACTCCACACAGTTTTTAGATTCACCAAAGCTATATCATGTTCCCACTCCCACAATTCCTAACCCTACTCAGCAGAGTAGGCACGGCCCCTACTTCCTGTGTCCTCTGGCCCCACTTCCTTCATGAGCCCACAATGGCAATTCCGTTGCCCTCTTGGTGAGGTCATGGTCCAATTAACACTGTTCCCTACAGCCTGATGTCACAGAGAGTTTATACGTCTTCTAAAACCATCAGCAACAGAATATGTGCCTGGCATATGTGCAGGGCATCTCCTGCTGCAATGCTAAAGACTGCCAGCCTACAGCAAGTTCTTGGAACCCCTCTCAAAACTGAGGAAATGTACCTTGATCTAAAATACCATAGATATCATAGATAGCCCTGTTTACTACCTCTGCTGAGCAGTCAGAACTTGGCCTGGTCCTGAACCACTAAACCTTCAAAAAAAAGTAAAGCCGTAAAGGGTTGGCAGTAATCAAGGACCGCTATAAACCTGACAGTCAGTTCGGAGCTGATCCCTGGCTCTGTCTCCATGGTCCCCAGGCCTGCTCTGGATCACCATTAACCTGGACATTTCTGGCCCGGGTCCAGGCGGCACTGTTCTGCCTGCCCCTTTTATCCTGTCCCCCCGGGAGGGGGACCTGGGGGGGATGGGGGTGGGGGTGTCACCACCCTGAAAAGGTACAGTCCCCACACCTCAGACATCAAGGCTCCCTGGTGCAGTCAACACGCAGGATGTGTCCCCCCCCCCCCCAACCCAAAAAAACCACCCCCCACTCACCGCTGCCCTCACCCCACACTGGGCATGAAGGTCTGTCTGGCCTGGGGCATGGACCACAATGCATGCATTATAAACAAACAAGGATGAGGTACGGAGGAGTGAGTATTCACCCTGGCCCTCTCGCCCCTGCAAAGCCCAGTCTGCCAAAAGAACAAGAGTCCTACTCCTTATCGGGGTGGGGGGGCGGAGAAAACTGCCACCATTCATCGGGGCTGGCCATGGCGTTCCCCTCCCTCTCAGCCTTTAACACTTCTGGAACATTCTTACGTCAACAATTATCCTCCTTATTCTCATGAAACACAAGTGAAACCTTGAAAACAATTTTGTTCTGAGGAGCCAGACAGCCAAAAAAGCCAAAAAGAAAGACAGCTCGTGGTAGACACTTCATTCTCAACCAAAATGTCATACTGATATGTCAGTGATACCCAGTTAGACAAAGCTATTTCCTCATGCATCACTGATATTAAAAGTCACCTGTGCCCTCTGAAATAGCAGTGACAGCAGCAATAATTCACATTCACATATTTACTGTATAAATTCATGAATGAAATGAACTGAATGAAAGACAAAGAAACCAAAACCAAGGACAGCAAAACTGATTAATGAAAGCTTTATGCATCCACTAGAATGCCTCAGATTTCACAGAACCATCATAACATCTTAATCTATGACCCCATCCACTCTTTAGGAAAGTCAGAAATGTAGGAAAAACAAACAAGGAATAGGCTAGACACCTTCTTGTGTCTTAACATCAAGTACTTCACATTAATGCTAAAAATTAAAAAAAAAAAAATCCAAGAGCATCATATATAATGAAAACAGCAGAGTTTTCTCATTAAGCAGTAACCAAGCTATAGTGGTATGGACCAAGTCCAGGAGACGATGTGATTGGTTCTCTGATCCTGTAAGCCCATGAAAAATAATTTCTGCATTTTTGAGGTACCCTGAGAGTCTCTGTATGTAACCCCAGCGGCAGTGATTACTGCCCCCTTATGGCTGATGTCGGGGTGGGGTGCAGGGGGGGGAGTGGAAGGGTCGGGTTAGGGGGCCGAGGGGAGTGGGGGTCTCGTGGCCTCCTCGCACGCCTGAATTCTAGAGGGATGACATCATTTACCCCCGCGGCGCGGGCAGGTCTGACCTTGACAGCGGAATGCCCTTCTGAGCTCCGCTCTGTCTCAAACACACACACACACACACCTAGAGCAGCGCCTTGTGAGGAAAAAAAAAACAAAAACAGCCTCGTTTCGGGCAGCATGCACTCCTCCGCTGAGGCTGTGTCCAGCATGACAACCGATCCCGGCAACCGCTGCTCAGCGAAGGCCAATGAGGACACGACAGTCCCTGTTAATCACGGGAGGCCTCTGTGCTGTCCTGAAGCTAGCTTTAAATGGTCCCTTTCTGGATGCTTTTGTGGGGCTTTAATCACTGCTTAGGAATTCAGCTCTTGGGGAGCGTGACTTTCCCTGTCAGTTCACACCTTCCCACTCCACGGCCCACAATGCATCACTGTCACAAAGAGGTCCCGAGTGCGTGGGTGTGTTTATCTAGCAGCCAGCGACAGAAAGGAAACAGGGAGCCCGAGATCCCTGCGCGAACCGAACGCGCGGCCTTTCGCGTGCCTCTTACTCACTGCACTTCAATCACTGCCTCGGAGTCATCTAATGCAATTTTAACGTCCCTTTAAAAATAACTCGGCGAGGAGCGTGTGGCGTGACCGTCTGAAGTCCAGACCAGGGATCTATCTGTCTGTGGTTTTAATGAATTGGGAGGACACTGCTGCTGAACACACACATGGTTCTGGTCATGCACGTTTTTAAGTGCTGTAGGTCACTCTGGATAAAGTCCAGTTCTAAGCAAATAAAACGTGCGGTCCTGTGGACCTGGAACAACATTTCACAAGCTCTTTCATGTTGTGTAAGTCTTCAAAAGACAGGTGGCATTTCAGGACAAACAATGTTGCGTATGTGTAAAGGTCCTGGTTACAGTCAATTTAAGCCATTAGAACAACCACAAAACAGCTAAAATTAACACTCCGACTACCACAAGAGGCTGAGAGATGCAAACTAAAACACGGTATAAAATGGAACAGGGGAAGGTATCATTTTTAAATAATAGGCAGGACATTGCTGTAGCAACATTCAGCATCAAACAAACACAGCCAAAGTAATGAAACTCAAGAAGCCAGGGACAGTAAATGAATGACATGTCAAAGACCGTGTGTGTCTCCTTGAACACAAGCGCCTCTAAGCTGATCTAATGTAATGAAAAAGTAATTCAATTCCTCTCACAGGGGAGGAAGGTGTGACTGTCCAACCCGATTGGTCAGGTTCCAGGAAACAGTGCGACCTTCTCGCGTTAAACTGAATCAAATATAAAGAGTGTTTTTTCTCCTCCCCCACCCACTGAAATGTCTCCAGGTGGATAATGCCACCTCTATATCAATGTAACATGGGAGGTTTTCAGAAACACTACCTCGAACCAACAATGGGCCGCCTCTGTCGGCTCGTTTCTCTGCAGGGTGTCACAACGTGAAAATAACTGGCTTAGCCATAAACCAATTACGTCTCAAACTCTTGGGTTCGCGGCTTCCCATCTGTCCGGGGGGACACCGACGCCCCTGGTGAGCGCTCTCTGATGGATGATATTGGGAGACGCGCCGAGCAGGGTGCCCACACGCGTGGCTCCTATAGAGAGCAGGCTAAAAAAGGGAAACGCTCGCTTTTCTGCGTCTCCAGAGAGAGACACTCGAAAGGAAACCGGATCCCCTTCATAACAACTGGACTGGAGCACTCGCATTCCATTAAAGAGAATCCTGGCCACGTCCCATTAAAAGACAAAAGCCGTCTGCTCCAACAGCTAAAGTATCTGAAAACAGAGAGAGACAGTGAGCGAGAGAGAGAGAGAGAGAGAAAGGAGAACAGAGACAGACAGATCTCCCTGACAGAGTCTCTGCACGAGAGGAAATGAGGTCACAATGCCGCACTGAACACTTTGCTTATTAAATTACACTCCCGGGGTTACAGTCAATATTACCATATCACCATAGACACACCGCACTCAGAGTATTTACACACTTCCACGCTGAAAGGTTAACAAAGCTGTGCTCAACACAAAAAACTATAAATAACACCGAACGCTATATTTGGATTAAAGTTTTGTCTCAAGATGGTCCTGCTCAGGGCAGGATGGGTGCGTGTGACGGCCGTACTCCCTGTAAAGTTAATAAGAGTGAAGTGCCGCTGAAGGTTACAGCGTTTTTTTTTTTGGAAGGTAATTGAAATTGATGGGATTACAACGCAAGCGTTTCTACCCCCAGTCTGAAGGGCGGAAAAAGACGACAGTCTTCAGTTAAGAGCTGAGACAGCGGCTTCATTCAGATTAGCGAAGGAAATCAGTCTGAACTGGTGAGCTGTGGTCATCAGCTCACCCAAAATTGACCAATTCGACCCACTTCAGTGCCAAAGTATGCTGTTAAAAAGCTAGTGTAAGTGTGGACCAGACCTGACTCAAAAAACAGACAAAAACTCTGCAATTTGTTGTTTAGCTTGCTTAAGAAAAATCTTGCTTTCTCTAATGAAATTTGTTCAATACCACTTACAGCGGGTAAAATATCTCACAACTTACTGAAGGAGGAGCTGTAGAGGTACCTCTTTTGTGTGATATATTGTGTCAGTCAGCTTTCACTGGATTTTCAAATCAGGGAAAATCAGCAAAAGGTGCTTCTGGCCAGGAATCCAGCTGACAGACACCCAGGGCTGACACATCTCAACTCCACAGAGACTAATGTGCCTGACTGGAACTTGGAAGGCTGATGGGTTTAAGCCCCAGTGTATCACAGTAAGAGCAGTGCAGGTGTTGGGCCCTTGAGCAAGGCCCTCAACCCCACACTGCTCCCTGGGGAATCGGCCCCTGGATAGTGTAATCAAATGTAAGTCACTTTGGATAAAAGCAGCAGCGAAATAGCTAATGTTATATAAAAAGCTAATGCTTTCTGCAGCTTTGATTTTTCACGGGTCGGCAACATACAATTAAATGGGAAGTTTTTGGGAGGTTTGCGGCTTTGTGTGGGAAAACCGCATAGCACTGCAGACGACGCAAGTAGCAGATGTAAAGTACAGAAAATGTAAAAAAAGTTTAGTAAGTCATAAATGCATAAAATATATGTACAATATTAATGTATTTTTATCATTTAATACCATAAATGCAAAATGTGCTAATGTTGTTTCTCCACATGTGGGAGGGTCAGCTGTGTACAGTAAATATACAAAGCAGATGGGATGCGTAGGCATTTCTAGTGAACCCCAGGCATGACATCAGTGATTTCAGAAAACAAACAAAGCTATCCTCTATATGGGCATATGTGAAACTGAATTACCATTAGAGTTTCTAGTGTATTTTCTATTTTTACTGGAGATAAGCAAACTTTTGCATTGGAAGGTGCCTTTACACAGCTGTGTATGTTTGCCTGGGCCAGCCATTTCTGCATGCATTTTGAATGGGACAGGGCATGTACAAAACACACTGTGAAAACCACAATTTGCTATTACAGAAGTAAAACTGCAATGTGCCATGCATTAAGAAATAAACAAACTGGATAAATCAATCAGCAGCAATCAAGGCACAAGTTAACCTGTGAATTTGACAAGTATTAAACAAATTCATTTATCATTGATTCATGTCCAAGAGCAGCTGAGAGTAAAGACAATGTGCTGCTGCTGAACAATGTGAGTAAAGCCGGACGTGTCCCAATGCAGAGGGTCTCTGCGGAGCTTTAAGCGAAATTCTAAAAACTTTTTGGCACATTTGCAGACACGACTCAAAACAGTGTCACCACCAGCATGGGGGCCATCGCAGAGAGGAGCGTGCAGGACGTGACGCGAACAGGAAGCAGGGAGAGGAGGACTGTGGAAGCGGTCTCCAGGCCTAGCTGTTACGCCACGGCCTGGCCTGCCAGCCTGCCTGCCTGCCTGCCTGCCTGCTCTTTCACCAAATATGGAAGGTTTCTCCCTCAGATTCAGTCATGCAGGCCCCAGCCCAGCGACTCTACGCTCCAGATGATTACATCACAGACTGCCCCCCCCCCCCCCCCCCCCCACACACACACACAACCCCCTTCCCCCACCCCCCACTCCCCTTCGTCAACGGATCTTATCGACACGCATCAAACTGAGGTCCACTGTGGGCTGGCATGAGGCGTCTGGACCTCCACATCCAGAACTGGGAATGCTAGCTGCAGAATTAGACAATTAAGATGAATAGTGAGGAAGGGGGGGAAGCAATGGCACACAGCCCTGGTTAAAGCGGAGTGGTGGGGGGTGGGGGGCTAAGCAAATCTCTGCAAGCTTGGCTTGGTTGTGCAGAGGAGGCTTAGAATAAGCCAAAATCTTGTGGGCCTGTTTTTTTTTTTGTCTTCTTTGAATGTTTTGGCTGAATCCCAGGATCAGAAATGAAATGCAGAAATCCAGGTGGTAGTGAAAGCTTCAATCCCGCACGATTCACACCCTCCTTGGGGGTGGGGGGGGGGCACATGGAGGAGATAGGTCACGGTGTGGAGGGGAGGGGGCAAGGTGAGTTGAGCGCAATGATGCCCCCTACAGAGGGGCACAAAGGTGGGGGCTAGGCCCAAAAAAGGACCAGAAGAGGCCCTGAAAACCAAAGGCATCTTAAAACAAAAGTGTTTGAAGTGAAACCAAAGCCAATACCCTCAAGTTCATAAGATCTCTCTTTGTATTCTGCCGCTTTTTATGGGATGCTTCATTTTGTTATGTGGAGCATGCATAAAATTACTACTTCACTCAGACGTGCCAGGTAGAACATTTTTTTTACTGAAATTGAACTTTTCTTTTTTCTTTACAGTAGAGTAACGCTGAAGTAAAGTATGAAGAAGTTCTCTGGCAAGGCTAAATGCTTGGAAGGAGTGAGTGTGTGTGTGTGTGTGTGTGTGTCTATGAAATGGCCTAGAAAGGATGAAATATTTCATAACTAAACAAGAGAAAAAACTTAGGAGAACTGACAAGCAATATGTCCGTCACCAAATCCAACGACAGGAATGAAACTAAATAAAATAAATGAATGCTTTTGTCTGTCTCTCTCCTGCTAAAAAAGGGCAGCAGCTGCTGAAAGGACAAAACGGACCATCGTCGGACCGTTCTCTTGGGTGGTTCTCACAAACGCTATGAGGGAGTAGTTTGTTTTTTCGGACCAAGCACAATTCCCATGGCCATATGATTTCGCCCTCCTATTTATAGCAATGTACAGCCTTCCCTAAATTAAGCCGTTCCCTCCAAAATTCCTCGGTCATTGTTCATTATGGTTGCTGGGGAATAAACAGCTGAAGACCACAGCCCATATCTTTATATGGAAAAATGCCCCAAGGGAAGGCCTAGCAAGGAGCTGGTGATTGACAGAACCTTCCAGAAACAAGCAAGCCGGATAAGGCTCGCGCAAAGTACACCTTCGCAGCTTAAGCGCTGATACCCATGACGTAAGAGCATGAGTTTAGCTGTGATTCACAACATATAAACTATTTTGTTCTATCATTTATGGCTCCCACTGCGGTCTCTCCTGGGTCCCGGCCAAATAGCTCAGAGAAATAAAGAAAAAAAAACAAAAAAACAAAAACCGAAAGCAAAGGAAGTTCAAACCCTCAGTTAGTGGTTCTCGAAGTTAGTCGAGGAAAAGAGAGAAGGAGGAAAAAAAGGCAGGCATAAATCATTAAGCTGTCATGTCAGCACTGGTTCAGCACAGCAAAGGGGCCTGAGGTGCAGAGATAGCATCACTCTAGATTCTAGACCCATCCCCCTCACCACCACCCCCCCCAAAAAAAAAAAAAAAAAAAAAAACCAAGCCCCCACTTCCTGACTGTCCTCCACACCCTGGGAAGATGATTCCTTTTTCCCAGAATGCTTTGGGTGAAATTCTGACGGTTCAAAGCTTACAGAGCTGCAGAAGACAGATATGACACTACAGGGCTAGAATTCAATCAAACACACCTAGGTCTCTGTAAAGGCAAATGCTTTTCTGTTTTACAGAGAAAAGAACACATTCCAGTGGATACGGGCACGAGTCTCCTGTAGAAAATAACCTACTCAAAGAAAATGCAGTCTGTTTTGATTTAACTGCATATGAACTAAGAGAGACATCAGTGTTTTGGACTGAACCTAGCCCCGAAACAGTTTTCCCTCTTAAGGCTCTCCTCTTACAGCAGTCAATACAATCAGCAGTCAATACAATCAATACAGTGACTTTGCTATCACTTTAAACCATTACTTGTAACTATTCTCATAATGATGCCAATTTCATAGTTATCGAAATTATTTGACGTGCATCACAGAAACTGCTCAGCTGGAGTGATTTAAACCCAGCCCAGGACTCAGAGCAATTTCTTTCCCCTGATCTCCCCCTCGCTAACCCCCACCCCACCCGCCACACCCAAAAAGCAGTTCACCTTAAATGACACCTATCAGAACACCTGCCCTCGCCACTCACCTGTCATGCCACGCTCCCTCAAGTGGAACGGATATGACAGTCCCTTCCTGACATGCTAGCCTTTGAATGACAAATCTGACAGTGATTCGTCATTTTCTCCGATAAAATGAGACTAAGGCAACCGGTCTCCATTTTGCAGTCTGTTGCTCTCATTAAAATGCAAATTCCTTACAAGTACATAGTGCAAAATGATATCACCAATAGTCACATAAACAGGTACTTTGATGCATTGTGCCTGCTAGTGTTTAACATGAGCTGTGAGATTTGAACCCAAAACCCTGTGGCCTAATATCTGCTGTAAGGTTGTAAGCGTAAAAGTGTGCATCACTCTCAACTGAAGTGAGATGCCTCTACTGGCTCCACATACAAAGCACGGCTCCTACAGTCTCAATGGAGTCTCGACAAGGACATTGGCTCAAACCACCCTAGGGGAGAACTTGTGTCAAAACACCCTCAAAAAAGGTGTTTTAAGTCCATTTCCCCATACTAGGTCCTTCGGAGCAGATGGACTAGAAAGCGGATATTGAAACTTGGGGATGTAAAATTATAGTCACAGTCAACTGCCCTTTGATAACAGCGCAGCTGAGTTAACGAACGATGGAAATGCAATCACAGCCACGAAAGTGGGAGAGAAGGGGAGGGGAACGAAGGGCTGAGGTCCGAGGCCCAGAGCGACGAACCTGCTGACCCGCCAATCAAACACAAGGGGACTTGATTACAGTACTGCTCAAAGCAGGATGTGGGCAGTGCCTTCTGACCACAGCCAGATATATTTACCCTGTGTTTCGTTTTTCCATTTCATTTCAGAAAAGCGGGTGAGTGTGTGTGAAACAGTGGCCAGTAACATGAATGTGCAGCATAAGCAGGTGCGGAACTCGCCCTGACGCTGGGCATTATTTATGGCCATATGATTAACGATTAGGCTTGGAGGATAACAATAAATATTTTAGCCAGTCTTAGATGCAATTTATGCTCGAAGGTTATTACGGAGAATTTTTGACATTTCCTGAGATTCATAGTTAAGATTGCAAAACCATGAATCTGTACTATGCCTTTCAGAAAAACAAATATGATAAGGTCATGCAAGGTTAACGCCAGACTTACGTTTCATTTTTTTGTATATGCTGTAATGATGGCATAACTACATCAGTGAGTGTTAAAGAAACTTCAAAAACAAGAGCAGATCATGCCAGACTCATCTTAAACCTAAACCTAAATTACATTTCATGAGAATGTGTTGGGTTTCAAATATTTTAAATACAGAAATCAAGATTCTCCATGCCTAGTTAGGATACATGCATCGACCCAGGGTCTCAACAAAGACTTATAAGATATTGAAGGACCCTATCATATATAATCAACCCAACAATGACTAAACAGCAAAAATGAACAGCATCGCTTAAAAAACAACCTTCAGCTCCTCCTCTTGGTCCTGGGCCAGCTAAGACTTCACCCCCCACGTCCTATTACTGTTTAACCCGTGCTACCGTCCCTTTCTCAACATGCTGCTCAAGAGTCTGGTTATTTAAACACACCCACACACTTAAAGAATCACAGTTTTTCCAATTACATAGTGAATGTCAAAGTACAAACATGCAATATTTGCAAGTCTTCTCTCTTTAGGTTCACTATGGATCTGGATGTGAGTGAAAATTCTGGACTTTCTAAAGAGGAAGAAATGATTGGTCCTGACCAAGACCCAAGGCAATGGGCTCCTTCGCTATCTGAGATTGACTTGTGCAGCTCATCGCCGATTCATTCGTCCCCAAAGATAAAGTGGCTCCTTAACTGAGATAATGGGGCAAGGAGGGGATGAGTTCAAAGGTCAGCAGCACCTGGGATTTGTAGGAAATAAATCAATGATGAACTACATGCTACATCAAAAGTCGGCATTGGATTCTCCATTCTGCTTGAAAGCTAAATGCACAGCAATCTTTGGAGTACAACGCATGACGTCGCTGGTCTGCTAATCACCCTGTTTTTAAGATGATCGCTTCAGTCATGTGATGTGTGCGCATAACAGCTTTTTAAGTAGCAACCTGACATCTGAAAGATTGCTACTACTACCAGCAAACAAGCCAACACATTAACCAAAAGCACTTAATCACTAATCTCAGCATAACATGTGCAAATAGGGCTATATTTAAACATGCACTCCCAGAGGGGGAAATAAATCTAGCCCAAGAATGTTTATGTGCACGCACATATGTGTGTGTGTGTGTGTGTGTGTGTGTGTGTGCCTGTATCAGTAACTGTGTGTGTATGTGTGTGTTTTTGTGTTCATAAATATATGCATGTTGATTTATCTGTGTGTGTGTGTATGTGTACATGTTTCCATTTATGTGTTTTTGTGTTTGTCTGCTCATGGGGTGTGTGTGTGTGTGTATCTTCCTATGTATGTATGCATATGTGTGTGTGTGACTGTGTGATTGCATTTGGATGTATGTATGAGTTTATGTATGAGTGTGTATGCGCGTGTCTGGGTGTGAGTGTGTGTGTGTGTGTGTGTGTGTATCTTCCTGTGTATGTATGCATATATGTGTGTGATTGTGTGATTGCATTTGGATGTATGAATGAGTTTATGCATGAGTGTGTATGCACGTGTCTGGGTGTGAGTGTATCTTCCTGTGTATGTATGCGTATGTGTGTGTGACTGTGTGATTGCATTTGGATGTATGTATGAGTTTATGCATGAGTGTGTATGCACGTGTCTGGGTGTGAGTGTGTGTGTGTGTGTGTATCTTCCTGTGTATGTATGCGTATGTGTGTGTGACTGTGTGATTGTATTTGGATGTATGAATGAGTTTATGCATGAGTGTGTATGCACATGTCTGGGTGTGAGTGTGTACACTTACTTTCTGCAGTAAATGTAAACACTGTTTACATTTCCACTGTTCCCCTCTCTCCTTCCCTCCTGCCACCCTCTCCCTTCCCCCGCTGTCAGTGAGACGCACACTGCAGTGCACACTCCTGTCTACACAGCCTTGCGTTTAGCTGCATTTATTAGTCCAGCGGCCGAAAAGGTTGGACATTAATCTGAACTGTTCCTTGTTACCCCAGTTAGCAAGGAACAGTTCAATAACACTGGGGAACATTCCAATTAGGTTCACATTTAGCTGTGAGTTAATCTTAAACATAACATTAACTTAAATAGCCTTAGTACATTCATACCCACAGGCTTTTGAGTTACAGTACGCCCACCTCCATAGACAGTATGCCCACTTCCTTAGTTACCACTACAGCACACTGGGCTGGGAAAGAGGAGTCACTATGAGCTCTGCAGCTGTGTGGGATCAGACAGAAGACGGCCCCGCTGTTCTCAAAGCATGCAGACGCAGATCCATACGCTGCTCCCTTCACTGGCGCACGCAAACACAAACAACGCAGACACCTCGCCTGCACTGCGCAGTCAGCTGCAGCTCCAGCGCAGTAGGAAAGCAGACAGTCGCTGCTATCGAAGTCCTGAAGCCTCCCGTCTCCTTCTAGCTTCGGCACTCCAGGAGTGGAAGTGATTAAATATGAAGCAGGAGTGGAGCACTAACACACATATGCACCCACAGATTCACCAACTCATGCGCGCAAATACACAAAGATGTATGCATGTGCATGTATGTGCACACACGCACACATGCACATTCACACACACAGAAAAGCATGCATGGCCTGGTAGAAACACACACACAAACACATGCATGCATGCACATACACATAAACAGACTGACTCATTATCGCACGCACACACACACACACACACACACACACACACACACACACACATACACACACACACAATAAGCAAACATGGCCTTGCAAAAACACAAACACACACATGCAAGTGCATGTGTGCACAGATGCACACGCACATGCACACACACGTGTGTGCACATGCACACACACACAAACTGACATTTTCAGGGCACAATCAATCTCACTTTCCTTGAGATAATCAGCTGCTAATAGCGGCATGAATCTTAACTAAATGATCTGGGCAACCAGGGGTGAAATGAGATTTTACCCACACAGCATCAGAGAGGACTGGAGAGATGGGGACGTAATCACACTCCACTTCTCAGAACCTCACTTTCGCAATTTAACTTTGAGTCAGAGGGACATTACTCCAACGCACACACACATACGCATGCACGTACGCACGACCGTGCAGCCAAACACATACAAACAAAGTCTTGTGGACTTCCAGGCCAGGATACACTTCATATAAAACATGCAAACAGACACACACACACACACAAACTGAGTGCTTCTCCCTGTGTATTGTCAGCACACTGGCCCACTCTTCTTTTCACAAAAGGAGGGGCGAGAAGGGGAAGGGGGTATTTTTGTACAGACAGCGGAGCTCTTTCCCCAGCTAAGCGCAACTTTGTCTTTTATGGAATGGACGCTGTGCCAGCAAATGAGAAACAGATGTCACGTTCAGGACAAAGAAGAATTGAGTGGATAAAAATAACCCGGTGATTAATGGGGAGGATGGGCAGGATAATCTGCGGAGCCGCCATTCCCTGCGTCAGGTTCAGCGTTCGCAGCGCTGGTGCGAGCTGTGTTCCCCGCACCTGTTTATGGGTGACGCCTGGACTGTCAGTGTGCCTGCGGTCAGGTGGAAGAGGACGATGGCACCTCTATACCTGTATGACAAAGGCTTATCGAACAGTTCCATGCAAGGCATATATTCACAGGTATTAGTCCCATAGCCGACCCTACTGCCTTAAACTTTACATTTTATATCCTCTACAGAAATGGAGAGGTAGGCACTAGAACATTTAATGCATAACTCATTCACAAGGCTGAGCCACCAGCCCTCCACAAACACATCAACGCGCTAACAGTTGCCAAACCTTCTGAGCCCCTTCATGAGTGAAGACATGTTTTGTGCCCCACCCCCCTTACAAGGATGTAAGCCTGACATATGGCAAGATTACACAGACTACACAGACTGAAGACTCATCTCTTCAGGACTCACCTCTCCATGACCATCACTCGCTCTTCTACATTGCAATGATGGTATATTACGAGTGCTAATCTATTTTTGGTAGCCTTGTTGTTGTTGTTCAGCTTTTCTTCCACAGGCACTTCACTATGACAACACAGCCCATGCTTATGTCACTTCTGGCATTCTGGGTCTTTTAGCACTTTTTGTCCCTGAGTTATGCACTTAGCATTGTAAGTTGCCCTGGATTAGGACATCTGCCAAACGGCTGTAATGTAATGTAATTGTGGTTTGTGCAGTGTTTACTTTTACTTTTCTCATGAATGCCTGGTGTGAATGACAATGGGGAAATGTTTTTTGAACACCAATTTATGTCTTTCATGTTTCTTCTAAGGTGCCACCTCATTTTCCTATCATGTTGCTCATCGGTGGTTCTTGACTACTGCACAACACACAACACGACCTCTCCAGATCACTTTTGTTCCTCCCAAACCCCCCCACCGCCTTATCTCCTCCAGGCTTCTAGGCCCCAGCGAGGGCTCAGGGCACCTTTATGGACCATGGAGGCCACTCGGCCTCACAGAACAGACCTGCCTGTGGAGAGCCATCGAGCGCAGGGAGGGGGCCCATGGCTGTCTGGAGGCGAAGCCCCCATGAAAGCAGCAGTTAGTGAGTGGCTTTGGGGATGAAAGCGGCCGGGGGCCAAAACGAGTGAGTAAGTGCGCTTAGGAGAGCCGTCTGGTTTTGGTTTATCGGCAAGGCATTCCGTACCCCCTCGCACTGCTCACATTACTCCGCACGCAACGCCAGTGATGTCATCGAAAATTCCGACCCCGGGTCACCGGCAAAACAAATATTTTGAAGGGGTTCTCACAAACAGACGGTCCAGATCCGCTGTGACAAGCGGGTATCGATCCTGGGAAGTGATCATGCAGGCCTAAGGCAGCCTTTCTGAGCCTTGTGTGCCATTTATATGGTTCCCCCAATCACTTCCTGCCACTCTTTCCAGACTGTTTCCCATACTTCTAATTATGCTCTTACAGTAATGGCTGTTATGCAACATATAATTGAGAGCAGTGTCAGTGAGTAAGAATAACCAATAAAACCTGGCATTGTACAAGTAAACTATCCCCTTAAGTAGGTGACATCATTTATCATTGCAGCTGTACTGTCCTGATCTGTTCTACTTTTAAGTGACATAGAAGACAGAAATATGCATGTTTGTGTGAAAGACAGCGAGAAAGACATGCATCAAGAAAGGGGGGTCTGAGGTAGAAGAACGGGGAGAGAAGGAGAGGGAAGTAAGGAGGAAGAGAGTGGGAGGGAGTATGTTTCAAAGCATTGATAGGATGAAGGCCATAACCCCACCAGGGAGGAAGTGTCAGAGAGAAAGCCGCACTGGGAGGCCTCACAGACCGTCGTCTTCTCACTGATCGCCACCAAAACAAAACATCCCGGGTCGCCATGGACACGTCAAGTGCCAGACATGCAGGGTTACAATTAGCACTTAAAAATCGATCCTGAAAAAATCTGAAGAAAAGCGTCTGCATACTTCCTAACGCTGTGAGTAAAACAGAGTCAGGCTCTGACTAACCCAATGTTTATCATTTTGGATCAAAGCGGCCTCCTCAACACCAAATCCTTACTCTGTGCAAATCACTCCGGGTACTCTCCTGTAAAACCAAAAACACATCCGACATCAACCCCTCAACAGCCTTCAAAGCCCAAGGGATTAAAATCACTAATGTTGTTTCTGTGACTATCAATTATTGCCACTGTTTCTGCATCTCCTGTACTTAAGCCAGAATCTGGTAACTACCCCCACCCCAGAGACCCTTAGGGCTCACTAACTGTGGCTCTAATTGTGATCTAATTTCAGTCCCTAAACCACCAATTTACAAACCCTGGCCACCTCTTTGAAGGTGTTAGTCAGAGCTAAAGGCTGCAGTAAACCTGGCTCCATTGCCCTAACGAGGTCCCTGTAGGCTGCAGTATGGCTCTGGCCCTTCAGATAACAGAGGGACCTATCCAAAAAAAGCCTCCATCAGAAAAAGGGGCAAGCTAATGGCCATGAAGGGGTCTACCCTATGACTGAACACCAGATAGCCACTGACCTAATGGGAAAACCTTTACAGTCACCAAAAACAAAACAGCAATCTACCGATCAAGAACAACTAGCTTTGCGAGGGACTCAGACATCTACTGAACACAATAATAAGAAGTAGGCTCAAATTTCCCATTTTTTTAAAAAAAAAAGATCACAAAATATCTCCCAGGAAATCTGGCCAGACACGAGTAATATTCCTGGGGCAGAGCTGGAGGGCAGGAGATGGAGCATGGCTGCAGTGCTGCTGAGTAAATGAGAGAACCTGCGGAGAGGCTATCAGCAGGGTAACCTTCGCCGAGGTGCACCGGCCAGCAGAGCCGTCCCTGTATGACCTGGCACAGCTCTGCTTATCGCCGCCGTTAGGAGACTCTAATCAGCGCTGGAGTGGAGTCATGGACCCGCCGTTCCGCCGTGAGCTCAACCAAAACGCGCCAGGCCAACGCGCCGAGGGGGGAATGTGGCAGCGGCGGCGGGTGAGAGAAGGAGAGAGGGGGAGGTCATGGCTGCCAAGGTCATTACACGCACGCTAATGACAGACCAATCAGAGACTGGCCTGTCCACTCCCTCGCCCAGCATTTCAGTACAGTCCAACAGTGAACCTTCTGGAAAGCTAACGGCACCTGCTTAACACTCACAGGTGGCAGCGACTCTGCTGGACCCAGATCAATAAAGGGAGAAAAAAGAACAATGTGTCCAAAATGCAGTCGATGGCCACAGGAAAACAGCCCAGAGGCTCATAAGGATGGAGTGGACCAATGCAGACCCAAATATGGTTGACCTGGGCAAGGAGGATTCGCTTTCTAGTACCCAGAGTTGGGAGAGAAGGCCAGCTCTGGCTGTTCTCATAAACGTTCCCTCAGCAGGTAGTGGGGCCAGAATCCTGCCGCTAAATAATCTCACACTGATCTTACATGAGACTGTTCACAGCTCATCACCTTCTGAAAACTTGGAAACAGCGGCGAGGGTAATACCTTGTGCATCTGGGGTGACAGCTCAGAGATCAGAGTCACTTAGAGGCACAATTTCACAGTGTACTGTGGGTTTTAAATTAGGGGATCGCCAGTAAGTTGCTTGTGAGCTAGCAGCAAACTGTACATCCATCTTATATGTTGCTCATCAAAATATACAGAAAAATAAAAACTAGTTTTCAAACTTTTTTCATGTATTCAATCAGAAATTTTCCATCACAAAGGCAAATGATGTATATCTGCTACTAAAACAAAATGTTAAGCTCCTCATTATTGCCAAGACAGTATCGGTGCTGGAACTCTGTTCCCATTACAATGGCAAAAAATGTATTTTTCCTGGAAAATACGTAAATAATAGGCTTTATGAGTAGCTCTTCTGGTTCCAAATTGTGTTGCTTTTGCCCATAACGGCTGGTTTCTCAATGTTTTTCTATGCCCAGATGGTGATACTGAATGAACACTTAATATCTGGTCTTAAAAGATGATGTGAAAAAGTTTAATTTTCTCAAAAGTATCCCTCATTATGGAAAATATTAGATACCCATGTTATAAATCTTAGGCGTTATTGTTATTATTAAAAACACCTGATAAAGATTCATGAATACTGTTGGGTTAGGTCCTTGGGGAGAATTGTTAAGCTTATACAGTACAAAGATCACATTAAAGACACTTAGAGAGTCCTAGAACCAGTGTTATTAAAATAAGGATAAGACAGGCCTTGGCCTACCCACTGGAGCTAATAAGTGATCTAACCACGGAAATAATCTAGCTACATAAATAAAAGCTGTGGCATAGTTTCGGTTTGGCTCAAATGAGCAAACACATCACAGTTCTGTTTGAATAATTCTGCCAAGACCCAATACATAAAAGTGATGGAGTGGGCTCATGCAGCAGTGATGATGTCATAATAGAGGGACAAAGCGTTCCTTTTTCTATAAACCGTTAGAGACCGTTCTGTGGGTCAACCCACTATTTGCTGCATTCCTGACAAGCGTTATAATCTGGAGGATTTTTCCTGTATTTACTCATTCATTCTCTCATGTACAGCACAAAGCTCCCAGCTACAAGCTATGGCGGTGAAATAGTATGACTCACAATTTTTACAACACTGTCATTATCGGCAGACCTTATGGTAGCTGAAACAATTACAGCACACCTGGCCTTAGGACGTGTCCCGCCCAGGATTCAAACTAATGACTTTCTGGTTACTAATGTGTGGTGACCTCTACATTACTGTCTGCCTGTCACACACAGAAGGCATCCCAAAGCTTCTCTCTTTCTCACCACAGATTACTTTGGAGGTTTTGAAAGATACGAGACAAAAATAAGAAGATCCATAACCCCGACACTGAATTCAGACTTGCTCAAGTGACCACAGCACAATCACAAACAGTCTGGCTAGGCTTGTGACAGCAGATGTGCTGCCCTTGAGAAGATCGGCTGAGAGGCAGAGAAGTAGAGCACAACAGACTGGTGGACCTGCACCACATGCAGAGAAAGGAGCCTACAGCAGAACCAACAACAGCAGTCCTCTGAGGTGGAACAAGATGAAGATGATACCCTTCCAGCCCTCATCCAGTCTCCCATCCTGTTTTAGAAAGTGAATAATCCACACAAACGAGTGAAAAGCTGGAGAAAAAACCTGCCCTGGTTTTCGCCCATGGCACGTCCTCTCGGGCCTTCCCTCGAAACAGCACAACTCCCCTCCGCGCAGGGCCTCCTGGCTCTGCCACGGGACAGAACGGTTGCCATCCAGTTCCCCCTGAAGCGCGACTGAGAGTGAGGCTCATCGGACGAGCGCTTCAGCGGCGAAGCCCTTCGCCTGCGGAAGGCCCTGTTCAAAACCGCCCACACGGTGCCCACCACGCTCCCAGCAATGCCAATGGCCACTACAGAGGGGACTTTGTGCACGAAATGCAAAGCGGCTCGGATGCCTCGGATACATGCTTTACGGCGTACGAGCGCCGGGCGGATCCCTCACAATACAGACGGCGCCTCGACCGAATGAACAGGTACAGCTCAATACATGCCTGATCACAACACCAGAGCAACTTGGACCCAAGGGTCGACCATTTCAGTCATAACACTGTCGAAGCTTCTCACACCTTAAAGCAAACAATGACAAGCCCTTGCCAATGATAAAATAAAAGTGAAAAAGAAGGGAAGAGTGAGTAAAGAGCTGCTTTTTTTTTGGTTTGTGAATCTTTCAGCACTGTAATAATGTGCATCACAACTCTACAATTCAGCAAAAAAAAAAAAAAGTGGAACAGGCAAGCCTCCAATCTCCACAACTGAGAGACCGCAGGCTATGATTAACAGCAAGAAAGGGACGTGACCGCTTCGAAGCGAAAATACCACGCCACCCCCCATCCCCATACCCCACACCCCCCATTTTGGAATTGCAGCACACGCCCATACCCGCGCCCTCCCTGCACGGCACTTTTAAAATGACAGCTACGCCTCTTCGAGGAACGGCGGAGAAAGAGAAAGAGAGAGAAAGAAAGAGAGAGAGAGAGAGAGAGAGCAAGTGAGAGAGAGAGAGAGAGAGAGAAAGGGGTGCGCGTCAAGCGGGCTCTCTTACATAAGCGCTCTGCTCTGTAATTAGGCGGGGTGGTTTCCAACGTAATGACCGAGGGGGGGAACGCCCGTGGAGGAGAACGTACACTTACACAGGATGAGGAAACGATAAGGTATCCAGAGATCTGTGCCCCGAGCAGCAGCTCTCTTATCAATGCATAAGAAAGGGGCTCTTTTCCCATCGTCGCTGGACGGGACTTTCGGGGGCAGGTAACGATTCTTTTGATGGTAGTACGGGGATTGGGCCTGGGACAGAGGAATTGGCAGGTAGGAGGGTGAAGTGACGGGGTGTGGGGGGGGGGGTGTTAGAGCCTTAAGGACTGCACCATTAGCTAAAAACTGAACGGCAGTTAAAAGACCGTGTGAGCACGACACGGTCTCCATCTTGATGCTTTCCCTTAAAGCTACATCAGATCCTATTCACCACATACACCATTATTTCAGCACTCCCCTAAGGCCAAAATAATAACTCAAACATTCATAGAAATTGCAAGTTCTCTCAGTAAACACTGTAATTCTGTTAAAAAAAACACTAATCAAAGCGGCTTCATTCGTCAAGTCAGGCCATTCCAACGGACGGCGGAGAACTGCCCGAACATGGAACGTGCAGGAAAATATGTCGAGAGGAAATGCGGGGGTAATTTTTCTGCTTCCTTTTTCAGCCACTCCGAATTTATGGGCCCTGTCCAAGGGAGAGACAGAACACCTGCTGAGAGAGAGTACAACAGTCCAGAGACCCAAAACCAACACCAATTCCATAACCCCCAACGCACATGACAAACAACACACCACCCGTGTCTCTGCCATTACCGTAAAGGGACAGAGGACCACCAGGGCACACTAGCTACACAGTGGCTCTGAAATTTACAAGGCGAGGCAAACAAATTTACTGCTTTTTCCATTTGGAAGGAAGTAAGTCGTGAGTGATTTCCATGAGCGAAAGTATTTTGCTTCTAGGAGAAATACTCTTTCCTTGAGATAAGTCTCCTGGTCTAAGCGGGAGTTCATTTGGGGAGCTGTGTGTAAACACAGGGGGCTTTGCTCCATTACCACTGGTAAGTTCATACCCAAAATAAGCCAAGGGCGGTCATTACAGATTGATGAGACCGATGAGTTTAACTGACTTGCCCGCCATTTTACCATGACAATGGCTGTGCTACTGTTACTTCGCTGATGTAGACTTCCAACCATTTCTGGTAATAGTGGAGTCGGGGCTCAAACTCCTTGCTGTGGTACACACAACCACGCCATGTATACGTGTCCTTACTTCATGTGTCGGCCAAAAACCCATTTTTGGGTATTTATAATTTGTGGTCAACAAAAAAAAACATTCCCCCACCAGATATCATCATAGTGCAGTGAAAAGAAAATATTTGTATTGCTCCTGTACCAAAAACAATAATCCTGTTGTCTTCTGGGAAAAACTGGTCTTGACATGATACCGCCTTCGTATCGATGTCATTTCCTCCCCTAAATAACGCAAGGGGCATAACAGCTAGTTACTATAAAATGGTTGGTAATGGGGTCTGTTGCCTTGATGAAACAACAGTACACCGCAAGGGAACGCACTCCGCTAAGGAACGGACTGTCTCTTTATCAGAGTCCAAGAGGAAGTGGGAAAAGCCACAAGAAGCAGCCCCCTGGAAGGATTAAGAGTTTGTGTGTGTTTGTGTGAGTGTGTGTGTGTGTGTTTGTGTGTCCGTGAGTGTGTGTGTGTCTGTCTTCTTTGGCCAGGAAATGGAGAGATGTAGGATAGAGTGAGGTCCTGTGATCGCAGTCTCTCTTCACCTTCATCTGTTATGCTCCAGCTCCGCTCAGACCAGGGCACAAGGGTATGTGTGTGCGTTTATGTGTGTGTGAATTGTTTGTGTGTGTGTGTGTGTGTGTTTGTGTGAGTGTCTGTGTGTGTGTGTGTGTATGTTTGGGAGGTGGGGAAGGGGGAGGGCAATATTCTAAAAAATACTCTCTTCCTTTCCCCTACATCCTGCACCCCCCCAAAAAAAAACTCTTCTCTGAGCCGGCCCACTCTGGAGCTGCGCCAGGGGTACCATGGGAAACGATGAACCTGCCTGCTCTGTGTCACCCCCTCGGCCCGGTTCTCATGAGTGCGGGCTGTCCCCTGCGCTGGGAGCCTGTGGAGGGAGGGAGGGAAGGGCCCGGCCCGGCCCGGCCTCCCCCTCTCCTTCTCCAGCAGAGAGGAAGGGGAGTACTGCTGTCCTGTCCCACACACACACACACACACACACACACACACACAGACCATGGAACAGGAAGCATGCTGAGAACTCCCACTGAGTTGTCCCTTTCAACAGCATCCACTCAAGTGTTTCTACCATCACCCAGAGAACCCAACATTACTACCGTACCAGAATTAAAATATCCATTTTATCTGGGGAACAGCCGAAACTAAATTGTTTGAACTTGTATCAACAAGTTACTCACAGTGGTAAGATTTTTTTTTTTTTTTTTTTACACTGGCGCAGATACATGCAAGTGAAGAAAGAGCATATAAAATGCTGAAAGTCAATCAAACCGCGCATCAAAGCAAAATATACACAAAGGGGTTTCAAAGATCATTTGTTTGCTGTCAAAGAAATCTTTTTTCATCTTTAGGCTGATTTGCATGGAAACAGAATGGGAGTGGGGTGCGGGGGTGGTGGGGGAGGGGAGCTGAGATAAAGTTTCAGCAGAAGATTATTTTACAGAATTAAACTCTGCGTCACAAGAGCTCTTCCTTCAGTCGCATTGTCTGGCCCTCTTTTCTCCCAGGTTTTTTTTTTTTTTTTTTACAAACTCACAGTCCCTTCCCACCAAAATCCACAACAGGAAGTTACATGCCACGGGGTAGGGAATATGGCTATATATCACAAATATGAGACAGACACACAGAGCGGGAGAGAAAAAGAGAGACAGAGAGCAGGATGGAAAGTAATAAGAGGGTAAGAGAGAGACAGAGTAAGAGAAAAAGAGATAATAAGAAGGAGAGAAATAAAAGGGAGAGAGAAATAGAGAGAGGGAGAGAAGAGACAGCCTTCCTTCTCTGATCATACCCAAGGTTGTCCCATATAGTACAGAACGCCTATTTTTCGCTCGACCTTGATCCGAGGCCAGCAGGCCACTGCCAGCATGGTTCCCCAGATGTTGGCCATGGCGATGTGCAGAAAAGTGTCACTCAGCCAGACAGGGTCTGAATGGGCCTCTCTGCTGATTCTCACACCCCAACAACCGCCCCCACCCACGCCAGCAGCACCAGCCTCCCATGAGACGAGCCACAGGAGAAGTCTTCAGAGCTCTGAGTCTGAGAGAGAAGAAGGGGCGGAGGGGGGGCTGTTCATTGCTTCCATCGCTCACCCCGATCACATGACATGAAATGGATTCCGCAGGGAACTACTGCTGATCGATGGCCACTACTGACACATACCTGATTGGCTCTTTTCGGGAAGGAGAAAGAGCCAATCTCCCTCTTGCTCACAGAAATAGCGGATCCTCTCCAATACAGGTTGGCTGACAGGGAACTACTTCTCATGGCTCATCCTACAAGAGAGAGCAAAGGCAGATATTTGGGGGGGGGGGGGGGGGTGGGGGGGATAGGGGGGAAGAGCCACAGTAGGGTTTGGGGCGTACATCTGGGGGGCCCGCGGAGATGTCTGTTAGCGCGTTTGGCTCCCAACGCGCCGAAGAATGCTCGTACCCCCAAATACCAAGATAAACAAATCTGTCAAACTTTCTCCTTTGCCAAGTGCCGTCTGAAGTTTACCCACCCCTATTATTCCTCCCCTCGGCTCGGGAGAGTGGACTCACACAGCATACGCCTCACACCATTATGCATTTATACAGCTGGATATTAACTCAAGCAAATCAGGTTAAGTGCCCCTGCTCAGGGCTACGACCACAGAGGCCCAGCGGGGATTCGAACCTGCAGCCTCCCCTCTTGGGCCTGGCTCCTTCACCGCTAACACCGCCAACACCGCCCCCCAGCTACCACCCGCCGCATTCTGGCACGCGGAAGGGTCGCCAAATTCGTCACAGCTGAAATCCACAATTAAAAGCAGTACTGTCCATGACTGGACCATCTGTCTGACTGGACTCTGATTAATGGCCACCAGCCCAGAACTAAGACTACAGTTCTGACAGAAATGGGGGTGGAAAAAAAAAAATCATTTCAACACTACAGGCGCTCAAGCTCCCCGAGGACTTCTCCCGATGGCACCACATACTGAGGTTAACACTACAAAGAGCCCACTTTAAACAGGGCTAACTGTGACCGTGTGGACATCAAGAGACACCCCCTTCACAGGTTTCAAAAGCTCAGAGTTCTAAGAACCACCCTCCTGCTTGTCAGCCTCTCTGCGAATAGCTCTCCCATTGGATCTGCCTCTGCGTGGGTGGTCTGATTAAAAAAAAAAAAAAAAACACACACACACACATCTTACAATATAAACAATCTATCTCCTTGTCCTTAATCCAAGCAGCACTCTCCTCCATTACGGCCTTTGTCCAGGTTCTTAGTGCGCCGTCAGGAGTTTATCCCCCACCTCAGACAGCTCTAATTCACTGTGATTATGCAAACTCCCCCATCCACCACCCCACCACTGCTTCAGCACCACCCATGACATCCCGTCCAGCTGGCTGTTCCACAGCCCCTGGTTTCTCTAACAAGCATGTTCTCTAATGAGAGGATCGAAAGGGAAATTAAACCTTGGTTCGGCTCCCGAAAACACTCCACGCAGATGAATCCGACCTTCTCCAACCCCTGCACCAATCTTTCCTCCCTGTGGTTGTTGTTGTTCCTGTATTTTTTCCTTTTTTTGGTTAAGACAGGAAGGAGCGAGGACAGTAAGGAGAAGCAGCACACTCGTGGTAGCTGGCAGGGAGCAGGCCCATGTCACCTCTGTCGGTGCAGGGCATTAGAGCAGTATGTAGGCCACCACAGAGATTGTGGGGCCAGGTTACATTTTCTCCTGAATTCTCCTGTTATTTCTGCACAGTGACCAGCAGACATTCCAATACCAGTTAAGGAAAAATCTGTCAGAAAGGATAAGCCCAGGGCAAAAAAAAAAAAAAAAAAAAAAAAAAAGAAAGAAAACCAAACGTAGGAAATAGACAACAGCTCCTAGTGCAAACAGCCTGGCCTGCCTTCCAACGGTGACCGACAGCTTCTGCACTTGATTAATATTGAGTTCTGACAGAAACCATCGGGATTGAGTGCAGGAATTACAAGTAAACAAACTAACAGAGAGAGAGAAGCTACTGCCTCTCCTCATCGTTTTACAGTCAGAATGGGCCTGCCACTGGTTCTCTGCTGTACTTGCAGACTAATAGATGGGAGCGTTTCACCATTTAAACAAAGGCAGAGTTATGGCTTCAGGGCCCTGCGAAGCACATGCACACACAGGTTGTCTGATGAATCCGAGCCCCGCCACAAACGCGATCCTCTAAACGCACCGGTTCGAAACAACGTCAGTGGTTCCTGCCCGCAGCCCCCGTCTGGCCCCTGAAAGCCCCCAGCGGAGGGTGAGCGACCGTATGGCGCACAACGGCGGGAAGAGCGAGGACAGAGCTGAACTGGGCTTACCTGAGAGGCTTGAGAGAGAGGCGAGAGGCGAGAGAGGGAGAGAAAGGGGAGAAGGAGGGAGCTGCAGAGGGGCGTCGGAAAGCACGGGACGATCGCGCGTGTGCACACGACCCCAGACCGCTGTCTCTCTCTCTCTCTTCTCTTCAGCGGGCCGACAAGAATCTGCTGGGCAGAGATGCAGGAGTGAGCCAGCCAGTGTGTGTGAGAGTGAAGACCTCGCTTCTGCTCTCCCATCAAACCTGTGCCGTCTGCCCACACTTTTTTTTTAAAATCCAGAACAAGACGCAGCAGAGTCTCGCTCCTCAGAGAGCAGGAGGGAGGGAGGGAGGGATGGAGGGAGACAGGGAGAGAGAGAGAGCGCATGGAAAAGAGGGTTGATGCTAAGCAGAAACTACACAATACGATAACTTCCTTTTCTCTGTTTTTCAGTCTGTCACCGCCAGAAGCGAGAGAGAGAGCATCTCCAGAGGGCTAGTAGGGAATAAGAGGGGATTCGTATACACACTTTTTTTTTTTTTTTTAAAAAAGGCACTTCGTCCTTTCGTATGCACTAAAAAAGGAAGTGCACTCATTCATCCTGATGCCCCCCCACCTCATAGAGTGGAGTTCATCAAGGCAATTATGCAACAAGGGAAGAGAAGGTAGGCCACATTCCTTCAGTCCAGTTATGTGAAAACAACACAAACTGAAGCCCTCTTCCCCTACCCCTGAATGCCCCCCACCTTCACTTTGCTTACAGTATACCTGATCTCTGGGCTCAATCTCCTTTCATTCAGCCTGAAGGAGATGACTTCATCTGCCTGCTATGCTTCCAGTTAAGAGCTGTCTGCAACAGGCTTCAGCGAAGCGAGGGAGGGAGGGGAGGAAGAGAGAGAGAGAGAGAGAGAGAGAGAGAGAGAGAGAGAAAGCATGGCATGAAGATACACATGTAACACAACGACTTACTCCGCATTACCGCAGAGAAAACAATGCAGGGCGACCAATGCTTAGCGCTGTTTGACTTTAGGAGGCGCCGTGAGGGTTGGAGGGTGGGGGGGGGTGTAGCTGCGTGAAGTTCTTGTCCACAAAAGGAAACACTCCCTCACCCCATTTATGCTTTTTGCCATCCCCTCTCGCCCCTCTCCTCTCTCCTCTGGGGCCTGTTTACCTTTCGGTTAAATTTGGCCTCAATCACATGAAATTAAGATTCCCCAGCCCCCTTCTCCAAAGTAAGCTGCCCTCCGGCAAGATGACATTAAAACCTCCACACCAACCCACCCTCCCCAATATCCTCCCCCCTTACCCCAGCCCGTAAAAGGCCCTCTGCTTCTAAACATCCACCTCCTCCTGGAAGCCTAAATTATAAATAGCAACTTTTGCCAAACCAAGATTTTTATCAAACAAATAAATGAAAAGGGAGCTGCTTGCTCATTCTTGGGGAGTTAAAATAGAAAGAGGCAGACCCCATTTTGCTGTCGTCTCCTCTTCCCGTAAAGAACCTGAAAAGGGGACTGCGCCAACATACCGTACCCGCCACATGAAAAAGGAGGCTGGAAAAATGGCACTCGCAGGCCAAGAGCTGCCTCGTGGCTGGGTACCTGTGACCTCAACCCCCCTTCCCTTTCCTCGCATGACCTCCAGAAGGTTTGTCAAAACTGCGCAGGGCTGAGCACTGAGCATAAACACACAGACTGGGGTACAGATGGAGCTGAGCGGAACAGGAATGAGAAGGTGAAAAAAGAAGCACAAAAGGAATTGGGAATCAACAGCCTTTTTTTCATGGAAAATAATCCTGGCACATTCCATATTCGGGGATGACATCAGTGTCTGGACACACCCCACCTACTGTAGCCACAGTGGGAATGGTTCAGTCCAAGTCTTCTCACCTCACTGAAAGCTGGATCAGATAAACCTCCCACTTACCCAACTACTGTGCAGCAATGCCCTGAGACTCATCTCTCACTGTGTCTCACCCTGCCTATTCACACACACACACACACACACACACACACACACACACACACACACACACACACACACACACACACACACACACACACACACACTCCCACACACTCCCATACACACACACACACACACACACACACACACACACACACACACACACACACACACACACACACACACACACTGCATACACATGCTTACACACACACACACACACACATGCTTGCATACACATGCTTACACACACACACACACACATGCTTGCATATACATGCTTACACACACACACACACACACATGCTTGCATACACATGCTTACACACACACACACACATGCTTGCATACACATGCTTACACACACAAACACACACACACAGCAATTTCTAATTTTCTTTTCCTCCTGTTCACTCACACACACCTCTCTCACTCATGCCCTCCTATTCATGCATACAAAGACACATGCATACAGTGATCTCATACTCACAGTGTATTCATACTCACAGATGCATACACAGACACACACACACACACACACACACACACACACACACACACACACACACACACACACACACACACACACACACACACACACACACACACACACACACACACACACACACACACAGATTCATCTGCACAACACCACATTGCAATGAAACTCCTTTCCATATCCTGATGGCTCATAATTTACCAGGACTAGGAATCGTTGGAGACCCATTCTCCATCTTTCCAGTACAGCAGGGCACCCCGGGCTAAAGTATGGCTGTATCATGAAAACTAAATAAACACTCTGGAAAACTCCCATCTCCATGATCCAGTGAAAATAAATTTAAGTTGATGTTCAAATGTGTAGTTCAAACTTTGCCCAAGATGCACAGGGAATAGTGAGGACGGCAAAGCGGTGTTAAAGGTCTTTAAAGATTTATTTGGAAATCATTTCACCGTACACATTTAAAAGAGGTACAATTTACTTAATAGTATTTGAAAGCAAATGTAAAGCTATGCCAATGGTTGCTGTCTTTAGCATCTATGTACAAGCCATTCAGAATCACACACATAATCTTTTACAATAGCTCTTAGTGCCTTTCATTATACAATGTGCAGTGATTTCTAAAAGCACTACACTTAAAAGTACTACTGGATACACTTACCATCACGATCTCTCATATTAATTCAGGGGTACAAAGGTGGCTAATGACAGCCATTTGAGATCTACATGTAGAATTGAGGGAGACCGCTAGAAAAATTTCAAAGGCTACAGGTAGAACTGGGGGAGACTGCTTTGGTCTATGTCCATACATGACCAAGGCCCACGGCGCGACTGGGTTGACTATGAGCCAAAATGGCTGACTGCCTACAGTCAGCACTGTCCAAGGAAGCCTTAAGCGGATGAGGAAGATTAATTAAAAATACGATTCCCTAACAGTTAAGACAGAGCTGCCACATCTTCTGGAAGAGTGCAGATTTTGAATAAGGTTTTAAACTGTTTATTGCATTACACACACACACAAACACACATACACACACACACACACACACACTACACACACATCAAAAACAATATGCATCACATTATCATGGTACCTGTCACCAGCCTCCTGCCAAGAAAGTGTACATGGAACAGGGAGGCATTCTCAGAGACGTATCACAGGGATGCCAGACCGGGCTGGAATGCATTAGTGGTCTAATAAAGAGCTGGCAAGGCGCACACCACGGATCCGGGACTTTGATTTTGCACGGACCGAAAACAACGGACGCTGTCGCTGGATATTATCAGGCGCGCACTGTAACCACAACAACTTCCTGTTACTGCACACCCGCTTCCTGTCTGGACAGTCTCACTCCGTGGCGACGTGTCAATAAGAGTCCCGTGCCATGGTCGGCACCGCCGGGCACTGGAGGTGGGGTAGAGCTGGTGCTCTCAGTGCCTCCCTGTCACCTCCCCCGAAAAATGTCATCACACATTGTGATGACACAAATGACATCACAAAGAACGGAGGACAATAGGAGATGATAGCATTATTACGGTAGTGAAAGGAGTTAAGTTTTGTTTCTGAGAGGGTTGCTCTCACACTGGAAAGAAAGGAGGGAAATAAAGGAGCGAGAAAGGACAGAGCAAGAGAGAAAAAGAGAAAGAACATAATGGGTGTCAGTCTGGTTTTAACTACGGCAACACCTTCTTTCTCACACTCTCTTCTTTGACTCCTGCTCCTTGGCTAAAACGAGACACAATGGCATCATGGCTCAGCAGCTTAGATGTGTTTAAAAGGCAGAGAAATATTTCAGCGACCAGCCCTGTTCCCCTTGGCTCGCTGGACTGGCTCCATACGCAGTCTTACTCACAAATAACGTCTATGAAACAAACTGCTGGCCGCTACCCCAAGAAAAACAAGCAGGACGTGCACAGAATGTAACCAGAACTTTCTAATCTAAAAGGTTAATGTGCTAACCCTATGCCCCTCTCTGATTGACGGCACATTCAAAGGGTCATGCTAACAGCTTCTATAGATATTCTCTAAAGGTTATGTAAGAGGTTTGTTCAAGAAACTTGTGTAATTACTAAATACCTATTAAATATAATCCCTTTTAAGGGTGCAATCCACAATTATTTAATTAGCATCGAGTACACAGAGTGTATGAGATTCAAGTGAGAAACAGAGGGGGATCCAGACATTATATAAAAAAGGAGGGGAGGAAACTAATTATGCTATTCACAAGCTATTTTTCTGACTTATGTTGACAGTAGCGAGCCACATTATTTACAAGTTTAGGAGGAGAAGCCTTATCTGCAGTTACCGCCACGGCCACACTGCAATGTCTGCACGGAATCTGCCGAGCATTAAGCGCGCAGCAAAGAGGGGAGAGCACAGTCAGAGAGTCGTAAACACACACACACCACACACATACACACACACACACACACACATACACAGAAAAATGAATCCTGGACGCTCTGTCACCACCACACCATTACAGCGTTCCTACACTGTGGCCTGCTCAGCCCCATATGTGGAGCCTTTTGTTTCCAGCTCCCGACTGAGAAACCGGGAAGTTCATTCCTGGGGATTTTCTCCTTCCAATGGGTGCATGGGGCCATGTGACCCCAGTTCTAATGAGGGTTCACATCAGGACAGTAACACTGGAGGTAAGGATATGGAGTTCTGCAATGACAGCTTTTTTTTCTCTCCTCCATTTTGAATTTTGCTGAAAAAACAAATTGAACCACAAGAGCCTGCAATTGGTTGAGGTGTCCACCCAGGAGAGAGGAGTTCAGACAGGTTATCAGGACTTGCAGTCTTTGCTCTCCCCGTTGCACAACCTCACCACAGCCAAAGCATCAGGATAAAGGCTGCGCCTTGTCTGTCTGTCTCAGCCCCAGCGGAACAAACCGAGCATGAGTTTGAGTGTGTGTGTGTGTGTGTGTGTGTGAGTGCTGTGTGCATGCACATTTTTACAAAAAAGAACTGGTTTGTGCCAGTATACGTGTGTCAGTGTGTATGTGTGTATGCATGCACTTTTGGAGGGCTGTGTGTACAGTGTATATATACATGAGTGTGTGTGAGTTTGCAGGAAAGTGCTTAGGTTTGTACCAGTACATAAGTGCATGTGTGTGCAGAGGTTCAGTAGTTGAGTGCTCAAGTTTGAGCCAATGCCTGTGTATGAGTGTGTGTATATTCTTCAAAAAAAGTAGTCAGACCGATGGCGGTACATGTGTGAGTATATATGCGTGAGTGTGCATACATTTTCTGGGGTTTACCTGTGTGCATGATTGTGTGTGGACGCCTGTGTGCGTGTACGCTCCTGAACACTGGTGCATATCTGCACACATGAGGGAACTGCTCAGCCAGTAAACTTACACCTTATAAGAGACACAGCAGCTCACCAGTCTTGCGACTTACATTAACTTTGAGTTGCTCTGGATAAGAGCATCTGCAAAAAGCCTACAGCGGGATGTAATGCAATGTAAGGTCAAGGGAAGTCTTTCTCCACTCGAGCATCATGGAACTTCACACACCTTGTTTTACTGTGCAAGCATAGGTAGAACTTGTGCATCTGTTGTCTTAAGCACATCTTACTGCTTGTCTGGTGGTCTGTTTCAAAACAGATGCACACAGTGGACACACACACACACACATGCTGAGACAGTGAAAGCCACAACCTTTCTCCCACTTTCACTCTGCAACACTATCTGCCTTGTGTTTTCAAAGCACTTTTTCAAAGCACAGCCAAATAGCACTTTCTGTCCCTTCCATCACATAAAAGTTTGATAACCTTGGCAATTCGCTCTTGGTGATTTTCATTTAATACATCCACAGCACACCGCCATCAGGAGAGCAGCCCAGGCTGCTGTTTACTGACTGTTTTACTGACTGCTCTGAATTGGGAACACTAATGCTGAAAGTATATAACGCATTGGAAAAGCATGCAAGGTTTGGGTTAGCAAAGCAGGAAGGCGAATACTAAACAAGCATCAACAAACATTTAAGGGCGCAACATTCGTTACTGGAGTCAAGTCTGCCATTAATAGCCTGAATTTTTTTCCCCTAGATGAAAGTTAAATGAGTTTAAATGACATGGATGTTCTCTCCACAGGGCGTTTCATAACTGCAAAAAGGAAAAAAAAAAAGTCTGCTGCCCCTAACTGCCAACAGGCTGTCAACCATGAGTCAGCCATCTCCGTGGCAAGTTTTGAAAACTCTCATCAACACGGCCCCTGATACACGAGAGGGAGAACAGAGCCTGACCCTGCTTCACACGATTTCTGCCTTATTGGTACAGATGAACCTCACTGACTTAAAAAAAAGCTGCTCCAAACCCACGCAGGGCAGCCAGTAAGAAAAACGACTAACCCTTTCATGCGGTCACAGGAGATTCTGTTGCCCTCTGAACCCTGACGCTAGTCACAGAGAGCCGTTTCCTCACAGTTTTTCATTTACGAGTTGGCGTCATCAAGGCTGACTCCAGCTATAAACAAACACGTAATTTATTGCATGGCATGAAGAAAAAATACACTATAACTGCAGCCGTGACGACTGTTGGCACAGCCAGGTAAGAGACGAGAGAGATAGACGTCATCTGATTGACAGGGAGAGACAGACGGAAAGCACAAGACAGCGCGAATGAATGAATAACAGCTGCTGCGCGAATTACAGTCCCTCGTTTTTCTGAGAACCAAAGGAAAACAGTTTGTTCTCCAGCCTGCCACCATCTGAGGCAAAAGACAAAAACAAAACATCTTGATAATAAATTCTGGTCTCAGGAATTCAAGGCTGAGTGCTTCTCGATTCATAGATGGAGCTGAAAAACATCTCATCCTGAATTTATTCTTTAAACACCACTCATGTTTTTCTACCATGATTTATCAAAATTTTTTGGTCTAAATCTGCGTAACAAATAATAAAACTGAGATACATCTGCCTGGTGCATCTACTTTTTTTTTTTACTCCCAGTTTCCTGAGTTCATGGAGCCTAAAAAAGAAACCCCAAACAGACATAAATGCCTGGTTCTATTCAAACCACTCCCAAGCCATCTTTTTTTTTCCCTCGCCTTTCCTCACAAGCCTGAAAGAAACAGACAAACTGCATGCGTAATCTCTATTGCACGCGCAGACACACGCCCACACATTCACACTCAGACACACACACACACACAGATTTTTTTGTCTCACTCACCACTACAGGCTTGGTCTTGATTGGCGCCGGGGCTTGCTCCTCGCTGGCTTTTCGCGGGAGTTTGGGCTCCCCTGTAGTTGGTGTAGCAGGGGTGGACCTGGGGGTGTCGGGGACTAAAGGGGCAGGTGTATCAGCTGTGTTTAGGGTCAGTATGTACTGCTTGGTGACGTCCTCCAGGGATGGGGCCTGGTCGGCCTGGTAGGGCTTGTGTGTGACGGGGCGGGAGGGCTCAGGGGCACTGACATGTACTTCCTGGTTCTGGGACAGGCGGCTGTCTGGGGGCATGATGGGTACAAAGGTGGCTGGTTCACTGGCGTGGACGGACGTGTTTGGGCCGGGGTCTCAGCAGGTGTTGTGGGGGCTGAGGCTCCGCCGGCTGCTCCGGGTCGGACAGCTGCTGGTGCGTCACCCGGTTGGTGCGCTTCTTGGAGCTCCGACGGGCCACGCGGGGCGACAGGACCTCCGCCAACTTTGGGTCGAAGGGAAAGCACGGCGCCCCCTCCGCCACCTCCTGCTCCAGGTGCGAGGGCAGCATGTGCTCGGACTGAGAGCGGGGCTTCCCACTGGGCCGGAACCGCTCCTCCAGCTCTCCCAGCTCGTCTCTCTGCTCCGACAGGATGGGCTCGCTGCTGGATGGCGGGATGGCCTGCTCCAACTCACTGATGGGCTCACTAGGGCCTTTGAACCCGGGCCCGTCCAACGACTCCCCCCGCCGGCTGGGGTCGCTGAATGACTTCTTCTTCACCGCCTTGCCGTTGGCCTTCTCGTCAATCAGCTTGTCCATGGCGCCGGGCTCCCGCACAATGCTCTGGATGACAGTGTTGTAATCCCTCAGCCCGTCGCTGCACACCGACAGGTCGCTGGCGGCGCTGCCTGTGCACTCAGACAGCTCGGCGGCCGAGGGCTCTGGGATTCCGCTCTTGGAACTCAGGGAGAGGGAGCCCAGGAGGTTGCTGTCCACGGAGAAGTTCTTGGTGTCCTCAGCGATTGAGCGGCGACGGTGTGGCATTGGATCACTGAGGGAGCGGTAGGTCTCCCCGTTTGAGTCGCCATTACTCCCGTTGCTGGAGTCTGAGCCGGTGTTCCCTGTGGAGGAAAACTTTCTCCTCCGTCGAATAGCACTAGGTGTGGAGGGGGCTTCCAGAGGGCCCTGGCTCATGGCTCTACTGTTAGTCGTTTCCCCCACGATTGCGACGCCCTCATATTCGGTCCTCACAGCCGGGACTGAAGGAGTAGAAGCCTTTGCTGGTTTCACCTCTGGTCTCTGCTCCTCATATAAGCCTGACTGCTTCCACACAGTCAGCGTCTGACCCAAAATGTCTTTGTTTGTAGAACCACCGCCTGACCCGCTCTCTGGTTCCGTGACAATTCCTTCATCTGTCAAACTGGACTCGTGTCCAGACAGTTCGTCCACCGATTTATCATACGACATGTTCTCATCCGACTCCCCTTTTCTTAGGCTCTTTTCACTTTCTCTACCCTTCCCTGAAAAAGCAGTGTTCATCTCTTTCTGTGGCTGTATGCCCTTCTTCTCCTCCTTCTGCACTCCTTCATCTTCCCCCTCCTCCACTGTTGCTTTCTCTTCATCCTCTTTCCGTCTGAAACTTTTGTCGTCCTCGTAATCCATCCCAAATGAGTCGTTGTCCTGGGCACCCATCTGGCATATGTCCCTGATGACTTGCCTGGCCTCCTGCACATACCGATCCTGCAGCGGCGTGGGCATCAGCTCCTCGTAGTCGTAGCTTCTCTGACAGTCGTCGCTCTCCACCTCTCTGTCGGACACCACCACCTCCCCGTCCCCTGGCTGGTCCAGGCGGAGCTCTGAGGAGCTCCTTTTCGCCCCGACGCTGGTCGGGTGTCGCCGCCCCTGTGGCTTTTCCGAGTAGGTGAACGACTTGGCGCGTCTCAGAGTGGCGGTGAGGTCCTTGAGAGACAGGCGCCCAGGGGTGGGGCCCTGGGACCTGGAGCCCATCCTGTACACCGAGGATGTGGCGCCCGCGTTACCGTGGTAACCAGAGTTCAAGCCGCAGCCGTCCTCATTTTGATCCGTCCCCATTGCCCCCTTCTTTCGAACCCTGAGCTCAGACAGGTCCGTTTTGAGAAAACTGAGGAGTGTGAGCGTCTCAGAAGCGATGTCTGGGTTAGACATTGACATCCTGTGCTTGTCCTTCTCACCACTGAGGGAGCGGCGAAACCCCCTGCCATCGAGAGCCCCGCCCTCGCCGGCCCCCGCGCTGAACGGCGGCCTGGGGCGCACACGCACGGGGGCTCTGGAAAAGTTGTCCCCGTGGCCGAAACTTGGCGACCGGTACATAGTGAAGTTGCCGTGGTAGGTTTTGCTCATCACAGACGAAGCAGCCGCAGCCACCCCACCCACAGACTGGGGCTGGTCCTCTTCTTTCAGTGTCTCTGTGCTGGAGTATCTGCTGCTGCTCCTTGACCCAAGAGGGCTGGAAATGAATGACGGAATGTTGACCTTTGACACCCTGGACACCACTGGGACTGGGGTGGAGCCAGAGGGGGCGACGCCTCCGTCTGACACCCCTCTGTAATGCCGCCTGTAGCCCTCCTGTCCCACGGAGCCGTGCAGGGGATAACCTCGTTCCCAGGACTGCCCGATAAACACGGTCTGGGCCTGGGCCCCTCGGACCGACAGCCCAGCTGATCCGCATCACCCATTTGCTGGTGTCGCTCAAAGTGCTCCATCACAGGCACGCTGTCGCTGTCATCCGTATCCCCATCGTCATCCTCTCTGCTCACCCCTACAACAGCGCTGCTCTTCTTCTTCTTCCGCAGGGATCTGCGCCTCACGTTGTCCCGGCTGTGCGCTAGTGGCACGGGGCTGTCCTCTTCGCTGCCTGACGACCTCCCTGGGGGCTTGACCCAGGACCCATTCTTGTTGTTCCGGGAGAAAGACGCACCTCCCCCGCCAACGCCACGGATGAAGGGGAGGCCGCTGCTCCTGAGTCCCCTGCCGTGCCTTCCCAATCCGTCCTCCTCCTCACCGGAGCTGAATCTCGCACTGGCTGGCGTAGCGGAGGGGGCAGCCTGTGGTTTGGAAGAGCTATGCCAGGAATGTAAACTATCTGATTGCTGTCTTGCCTCTCGTTTGTGCTGCTGCCGACCAGAGGCAAAGGACTGAGCCCTGAGAGGGAGAGCAACCGAGCTGCTGCGAGGGGGGGGCACCGGGGGAGGGGGCTTGGGGTCGCTGTTTAACTTTGCCGTCCACTTTTCAACACTCTCGCCGCCGCTACCACCAGGACTCTGCACTCCACAAACACGGGGCAGCTGCTCCCTTTGCAGATGGCTGCCACTGCTCACCACAGCTTCATCTGACTGCTGTTCAGTGCTAAAAGCAATGTCCATATCCTGATATCTATTCTCTTTGCAACTCAGAATAGCCCCTTGTCTCTCCACAGAGGACACATTGATATCATGGTCAGTGCTGTTGACATCTTGCCAAGCAGTTCTTGGCTGCAGGGGCGAGTGTCCTTCCCCTGTATTTGTGTGAGCAGTCTCTCTCGCACTGGCAACTTGATGACTTGCAGATTTTAAGTCGTCAGCGTCAGAGGTTGACCTGTGCTGTTTTCTGTTACCGTCTCCGAATAATTCTCTAATTTTAGTGACGCTCGGCCAGTTTGTTAATTCAACATTTATAGAATCTCCATGAGTTGTAACATAGCCACGGTGTGTTTTGCAAACCGGAGCCCCAGTAACAAATACGTCATCTTCGGCTGATACAGTCTTATTGCTATCGGAATTCTCTGAACTGACTTGCGAATAATCTCTCTTACCTGCGCTGGTGGCAGCAAAACCCGTAAATGTGCGAATTTTCCGTCCTTGACTTTTCTCTGTGTCCGAGCCTGAAACGGACTCGCAAACTGAGAAACTCTGATCCTCAGCTTTATCTGTGGAAGACTCTAATAAATCTTTGTCTTGAGCTGGCAAATAACCGCTGTCCTCCAGCTGCAGCTTCTGTGAAGGTGGCCCCTCATCTTTAAATTTACTCCTAGTCTGAGTTATGCTTTTCAAGACCCCACTATTGACAGAAGTCGAGACGTGCGCCCGCCCCGAGTTAGTGCTAAACTTCTCTGAGAGCTGGCGTATGGAGGGCGAAATAGAATGAGGAGTGCCTTTCTTTAGCTCTGCGGTCGACAGGCTGGCTGCCGAAATTTTGGAAACTTTTCTTGAGGCACGAACATACCGCATAGCCGAGGGCTGCGCTTTCTCGGCTGCAGCTTCTGTTGCCGGAGGGGGAAGGGCGCTCCTCTCCAAATCTTTTGATTTGTGTTGTTGATCCTCGGTTCCAGAATGAGTTTTATTTGCACTCCAGCTTTCGAGCTTTTTGAAAGAAACGCTTCTGTACACTGCTACCTTCTTCTCCGTCTCCCTCTCTGCCATTGTGCATGCCAGTCTTTTGTTGCTCTCTACCTTTTATTTCATTGATAAATTGGCAGTTTTTCTTCCGTGGTAATCTACAAAGCTGTTTTAGCCCCCCATTTATACAGAACTTGCTGGCAGGGCTTGCATAAAAAGAAATAAAGACAGAGGCGACACTGTTTACACAAAAACAGATGAATTAAAGGCTAATCCAAGCGAGAAAACGTAGCATTCTGACCTTTCAGTACTTTTCCCCCTCTTCGATTCCGCTCGATTCTCAGCCATGCACAGTGAAGGGCTCAGAGTTTGGCCGAACTTGTCTCGCAGCTTGTTCAACTCTGCAACCCCACCAACGACTTTTAAAAAAATGCCAATTTTCCAAACGTATTCCCATTACCAGTCCTGTGCGTTATCTTCCAAATGCATTCCTTCTCTCATACTGTAATGTGTACCTGTTAAGTGTATTTTTATTTTGAAATAATTAAGTTTCCGTGACTTATGTCTTTTTACATGCAAATACAAGCTTCTAATGTGGGCGGGATTAACATGGTAAGGGTAGTCTTAGCCCCTTAGGTATTGGAAAAGGCTTTTCCTTTATGATGTGAGAACGCAGATACAGCAGTTCAGACAGATGCAGCAAACGTTTTTGTAACAAATTGCGTTCACTCACACTGCGATTTTTTAAAACACATTTTGAATGTATCTGTTCATTTGTAATGATCTCTGCGGTTTCGTCCAATAATAATAATAATTTGTCCACATAAGTTGAGTTATTTCAGTGTTTGAGTGACTCATACATTTTAATGATCTGACAGTTTTTTTTTTTAATTTGTGAAAACAATGAGTCTTTTGTTAGCTTCGTTTTAACAGTCTGGTTTTTAAGTAGCTCTTTGTTCTCGGGATATTGCACTGTCCTCTGTCTTGTGGAACGCCGCCTCGCGTTCCCCCTCGCGGACATACTGGAGAAGTACCGCTTCTCCTCCAGGCCACTTGTTGCGTGGAATCGGTCGCCTGATAGGCAAATTTAGGCTACAACTTTCATATCTACAACTTACACTTTCCAGTATAATTGAATGTGTCTGCACATGTGGGTGCCCTAACAATATACCCCTGTCACTTAAAACCATATAACTTTATCCAAAAAGCTGAATAGGACATGTAGCAAAAATGCAAAATCTTTAATTTTTTTTTTTTTTTGATTGCAAACAGTTGTAAATTCACGACAGTCAATAACAAAACCATGTAAAACGACAATGTCTACAAGGAAAGACACTAAACACCAGACACTCATATGTAAGATACTGATTTTATTATATCAGTAAAAACCAAATGTTATAATCTGTTCAAAATCTATTTCAGTAACTTCCAACGTGCTGGAGGAAAACATAATTTCAGAAAAGAAGCTTTTTGTCTAGAATTGGAAGAAAATAATAAAGACAGGCCATCACACATTTTTTTCTCAAGATGACATCATTATGGCATGAGGAGATATTCTGAAAGTTAGCCAAGCAATTTAGGTAGTTAGCTACATGCTGATGTAACCGTTAAGATAACCAGAGCTTCAGACAGTCGTCGAGTTTGCGCACGAGCGTCAGATTCCAACTCGGCACGCGAAGAAAGCTCATCTAGCAGACGTTTCACAAAAACAATTAGACAGTGTTGAACTGTCGGGATGCCATTTCAACAGAAATCTCAATTAATTACTTGTAAATGCGTGCAACATATAAATGCGGACACATACCCCCATTGTATTCTGTACTACTGAGTTTATTAAGTTAAACGTCAAAAAGTGACTAGAGGCAGAAAATCAGTTATTCTGTCAAAAAGGAACGATTAAATTGCAGATGGCAACCTTTTTTGGTTATATACACTACGTTTCCCCAATTGTGTAATAAGATCTTATGCTATTTAATATGATTACGTAACATACATACTATATATTCAGCATGACAACTATAAGTAATGTCATGTTGGCCATTTAAAAAATCAACTATTACCTATTTTGCAGAGATGGTTCATAGCTGTAACATGCTTTTATTTGATGTATGATCCTGTAATATGTGATGCTGTATGTTGAAAACTGAATACATTTCAGTGTGACAATAATTAATTAATCTTTGTATACATTATTTAGCACATTTTTGGGAAGAATCTTGTTGTATTCATCTGTTAATGATCCTGTGATCTGCTGGTTTCTGAAACTTCTTTTCAATTATGGCACCATGATATTCACAGCTTATGTTTTGAAATTCATTTTTTTTAAAATGACAATTATTATTTACAGGGACATATACAAATGTACATGGCTTCACTCTATCCTTCTCTCTGGGTTAACAAAACGTTGGCTGGCAAAGCAGTTCTTAAAATTCAAATAAAAAATAAATTTCTATGATTCCATGTAAAAAACAAGATATGTATGACAGTTTCTTTTACAACTTTCTTGCAACATGTACTTGTAATTATTATTTACAACTTCATGTAATTTGAGAAACATGTTTTGTCTAACTGATCAAAAGTAATCAGTTACGTTTCAGTTCCATTCCTATTTCACGTGCACTCTGTAGCTACTGGATATTGAATTTGCAAACAAATTCATCAGTTAGTTTAAAGTACAGCCCCCTGCTGGTGAAGATCCCACATTACAGGTGCTCGCCATCCCGATGCAACCAGCACAGTTCATGCAGATTCATTATAAAAGCTGTACTGTGGCACTCCCATGTGGAAACACAAAAACATGTTAAACTCCAGTACATATACAATATGTATTTATATATACAAACAAAAACACCCCAAACAGTGTTTTCCCTGACCACAAAATGACACTGTAGGCCCAAAACAAATCCTGCACCAAATTATAAAAATGTTGCACTATTACACAGTAACACTCTTTCTTTTTTCCTGCAACATTTGCCTTCTTTGCCAAGCCACTATGTACCAAGGAAAATGACAACTGCAGTAATGAGGTATTAAACTGATCAAACAGCATCTTGAGCAAATGTACAAACCGTGGCATGTTCTTTAGAAGAACAACACAAAAAAATAGAATACAAATAGTCACTTCATTTGGAAAAAAAAACACACAATTTTCCACAACATCTATCAAAAAGTCTGTCACACTTTTCACTCTCCCCCCTCATCAGGTATCTGTGCAAACCTATTAAGTGATTTGTATTCATTACTTTTGAAAACATTTATTACCCACTGAAACATCAGTGTTTACAGTTGTATAACAATGAATATTTGTGATTTATGCCCTGTACTCTTAGTAATAATATATGTGGTTCTCATGTACTATAATCTCCGACTGATGAGGATGGTCATTCTTACCGTGAGCTGCACACTATTTAAAGCCTTTATCAGAGACCAGAGATGCCTAGTCTGTGTTCTATTCTTGACCGCTTTTTAAACTGGTGGGATTTTTCTGACATTGAAAGAAATTGGGGTTATTCATTTGATTCAAATGAGGAAAGGAGCCGAACGGAGTAGATGTTATATGAGTCTGTGGGGTGAAATGATCTTGTAGAATGGTCTTGTAAAGTCTGTGCAGATATATCCAATAGTAGTAAAATGTGAAACTTTGTTCAGCCAGAACTTATAACTGTTGCATTTGAATGAAATCCTCAACTACCATAGACCGCAGAGGTTCAGACTGTGGTAGAACATTTTCAATTTCAAACTCTCAAACATAATGTCAAAGAAGAAACCAAAACTCTGACATAACTTCCATTCTTAAAAAAATATAAAATATTATTCAAATTAGACAAAGGGGCATGTCTTAGCTCTATTGCTAAAGAACACAATTTGAGAAAATTAATAAATTGCCAAGCAAACATGACTCACTAACATACAGATTCAGACCAGTGCAGGACAAATCCATTTTATGAAGCAAATAATGAGCTAGCCAGCTATATTTCAACACAGCTAGACAGGATTATAAAAGAAAATAATATGACGCAATTAGCTATGAACATAATTATTTGTACAGCTGACAGTCTGTACAAATAAACCACAAATATTCTTCTTGCTATTATCTTTACCTTCACTGATGTGAAAAGGCAAGCATTAAACCAAAATGAATCACACCTTATGTCTTTTAAGTAGCTACATAATCTGATGTCAGACCTGAGCTCTGCCAGTACAAACTGAGGCCCACTGCCTGCCTGAGTGATGCAGGGTTAGTCACCCGTTGGCCTGGGGAGGAACGGATTGAGTTGGTGAGGATGTCTATGTCTCATTTTTCACCAAAAGTTTAAAACAACAAACATTTCACATTTCTGAAAACACCTCTCTTCACATTGCTTTTTTGTATATCTCTGAGGGCGTCCTGTGTCTAAAACTAGGCATAACTCCACTCTACTCAGTAGTAACTCTAAGGTTAGATCAGGGAGGAATGTAGACAGTTGAGGCTTCTAAGTGGTTAATGGTTGTTGGTTCATTACATCACGACTTTTCCAGGCCAAATCAAAACAAAGGAGCCAGAACACTTCAGTTCCCCTGCCTCCACCTCTGTGGTCCTCTGTGAGACCCAGTCACACCTTGGAGCTCTTGTCTCTGAGGGTGGTGATTCTGACTATCAGCGACCTGGTGCTGTGGCGGAGTTTGCTCTGGGTGAAGTAGAAGAGGATGGGGTCCAGGACGCTGTTCATGCTGGCGAAGGGCCGGGTGCTCTTGTAGATGATGGAATACATGTTCCGCACCTTGCACGGTGCCTCTGGCAGCGTTCGCACCAGCAGGTACGCCGTCTTTGTCAGGTGGAAGGGGAGGAAGCTGATGGCGAACACCGCCACCACAATGACGATCATCCGGGCCGCCTTGTCCTTCTTTTCCTGTGCAGCCGCTGTGCCCCCGGCCCCCGCCACGCCCTTGCTCTGGCAGAGGACGAACGCCATTCGGCAGTAGCACGCCACGATAGCCAGGAAGGGCACGAGGAACCCCAGGCAGGTGAGCGCCATGCCGTAGGGGAAGTAGTTCTTAGAGTCTCTGGGCTTGCTCAGGTCGTAGCACACCGTCCGGTTCCGCTGCGTCCCCGTGGCGGCAAACTGGAAGGTGGGGGCACAGAGGGCGAAGACCACCAGCCACACCAGCCCGCACACCACCCAGGCGAACCTCCGTCCGCCCGTCTTGTGCCAGGTGGCCAGGGGGTGGCAGATGCCCAGGTAGCGGTGGAAGCTGATGCAGGTGAGGAACATGATGCTGCCGTGCAGGTTGCTGTAGAACTGAAAGCGCACCAGCTTGCAGGCCGGCTCGCCGAACGGCCAGTAGTCGTGGCTGGCGTAGTTGTAGATGAGCAGCGGCAGGGAGCAGACGTACAGGAAGTCGGCCACAGCCAGGTTGAGCATGTAGATGGTGTTGCGGGTCAGTGCCCTCCGCGACCGCCAGATGCGGAGGATGACGGTGAAGTTGAGAGGCAGCCCAACAAGGAAGACCAAGCTGTACACAGTCGGGAGGAGGTAGCGCTTGAAGTCCTCACTGTAGGTGCAGGAAGGGAGTGGGCCCATCGTGCTGTTGACCACAACAAGATCTTCTGCTGAGGCCATCAAGGTCCCTAAAACATCATGATCTGAAACATACAGACATCATGCAGTTTCAGTATATGCTGTAAAATTAGATAAATGCCAAGCTAGCACAAAGGCTACTTTTGTCTTGGTATACACTGTATATTTAAGAACAACTGTAAAACTACCACAGCGTCATTGCTGAGCAGAGATATTTTTTCTGCTCTTTAATCTGAGAGTACCAAACACTGAACCCTATAATTTTAACACAAATATGACACAGCTAATCTTACTTGAAGCTTTAAGATTAATTCAGGACTGCAGGCACATTATGCTTGGCAAACAAACAGAGGCCGTTTTGACTGTACATAAATCAAGTGCCTTCAGTGTAAAAACTAAAATTATTTTAAAACCCTGGGGCTAATTGGCCTAAGTGCTCCCTGCACTGAAGTTTGACACATAGTTCATTATTTTCATAATGCCATCTTGCATTTTGCAGAAATAAATCAATCCTGTACATGGAAAAGGAGAGCAACATCACAACATACAAGGGGAAACTCGATAAGACTCAAGAACATGCGTGAGGAAATGGCAAAGTGTGCCAGGAAGTGAAAAATCCCTATTGCTTCCCGTTGAGATTCCAGGAGCACGGAGCAGGAAACAATCCTGGCCGGGAGCCTGCGCTGTTTCTGACAGGCTGTATGAACCAGCGAGAGAAGCGTCGAATTCCCAAGCATTCCCACACCAATTCCAACAAATGGCCTGTCAACCTTCCCATGGCCACTAGGGGGCATAGCCACACCATAACCTCTTACAGGGGGAAGAGTCCGGTATGTGACATGCTGTGGAATGGTTCACCGTAGTTTTGGTTTGAGTTTTGTTAAGTCAAGAGACAATTTAGATGTGCACCACGACTTCCAGTAAAGGTTCAGACTTCAATGACCATCAGCTGTACTGGAAATCACGCAACACTGAATACCTTTTTGCCGGTTGAGATCACCCCTGGTATTTCATGCTAATCTTCCCTGCCCCAAACCCACAAAGTGCCTGTTATTTTAAGCTGTATAGACTCTGGATTATTCTATTAAAGACGACATGATTCATTGTCGTTTCAAAGCATACATTTCCAGACAATCACATTCAAAGGTATTCAAAGATCTGAATAACAGTTTGTGGGAAATCAACAACATAAACGACCTAAGTAGTGGACAATTAAGACATCTTGAGACAGCCACGTGGTGCTGCAAACCACATCGGCTTTTGAAGTGACTGCCCACCCATTACTGGAGACAACGATCCAACCAATGCCTCAGGCAAAGGTATTGAGTGTTGCTTAGAAAGTATAAAATGAACAAAGAGGAAAGATTTACCTGTTCCTGGACTCCTGACATTTCTATCTGCAGAAATGAACTGTTGGTCTGTCATCTCCTGTGCAGCTAACACTGCCTGACATAGGGCTAACTTATTCAACAGTCCTCCTGTTCCTCTGCTTCATTAGCTGTGCTAGTTGCATCACCGCTACCATCATAATCGCCAGCCATTCATTGGGCTCCTCTGCACGTTTCCCAACCGTGTGCGTGGGCAGACCTCGTTTCAAGCATTTCAGCTCAGTCTAACTGAATGGTGACACGAGAACTCTTCGTCTCTTTGTGGACGAGGACACGCCTCCCTTCCTCGATACTTAAGTGAAAACCCCCATCGTGGATGTGTGCGTGGGTTCATCTTGCTTTCAAGACGAGGATAAAGAGGAACTTTCGAAACGGCATGCACTCCATTTGTCCAGGCAAGTTCGAAAAAGGAGGAGGGGTTCAGTCAGCAGACAAGCCTCAGCCGGGCTATGATTCACCGTACCATGCTATCCACACACACACACACACACACACACACACACACACACACACACACACACACACACACACACACACACACACACACACAAAGGCTACAACCAAGAATGCAGTCCAGTGACTTATAATGTCTGTGGACAGCCTATCCTCTTGTCCAATATAAGCACACAGCAAGAACCACAACGTTGGTCTTGAATGAGTCTGGCTTAGAAAGTTAAAGCTATAAGCACTGCTAAGATTTTACACAAAAATGGACGAAGAAATGGATAACAACACTACTTTAGTGAATTGCAGTTTACTCAAAATTGTTATCAGGTCAAAGTGTCAAAAAACAGTGGGAGTTCCTGGAAGTCCACCTGTGGCTGGTCCTCAGAAGCTCATGTTCCTCTTCTCCATCGCATAAATATTTCCCCAGAGTCACTGTAGGATTTTAGGAAATGAGAACATGCAGGACTGGCAGGTTAGACATAACCAGGGAGCCAGACAATGTTGCTCCACGGACCTGCTATTTCCTTTTCCATTTGCTCCATTACACAATTTTGCACAATAAGAAGCATGCCAGTCTAAATAAGGATCACCCATTCACAGCTGGTTTATTTTCTGCTTGAAAGCAGCAAACAATGATTTCAAGACAAATTGCTCACACGTCAAGAACTAACACTGATTTAATGAGCGACTGCTCAGGCCTTTCATAAGTTCAAAATATACTGAAGAAGGTCACCTGCGGTCAGGTGAAATACGTATATTCTTTGAACTAAAATTGAACATACAATGTCCTGTAAGGACAATAAAGGTAGAAATAGAGATTGTGGGCATAAATTATGGGTTGAGTGAATAATAATCAAACCATATCATACCCCATAATCAAAACCGGCCCATACAACCCCCCATAATCATATCATCATGATGAATGAAAACTAGTCAGCCCCGCCCAATGTTCAACTCAAAGTTATGCCCCTGACAGAGATAAAACTGGGAAATTAGTATCAATACAATAGTTCTGCACATTGACAAGCAATGAAATACTGATCCAAGAAAATGATTGAAGCAAGCTAAAGCTTGTATCCAGGAAAACAGCTTTATCAGCAGGGCAGATGATTTGACTATAGCCTACATGCTGGCATGTGAGTTATGGAGCAAGGCCCTTAACCCCACATTGCTCCCAGGGGGGATTGGCCCTTGGTACTTGGAACTGTTAGTCACTTTGGATAAAACCGTCAGCTAAATGACTATAATGTAATGTATAACGCACAGGCCAGTTGCTTCCGTAGGGGACAAAACTGTGAGAAGGTAGCGGTGAAACGCCACGCCAAGCAACGGCAGGTTCTGCTGCAGAGGGACTGCTTACAAACACTCTGTGCTGAGTTGCTGACTCTCCCCTCACGGATTCAGTTACTGTACAACATTTTTTACACCACAACGTTCGGCATTATATTGCTCACATATCTGTGGTCTATACTGTGTGCAGTGTATTTTGAACATCATTGTTAAATGTGTGTACTCTTACCGTACAAGTTTACACCTATCTGTATAACTGCGCAACTGAAAATCTAGGAATGCTTCAAAACCCATTTCCCACCAGGGATAATTAAGTATTGTTATGCTTCAAGTGTATTATTCATTTCTTTTCAGAGAGGTATATAGATTACAGTAGAACAAAAAAAGGAACTCAGAAGTCTGACATTGCTATTCTCAGTATTGGGAAACCCACAGAAAATGTAATATGTGCTCACCTCCTAAATGCAGAATGTGAACATCACTGTGTGGTATGTGTGCGAAACTTCCCAGAAACCTCCACGCCAGCAGAGGGGCACCATCAACCCACCTGAGCAGAGGGACCAAAACGGGCGTATGCTACACAGTGCGTTCGCTTTTACATCAGCATGTCTGTAGACTGAAGAGCAAGGTGTCCGAGACAGGAAGGGAAAGTCAGTGAAGGGAAGTCAATACCAAGCCACTTCCTCCTGCCGAGTATTTCCTTCTTCTAGAACCTTAACTGACTGAGCCCAGAACATTCTGTTTCCTTCAATGCCAAAAAAAAAGTTTTCCTTTTCTTACATCTCAGTGAGTGCACAGAAATGTATGAATTCGTTCCAAACTCTGGGTTCTGCTAAAGTAAATTAGATTAATAGTGCATTAAGCCCCAGCATAGCATGGCTATTTGGGAATGCTAACGGAATGCTGCATATATCACACTGATTACATTACAAATCCCATAATTCCACAACTGAAACAAACAGCAAGTGATAAATGAGGCAGACTACTTCAACACTAAAACAAACCAGTGCTGAAAAAGCAGGTGGTCCATCACCCTGTCCTCTTTTGATATATTTTGGGGTTATATTTCTTCTTTTTCACCCATGTCCTGCTATCTGGAAATGATTACTTTAGTCACTGCTTCCTCTGGTGTGGAAAAACCTAATGCAGAAGGTTAGCACGTGAGCATGAAACCTGAGCGCATCGAGCCCCCAACCTTACACCACAGTTGTGAACCCCATAGTACATAAATAGACGCTAAGCTAATGTACTGTAGTACGTCAAAGTGGCTGTGACTCCGCAGGATCATGGTGACCCTGCGACATTAGAAAAGCAACTCTAACGATGTGTTAGCCAAGTAGCTAAGAATAGCACTCAGGGCTTCCATATCAGACTCGTGAAGATACCACAGCAGCTAACTGCTTTAATCACTGCTATCTCCAAATGCACTAAGAATTGCAATTGTCAATTTAAAAATGTTAGAAAGTGTTTAATATGTCTGCAATGAATACATGATGTTTGTATTCAGGTGTATGCAACTCAAATGAATGCCATAAAGGTGGTGTAATACTCAGTTAACATATAACCATTCACCTTTTAAATAGGCCTTCCTTCCGATTTTTTAGAAACACATTGTACAAATTTGACAATATGTTTTCCTTGAGCGACTAAAGTGAGGTGCCTCACTCAAGGGTAAAAGGGTCCACTTGAGAATCAAAGCTAGATTCTACTGGGTTTAATCCCTGACTCCAAAACATCTCCAAAATCTGGTTTCTCAAACCTGCCAAGACACTGTTTCAGCATGTGGATGTGTTGCACTGTCCTGTATTGAATCATAACTCTGTCAGAGTGGATTTTTCTGCACTTTCCTGTTTGGGAGGATGTTGTGGTGATGAGATGGGCCAATAAACAAATTCATTGAGTATAAGACAGGTGGCTGAAAAAGTAAGCTAGACATTGATACATTCATAAAAAAATGTATGTAAACAATTTTACTGCTGTGTGCTCAGGAAGACATACTTCTACTTCCCACTGTCCTCTGATGGTTTTGTATTCCAATGTGCACCTTAATGAAAAGCTCTGGCCAAAAACTGGCTTCTCTTAATCAAATGCTGGTTCGTCCCTGAAACATTTCACACAATGTCCATTGGAGTCCATAGAAATCCACCTGAAATATATCCTTAAATTGGCTTAAAGAAAATAAAGTCAAGTCCGGATTCTCTCTAAAAGACCTTGGCAGAGCATAAGCTACTGGCACAACTGTTTCATCCACACAAATCTTAACCTCAGTACACAGCAGAATGAGCCTTTGTAAGTGGTCTGGCAATGGGATCATTTCAAGACTCGGATCATTACAAGTCAACATCAGCTGTGTAGGCCTGTGGGTAAGGCACTACTGTCCAAGGTCCTGCAGGCTTCCCCAGGCATGGGGCACACAGGAACATGCAACACGGCCAGAGCGAAGGACCAGTCGTCTCGGCTCCCGCCTCCACGTCCCTTACTGAAGTCAAACTGGGCAGTAACAGGAATCCTAAGCACTGTTTCATCATAAAGGCAAAGGTTGCAGTTAAAAAGTGTCACTATTTCGCTTTATACTTAACACAAAATAAATAAACAAAGTAATACATTACATCTGAAACAGAAACAAAAGACCAGCTCTATATAAATGAGATTATTCCATGGAAACAGGGGAGTAGCACTATCTGAGGAACAGCGGTGAGTCATTTCTACATTATATATGTGTGAAGGAGTGGATCTCCCAATTGATTGTAGCGTTGTTAATTGCTTATTCTTGATTGTTAATTAACCATGGTCAATGGTGATAAGTTCATTGAAACTTGGTGTTTGTGGCTCTGCCTATAAAAGTTGAGCTGATTTCAGTTAAGTGAGTGGAGAATCTGAGCCACCAATGCCTGCTTATGTGGCTTTAAAATAAATTATTGTTTAACAAAATCTTTCACTTTGTTGATTTTAAGCCTTTTTACAAATCAAAGGAGCGCAAAAGGGAAGCACAAATAAACTCATCCACATTGCTTGGGAAACATATACAACAGAAATCCTTTTTTAAAGCATGTATTCCACAGAAACAACTGACTCTCTGGCTTTGACCACAAGTATTCTTGTCATCATGTCACCACACAAAAGCCAGTAGGTACAGGTGATCATGATCTGTGACATAAAGTCCCTGTAATCAATGATTATCAATGGAAAGCACACTAATTCAGTTGCCATGGGAACACTGATGACAACATACCAGCAGAACCCATTTCTTATGAACCCCTAATGAAATCACTCTTTGAACCATTCTTAAATGTTTTTCTTCTGCTTATTACATGGTATTGTCAACTGTCTGTAATTCCTGAGAATTATTTCTGCCAATATGGTAAACAGTCAAGGTTTCGCACAGCAAATATCAACAATTATGGAACAGGGAAAATGTAATCTTACTTAGAAGCAGTTGTGATATCATGTTACTGTTGTGCAAATGATTGGACAGGACTGTCTGACTTCTGCGTTAGGACGAGCTAACCCTTACTCATCACACCCTGTTTATTTTACAGTACAAAACATCCACACACACTGGAACCACAGAAAGGATGTGCTCAGGCATCACTAATCCAGTGAAATCCTTCATGCAAACACTGAATCTTTTGGACGGCTTTCTCGGAAGTCTGCTGTTCTACCAGCAAGATATTATTTTACCTCATTACTGACAAATATTATTTGGGGTAGGGAGGTGAAAATTACATGGGGGTACTTCTGACTCATGCACTCAAATTATAATATTATATATAATAATTATAATAAGATTCTTCCACATCCATATATCATTACTTAGTTCCACAGTCACTTCCATGAATGCCAATCTGAATCCACATCTCACTTCAATCAATCAATCAATCAATCAATCAATCAATCAATCAATCAATCAATTTATCACTATGGATCCAATGGTATACAGTGATGGAGGCTTATATATACATAACTATGGGTACCTGCAGACAAATAGGATAGCAACACAAACTTACAGAGACAAGCAAATATTAAGTGAGTATTGTTTCCTGAAAGAGAATAATGTTGAGTGTTGTCTCATTGGACATTATAACATAAAATGATAAACACGCTAGAAAAGACCATCATTTACAAAAAAAAAAAACATTCCCAAACGTCCCCACTGTATCTGTTCCCAAGTCCGCATAATAAAGTGCACTTGTAATGACAGTGAATTATTGCATTGGAACTCCACAGGATTTCATTTACTTACCTAAATTGGATAACGTTTGGATGATTCCCAGTGATCGATTCCGCTTGTGATTTTTAAGCTGTTGAATAGCTATGTAATAAGATTTCTAAGGCACACGCGAGTTTCAATGTTGGATTGATTGAAATAAGAAAAACTTAGCAAACTCATGGCGCATGCAAACATAGCCAAAGTAGGATACGGTCTCAGGCAAATACAAAAACATACGTTCTAATGCGTGGCGGTTTGTCTACATGCAACATCCCATAACCTTGACAAGAACAATCCACAAGAACAAAACAAACTAGTTACAAAGCTACGTAGCCACTGTATATACAAAAAAAAAAAAAAAAAAAAAAAAAAAAACTTCCCGCGCTATTAATCAACCTCGATCACATTAGTTTACAGTGCTCAGTTGGAATATGTCTGTTGTTTCCATTTGAGAATGGAACTTGAAGTGACTTGAAATTCAGAATAACATTCTGAATTCATACTGAGACATTCTTCAGTACTAGTTCTAGTGGTGTGAGAAAATCGCTGTATTCTATTTCTTAACCAAAGAAATATGATTTCTCATAATTACTGAACTGATATGAATTCTCAGTTTGTTTGAACACAATCCAAAAATTTTCAATGACAATCAGTGGATTGCAAAGTAACTTTTGTTACTTAAAATGAAACCATTAGGTGCTGCCGTAAAATATATGATACAATTAGACCACTTACCTCAAAGGTCGATTAAAAATACCCCCTCATTATTGTGTTGCTAACTCGCTTCTGAAACAGTTTTTGATCTTCAAAATGTCGATACTCTACTAAAACAGGTGCACCAGCTCACAATGATGTAAACCACATACAAATTTACGATGTTTACATTTTGAATCCAGAAGCCAAATAATGAAAGTGGTGATAAGAGTCTCAACAGTTGCTTGTAAGATCTTGTTGAGCTTCAAGGTATTGCAAGCCGCACGCTCGTGGCTTTCCGCGTCCTACTCCACAAAAACAAGGACCCTCGCTGAGCGCGTGCTGTTTTCTACTTGCAGAGGCAAGCGCGCGCCTGCCGAACAACTAGGCGACAGTTGAAGGCGATAACTGCAGAAGCCGTAGATCTCATAAACATGAGCCTCTTGACAGGCTGAGAGAAATCCAGGAAAAGATTTGTGCGAGCGTGTCGAAAGCCTCGGGGGGTCGGAATAATTTGACGAATATTTCACTGTCTTCGGCATAAACCATTAATTTCTGTCAATATTCTGTCCCTGTAGCTGGCCTGGATCGAACGAGTGGTATCCATTTAGTTTACACCTGATCTTGTTATTGTTATAAGAGTATGGTTACAACTTGGAAAAGACTCAGATTTAACAAAAATGGCTGAAAGAAATACTTGCTGACAAAACATAGAAAGAAAGAGGAAAAAAAGGACAACCACTCTTTTCTTTTCCTCTGAGTGTTGAAAAGATTATGAAACAATATCTCGTAAATAGATTTAAAATATGCATGTAACGCAGTCATTATACGTTTTGTTTTGCCTTTAAAATGTCAAGGAGCTATTATTCAGTCGCCAAAAGAATTGTTTCGGAAGCACGGTCAGAGCAAGGTTGCAAGATTTGTCGTTCCCTGGGGATGATAAGATAGCCTTGAATGAAGTATTGCCATGTCTAATAGGGTAGAAATCAATCCCTGGTGAAGGTGGGTGTGGGTTACCAATGCCTATTTATAGCACTTAGTTGGTGTACAGTTCGGTAAAACAAGGATATCCACATTTAAATCAATATAAAGGGGCTAGACTTAGCAGAGTAGTTCATTCCCATCTGCGTTCCCTAGAATGTAAAGGCAATAACGCGTTCACAGCATCATAAGGTATGAAAAGACCGTGAGAAAAACAGGCTAAGATTCCTTGCAAAATAGTCATGGCTTTAATTTTTATCTTTGGAATGTATTACTTTAAAAAAAAAGGAAATAGGATACAGTACACTATGAATGCCCATATATGAAGCCATATTACCAAATAAGACATTCAGAGACACGGCCTACAAGTATAAATATGTGGCAGTTCATTTGTAAAACATTACATTTTCTCTTGGATGAAAAAAAAACACATTTCATTTTCAAGTATACCATATTTTCTGTCCAGATACGTATCTGCATGTAGGTGTCTTTTTATTTACCAGTGAGGTTTTTACTATGTTATTAATATTGAATTAATTTCAACATTACATTTTTCCAATAAGAAAGTTCCTTTCACAGGTCAAGTAGTTTTCTGAACACATTTATATTTGCATTGATAAATTGTATTTAATTGACTTCAATCCAATGAACATGGATTAATTTACTGATACATAAAAATCTATCACTATATAGCTCTGAATTGCTGCGAGTCAATACGAGTCTAAACAAAGTGCCTATCTTCAATAGAGCATTGGCCTCTCAGTTGGGAAAATGCATCCACTGTAAATCAGAACTTTCTTAATAGTCATTAAAGTCACAGAGCAAATCTTGGCCTTGGTCCAGTGAATTTCAATGGGTCTTTTCTCTATAGAACTCTGAGAAGCCCAAAAACCTTTGACATGATGACATCACAATGCTTTGTGTTCCACCCTCCATAGTCAGATTCTTTTGATGACATGCATTCCACAGGCAGGAGAACTCACTGTGGTTGTATGACGGTAAACCTCTCTGGGAATATTGATGTGGTTTTGGAAAAGGGGTTTTGTTGCCAAGGAAAGGTGGGAGAATTACGGATGACATTAACTGCCTGCAGTCTCAATATTTTTCTCTGATAAGTGGTTTGTGAGCTATTCAATGGAGAAGAAGAATCTTTCATTTATCCCCCAAACATTAAACAAGATGAAACAATTGCCAGGAAAGCAATAGGATATCCTTTGTCAGGTTCCTTTTGCAGTGCTTGCTGGAGGAGAGGTTGCATATCAACTCTCTGAGGGTGGAAAAGCTCCGAAAAATCAGTGGAACACATCATGAATGCACACGACAAGAAATGAAAACACACCCACACACAAAGAGGTAGGAGGAGAGAAAACAATGAAATATTTCAGTAAAATGCCATGACCTTGTTAAGAAGCACCCTGAGGCAACATCCCCATCTTCATAATGACAGCTATACAGATAGCCCCTTTCCATAACAAGTTTAAGTGAATGAAGCTGAAATAAAACAATTACCTTGAGGATGGTATCACATCCAGTGTGCTAATTTGCAAAAGTTCTAGGAAGTCAATAGGAAGCACCAGGAAGACATCAATCCTGTCTTCTTGCAGCCGATCGCCTCAACAGCTCCCACATATAAAAGATCTTGAACCCTAGTTCCTCTTCTGTTTCAGCGTTCTGTGACCCTCTTCCTCCTCCCAACTTCAACCAGCTTTGGTCCCGCCTTTGGGGCCGGGGCTTCTTCACCAAGCCCTGCTGCCACTGGGCCATCATGGAGGTCTTCCTGTACATACATGCTACCAGACCAGGAAAGGCGGGGCTTGTAGGGAGCTGTTTTGTAATTCTCACTGTTCAATCAGTCCATTCACGGTCTAAAAATCTGGATGGTTGACCTGAACTTTTCAGCATATGGCAGACAGATGGAAGGGTGGTTCCCAAAACCCCACAGCCATGCTGTGTATGAAAAGATGTGTTCAACATTCTTCCACCAGTGTTCTTTTCTTAAAGCCTCTACACCCATTTTTCCAATTCGCAACGCCTGACCATACTTGCCACGGTCATTGCTCCAGCCGATGTTCTCAGTATGGGGGGAGTGCAGAAAAGCTCTCCTCTGGAAATTTCGTTGACAGCCGCTGCTCCTTTCCACACCACCGTCCACATGTTGAGCTTGCACAGAGGTTTTCCCATGCAAGTTTGTGCAAGAGGACTCGAGGCGCTCATTTGACCAGTTGGGGCAGCGGGAGAGTGAGGGGACGAGGACCTCCCAGGCTGCTGAGGGCGAATCTGAATCTGGGCCGTAGAGTCTTTGCACTTTAATGTCATGTCGTACGTGGTCCTTGGGGGGCGAGTAGCTAGGGGTTAGTTAGGCGATAACCCCTTCAGACAACAAAGCTGGGTTCAAGCCAAATTGTCTCAAGAAACTTTTTGACACACATAATGCTTGTCGGTTATAAAAAAACAGTTTTTATCGCTCACTCCTTTAACTCTGAACAAGTGTAATTCAAGTGTCTTGGATATGGTTTTGTATCCCCAAGCTGTTAATTACTTCACTCTGATTGGCCCTTGACTTCATGCGTCATAGCAGGTGTCACTCCCTGTTGACAGGAGAGGTGAAGGGAAACTTTCGAAACATTCAAACACACTTTTTCTAGCCATAGCATAGCCATAGCTTACCTCTATGGTTGATGCTAAGGGCCAGTTATGGGCCACCTATCACAGCTGCCAGCCACCATCAGTAGCCCAGTCATGGTTCAATATCTGAGCATGGAGGCCAGTTATTCACACAGGCATTCTTAGTTTTAACACAGCACTAATACGGTATTGTGTATAATTCCACAACCTCACAGTCCTCACTCATTCATAAATTATACCTCTATAAATAATAACTGGGCCCCAACAATGACTATTTGTCATGTTGCCACATGTGTGTCCAGGCCATCCATATTTAGAAACATGTTATGCCATGGTAATGGTACAGGTATTTCCAGGTGCTCTCTGTTAGCTCAGCGTCTGAGGAATAATGGATCCGTGACGGACCTGACGCCTGGCTCCTTAAAAGGGGATGTGTACAAAGGAACGTACAGTATATCCACAGAGATATTCCATGAGAAAACAAACACAAGATTCTGACATGTTCGCTTTAACAGAGTGTCAAATAAAGATAAAGGTACTTTGAGAAAATCAATAACCTGATAACCCAGTTAGCAATTTGGAAAAGTAATATTAACACGAGAAAAGCAGTTTTTTGTGTATTACATTTTTGGAAGATGGCTTAAATATTTGCATGCTTCATTGCATCACCAGTTATTAGTTAATTAATATGTTTTCATTGTGATATTTTATTGACATAGTGCTGTTCCCTGTTTAACATCATTTCTTTTCTGTCATGTGTTTGCTGTCCTGAGTTTCTATTCCTCTTTTTCTCAGTGTTCAGTGCAGATCAGAGGGTAAAGAGTAAGAATACATATAGAAAGTAGAGCAAAACGTCTGTATATAGCCTGTATTTCAGGATGTCTGTGATGCAAGACTATCAGGAAGCGTTAATACAGGTCACGGGTCAGTTGAACCTATGTGAAGGAGGCTGAGATCTGAAGCAGTTTAAAAATGTGCTCAGCACTTGTCTTATCTCATATTTCTTTTACAGTTGATAAAACACACAAAAAAATCATAACATATTGTGGGGGGGAGACAACACAGTTGTGTTTATTCTGTGAAATGATGAAATAAACCATGCTGCTGAGGACTTAGACTTGATCTGCTCATGCATACATAGGAACCAGGTTTTTTAAATACCCTTGTGGGTGTAATGCCTAGCTATAAAGTATTGTTGTTAGTGATAATCCCATCAATATTGCAGGACCTGCTGACCCTCCTGTCTGTGATTTAATGCAACAAACTGTGAGCTTTCATAGGTTGGTGCTCCAACAGCGACTGAAACATACTTCACAAATCTGGAAGTAAAAATCAAAAGCTGCCACCCTTTTTCTAACGAATGAACTGGTGATTAAACAGTAAGATGAGGGCTTGCTGTCTGTGACTGGTCCACACATAGCGCTGAGGATGAGTGAGGTCACAATCACATACAGCCTCCATTCTGTCCTTGCCCAGTCTCCTAAGCGACCTGGCCTCAGAAGATTCCGGAATACAGAAGGGAGTGACATCAGCTCAGTCCACTCTAAGTGATGGGAATTGGACTGCACACATTCATTTATCCTGTTGCTGAGCAGAAGAATTGGATTTTGAGGTGGAACCCGAAGACCGGGATGTGAGTGGCTACACAAGAGTTGCTGTATATGACAGCATGACATGGCCAATCTTAATATCAATCCATATTGTGTCTCTACAATGACATGAACCTAAAAAAACAGAGACATATAAGGATGAGTACTGATGAAGATGAGTTTTGAAGAATTATGCTTTTTAAAATGACTGATGAAAATTATTTCTGTGATTATTTGTGCTTCCATAGCTTTCCATGCATGCATTGCAGTTGGATGGATGATGGCCCAATTGATGTTGAATCTTTGAGAGAAATGGTCCCCAAAGTGTTTCAGTTTCCCCACACTATTTCACGATTACAGCTTTGAAATAACCACAGTAAACTGACTCTGATTTCAGAGATAGGGGAGGAGATGGACTCACTTCATATTCCTTAATTAATCTTGAGATGTTGACAACCTGGAGAAACCTATAATAGACATAAATCGGTGCCGTTGACCAGCTCTTGCTCATACATTTTCTGAATGGCAGGGGCCAGGAGAAACCCCTGAGCAGGTGACTTGACAGACATTTGACCCAAGAGGCCAGCTTTGAGCTCCCCATCCCACACTCTTTTCCCACTGGACTCTATTTTTGAAGTATAAATACTCTTTGATCACATGTTGTCATTTAATATATGCATTTTGCAGTTTATTTTTTGACATCTTTTTATAGCACATTAAAAGATGCTAAAACCTTGAAGGATCTGATAACATGTTTTTGCACCCTTGATGGCGATTGCACATGTCCATTGAGGAAGGAATCGAGAGAGGAGCATTTTCTCATGCCTGATCACATCCGTGGAGGAGGAGGAGCTGTGATAGAGCGAGGTTAACAGCTGTTCGATCTGCTCAGCTACTCACACGTGGTGAAGGAGGGGGAAGCTGAACTTAGCATGTGGCAGAAAGTCATGAGAACACATCGTATTTGCCATTGAGTTAATAAACTTTAAGCTTGTGTCATTAACTGAAATTCAAAATAAACCATTTGAAATAAAAAATGTAACATGTGTTATACTTGGATTATATTAACTGATTTTCAAACAAAAGCTGAATGAGAACTCTACGTATCCCATTCAAACAAGTGACAAATTGCAGATAAATTCAAGTAAATTGATAATAATGTTCGTATGAATAGTCATGTGCTCACTTGCTTTAGTTTCATCTGCTGTCACAGTTGCCTCATGTGTGCTTCATTTTATATTGAAAACATAAGTATATATATATATGTTTGCTTTAAGTAATTAGTACATTACAGTATCAGCTGTGCTAAGTGTATTGTTTCAGTTAAAGTGGCCTCATAACCATTTCATGATCAATAAGGAAGCACATTCAACAATCTGTTTCAACTAAAAATTATATTTACAACTGTAAACACCAGAAAAGGTCACAAAGTTAGCAATATGAACAACAATAATGGTAAGAGTTAGTGTATGTCATTGTGTCATTGCGATGTTTTTTTTTTTTTTTTTGCTTTGTTTTTCATTATACTCAGCCGTGTTTTTGGCCAAATATTAGCTTGCAAACGTTGGTAATGGTATACCTATCTGGTAACTTGGGTATATTAAAAGGCCTATAATTCAAAAGGAGATGGAAAAGATGGGTTGTGGTGAGAATCCATGCTCTCATATTTGATTTACAAAAAGGCACAATTTCCACACCATTCCAGCCTAAAGCCAGTAATTTTCTATGTAGAAAATGCCAAAGCGCTCTGCGGGAATCTCAAGGTAAACACCCAATGGTCAAGTTTAAAATATTTTAAAGTATTACTTTATTAACAAGAGTGTAATGCTATTTTTGGTGTGGATCCAGAGGCATGAGTTTCACATACTGACATACGATGGAAGGTGAATAATGAACAGAAGTCTGCATTGTCAGGTCTGGATTTTCTGAGGAAGGAAGTGAAAGTTGCTGCACTGGTCTTCTTAGTCTCTGAAAATACAACTCTCCACCGAGAAGCTTTTACAGGAAATACAGTGTCTGAAAGTCAATTTCTCCAAGTTCATTTTGAGAAAAAGGAAGGGAAAAAAACAACCTTTATTATTAATCAAGGATTTATTTTTACAGGAATGATAGTGAAGTTCAAAGTTATGTCTTCCACATCAATGATATCATAACATTTCTGTGACATTGAGGGTATTAAACTTTCAAGGTCAGTTCATTTCCCACTAATTAGGTTTCCCACAAGCTTGTCTCCACACACACCAGCTATTATGACTAAATTAGGCAAAAATTGAGACAAAATAATAGTTGTTATTCTGTAAGTGTGAACTGACATAATCTAATCTTCTTTTCTGTTGATACAATAAGGGTTGTTACAAAATTTTCCATGGTTAGTTGTGACACTTTCTCCTTCTGTATCGTGGCTGAGTCATATGTTTAGACTTAAGGATACAGTCAGGATTTGTTTATGAATAAGTATGACAAGTATATTAATAGTGAAAGTGCTTTTCTAATCTCTGTGGATATCAAAGCTCATTTCATTATCTGTATTATCAATGGTTCATTATTTCATAACATTGTGTTTGCACACCTGTTGGTCTAACAGTAATTAAACCTGGGCGACTAAAAACGGGGGTGCGTCTCTCAGTGCTCACTGTCCGAGCTGTGTGAATCTGGTCACGCACCACTTCTGCTTTTATTTTGATGAATGACACAATAAATACCTCGGGGACAGTGTCTTCTGTGCAAAAAGCATATGCAGACAATTATTTAATAATAGAAAGGAACATTATTGTAAGGTATTTTAAGATAAAACATACTCACGTCATTCATTTGTGAATTACATTGTGAATGATTAATGAATGACAGATGCCAGATGTGAAAACGAAATTCAGCATCTTGTGGTTCTTCGGGCTGCCTGTCGACTCTGCCCGTACACCTGTAGACAATTATACGCTTATAGGTCTTTTCAAGCAGCATGATCTGGCAGTACGGAGCCAGCTGCTCTGTCTTCATCCAAAGTCTTCATCCATGCCTGCTTATCAGCTGTGATGTCACAGATAAAGTTTGTGATGTCACAGATAAATCGGGAGTCAGTAGAGAAGGGGTTAAATATTTTTGCTGGCTTGACCCTTTTCTTGGAGCTTGGCTGCATATACTAAGTGTTTTTTTTTATTCTCTCAGGTGGTGTGTACAACTCCTGAACATTTATCATCTGGAACAGAAAACCAACACAGTGCAGTGGCATGCGTTACTGGCCTGGAATATTTCTGTTTAAAGTGGAGATCAGTGAGAGAGAAAAACCCCAGCTAGCCAGATCCCCAGAGAATCGCTAATACAGTTCACCGTGAGATCTGGTGCCCTGGGTTACGATCAAAGCGCTTAACAACTTGAATAATACATAAAAACAGAACACAGAGAAAGGGAAAAATGACATAACATGACATCAAGCAACATAATACACGCCATGTACAGATACTTACTGTATGAGCAACACAGAGAAGGATGACAAGTTATTAGGTGATGAGAGTTTGAGCGAATGATTTCTGGTCTTGGGCCCAAATTGCAAAAGCAGTGTCAGGTTTAGTTCTTTAACTGTTTTTGGCTATACACAGAAACCCCCTCCGCTGATCTCAGAGGGATATAGACCTATGGGAAACAGGGAGTCAGCAGTTTGGTAGCAAAAAAATCATCAACATAATCTCACACTTAGGAAACACAAGCTATGATTTGCGTTGGTGGTAGACTTGCATTCAGTTGCGTCCACTGCTAATTATGCTGACGGTTCAACTTTCAGTGAGCGGCGTTTCAGCAAGTCAACGGGCATTCTATCGGCAAATTTACAGCCTGCTGGCCAGCCTTTCCACCAGACGCTATAAATCCATCATCTGACATTTCAGTCTGGAGGACCTCTCTGGTACAAAACAATGCCAGTCCTAGCAGTATATGGCTGTACATCCTTAACATAATCTTCAATTCCACACTGACCCCCCCCTCCCCCCCACACACACACACACACACACACACACACACACAAGGGGTGGAATGAACCATTTGTTCCTGTCATATGATGTAGAATTTATTCAGTGCACTCAGTAATCGATCAGTCCAAACCTGAAGTGTCACTACCCATAGAGTAATCCAAACTTTTGCATTATGAGTGTGGTGTAGGGAACAACGCACTGTTACGCATTGCGCTGCAATCAGAAAAAAGCGTAACAGTGCATTGTTCCCCACACCACAGAAAAACCACCTGAAAGGTGGATTGCAAAATTTTGTGCTAAAATTAATGTGCTTACGGGAAACCTCCAGGAAAAAAAAGTTTAAGATTTCTAGTGAAATTTGGAGGTATATGCTTTCTGTTCCATGTTCAGTTTCAGTTTCTCATAGGAATAAGGAACTTTATAGGAGTTACATTTCACCAGTACACCTGGACCAGTACACCTGGACTTTGACTTAGTGCAGCTCAGTTTCCTTTGAAAGCACATACCTCCAAATTTCATTAGAAATCTTAAACTTTGTTTTCCTGGAGGTTTCCCATAAGCGCATTACTTTTAGCACAAAATTTTGCAATCTCAATTTTTCTGTTTAAGAATAAAATATCTTCTTTTGCTAGTTTAGAGTTCGTTTAATAGTATTATTTCTACAATATTTCTGTCAATAAATCAATTGGTACATTATTATAGCTATTTTAAAAAGTTACTTACTGGTTATATTTTATATTATATTCCATCCATATATCTTTTCAACTGAAAGCTGATTGTTCCCTTTGGATCCAAACCTCCAAAATATATATTTATGTATTTAAAAATGTTGATAAAAAACCTAGAGAATCTTTCAACACTGCAGATCATGAGAATGTGATTTTCTTTTCAATAAATCCTGGAAGATTATGGCAATTCATCAGATTGAAACACATTAGGAAGTTCCACTGGAGCACACACACACTGTAGCTTCAACACTTAGAAGCATAATGCTATAATGCCATTTGAAGGTAATCCTAGCCTGAACAGGCCGCATGTAAAACTCAATATTTTAAGTATATGCCTCCCACGGGAAGAGCTGGAGTGGGCTGTGCTTCATGTTTGCTTTCCTTCCAGCCCAGATAATGAATAATAATTAGCGCTTTCCCTTCTCAGGTCTGAGGCAGTTTATTAAGAGACAGGTCTGCCACTGAGAGCATGCACATTAATGCAAGGTTAATGACCATAAACCTCAGCCTTCCATTAACATGGGGCATTAACATGAAGTATTTTATCTATATGCGGTTGCAGTGGACAATTAAAATCACCCCCAAGCATTTTACTTCCTCTCTCAGACCTGGAGAGTTTACCAAACAGGTTTTGAAAAAAACGTGTCTTATTGGAGATGTAAACATGTTACCTATTTATAATCATTATAATATATAATATATATATTTGTTAAACCATAAACTGACCCTGAATAATTTCAGTCCTTTCCTCATTGTCCAAATTCATCCTCTCCCCTCACTTTTGTGTTTCCATCAACCAAAGTAATAACTCTTTGTTGAAAATCCAACCCAACCCTCGATCGAGATTTATTGCTCATTGCTTAAATTCATTGCTCATTTATAGCCCATACGGGAAACCTATTGCATTTCTTGTCACAATGCAATTTCTCCTCCGTCTCTTTTAAGAGCTTTCAAAAAAGCTTTTTGCTCTTAATAGGATTGCGGATCTCTTTCATGCAGGCGTGGACGGAGCGGCCTGGAGTGACCCTCATGTGTCCAGGCTGCTGAGCTCCGGTGTGATTTATCAATTTTAATCTTCCTGTGCTTTCCTGGGAGCTCAAGCACATTCAGCAGCAGACTCTGGAAGACCTCCCTTATATTTATCTGGCAACCTGATTAATCTGAAATTCTCCCGGTAACCACAATCCTCAGCATCTTTTGCCTCGTTGTGCTGCTCCTGCACTGTTTTCCAGCCTCGCGAGGTTATGATGAGGTTATGCGCTGTGACGATTTTAGCATCTTCAACGTCCCCTGCACAGCGCTAGCAAACCTTCAATCAACCTCAATCAGAGATGTTTACTACACCCACCCAGCATCTCTGTTCACTTGTAGCCGCTCTTTGGGTTAATACAGTAATCTCCTCCACACCGTCAACATGAGTGCATCTTGCCCATCGACTTCCTCTGAACTCCCAGGCTGTTTCACATCAGTTTCACCAGTTTGTTACACATCTTGGAGCTTTGTCTGAAAGCCAAAACTTGTCAATTGACATGGCGAATCTGTCAGTTCATAATGGAAATGTATGGACCAGTTGCATCCCATAATCCTTCCAGAGTTACTATAAATCAGATTTGTGCTGTTTAAATGGTGCATATACATGCAGTGCAGAGACCCACAAAAATGTACTGCATTATATTTGTACTCCCTTTACAGTACCTGTGAATTCCACCGAAATGTGACTTTTCACCATTTACTTATGAATTCAGATCTGTATTTAAATCCATACTGACTGTCTCCTGTATGGAATGCCAGCACTGAGTTATCTCCCCTCTCAGGACAGCAGAGATGGTGCTGGTAAATGTCCAAGAGAACTCACTGGCGCCAGGCCCGCCCTGACCCAAATAACTCCACCTCTCTCTACACCATCTCACCTCTGTCATGGTGGGGGGGACAAAAACATGTTGGTAGTATCATGTGTGCCTGTGTGTATTAGCAGTGACTGGTATGATCCAGTCATGGTTACATTGTGGTCAGAGCCAAACATGCATTCTTGGTACTGTGGTCTCAGGAGTAAGAAGTGAAGACATGGCAGAGAATGAATAAAAGATTTTGTCAGAAAGAAAGGACGGGGAAAGTACTTTTTTTGGGAAAGATTTTAATAGTTATTGAATGTTCTACATCTTACAGTAAATATTATACAATTACAAACTTGGCTTAATTCTGTCACTGAGATCACTAACTGATCTTCAAAAAAAAAAACAAAACAAAAAAAAACAACAAAAACAAAAAATAATAAAAACAGATTTACACTTCATATCCACAAGCCTGACGTGGGTCTCTCTCTGCTTCACCAGACCCCAAGCGAACTCATAGCAAAACGTTCCCACATCGTTGCAGTGACCTCATGATGAGGTCATCCCACTGCCGCAGTGCTAAAGACGCGCCGCGGGTGCGCCGTGTGTCAGCTAGGTACCGATCCTCCAGGTGCTCTTTCTCCGCACACTCTGGAAAATGCGTTTGGAAGACATGGAATTTCCACTTTTTGCGTTAAAAAATCGATGTTCAAATCATGGTTTAAAACATTTTAATGAAATTTCAAGCTGCATTTTTGTAAAAAAAAAAATTAAATAAAAAAAAAAAAAACCAAAATGGGAAAAAAATTAACTATTCCTCAATAGGTTTAACCCTTCGTGGGAACTTCTCAACCCTGAACACAGGAAACAACAATGGCGGAACCTTGAAGCTGTGTGCAGGGGGTCTGCAGGTTTGTGTACCATACGTACATCCACACGTATGTGCAGTCACATGGATAGGAAGCAAACATTAAATGGGGGAAAAAAAACTTCACATATGACATGCTTTGCATTCCCTTAAATCTTATTGCCGGTTTCACATTTTTTCTGCAAGTCCAGTGAGATGGAGGAGGAATGGGAAATATGCTACTGACAGCAAAAGTATGATAATATAAATATAGATATCTGCTAATACAAATACAGATAAATACAAATACATATATTTATTTTAGTGATTTCTACAAACCCAAAAACTCAAATGATTGCACTTCATTCACTCATTTAAATTTCCACTATTTGGATATATTAAATCACTAATTTACTGTATAGGTTGCTGTTATATGTCAATACTGGCAATAAAATTTGAGGGGAAGAAAAAGCAGTTTTGTTTTGCTTGAAATTTGAACTCAGTAACCAGAATCAATGGAGACAGGGCAGGCAAAGCAGAGTCAATCACAGAGCTTCCATCTGAACGGACACTTGGTGTCCTGAGTTTTTCTCTTTTATTTAGTTACCTTTTTCAATAGTATGGTGTAAAATATGTTCTTATAACATTCCCATAACGTTATTACAAGGTTATCATGTTGTTACAGAAGTGTTTGCTCATGGGCACAGCGATCTGAGGGAGAGCCTAACACACACAAACAGGCTGCCCAATGAGACACTGCTGAAGTGGCACCCCCTAGTGGATGGATGAAGTATTTTTAACAGCCTTTCCGGCTGAATTGCTGAGCCCACTCGGCTTTCTATGATCTTTCCAGTATTAAAACCTGAATGTTCATCTAAAAAGGTCCTAAAGTACATCCTGTTTGCTGAACAACGTCGGATTGGAATACTGCAAATAACAGGCTGCTGTGGTTTGGCATTTAAATTGCCTGAACCTGGTCACGAATATTGAGCAGATTTCTCATTCTGCTGGTGCACCTTCAGCAGGTCTTCTTGGGATATGACTTTTGAATGTGCTCCCCCTACCCTGTTCAACATCTGGGACCCAAAGGGAAAAAAAAGTGTGAGAGTCACAGAGTTTTGATGAACCTGATCAAAGGGTGAATGGACTGGACTGGAGTAAGAGCTGGAGTTTTGAATTACGACCAACCTCAGCCAAAACTGGGACGGAGGCCTACATCAGTAGAAGTTCCACTGGAGCACACACACACTACATGTAGCAATGGAGGTGTGGGCCCATACCCAGAGTCCAGGTTTTACTCCAGTTCCACCTCCTTCAGCCTTTGGCAAAAGGAAAAACCTGACACACTCCAGCTCAACTCTGCCCCTCCGCAAGAGAGCAAAAACATTTAAAATGCTTTTCTTTTAAAACCACTTCACACAGACTTGTGATCTGAAATGCTCCCTGACAAATACTGAAGCACCCCACTTCAATTCAACCATAAAGTTCCTCTATTTAAGAATAATAAACATCAATCATCAATAAAACTTAAATAACACTTATGGTAAAAAGCGCTTAAATTACATAATCAGAACTGAATCTTTTTTTTAAACCTATTTCATTTTTTATTATTATTTTTTATTTTAAAATACCAGAGGCTATACTCATACACATGGTTGAATCTGTTCAAGGTAAAATTCCACCCCCAACCACCCACCCACTCCATCAAACAAAAAAACCAAAACAAAAACAAAAACAGAAAAACACCACCCTCATTTCCAACCTACTTGCACATTGAATTGGGCCAGTACAACTATTCATATGTATTCTTCAAGTCTTGCCTTACTGTATGATTTTAAGCAAAGATACACAAAAAAGTCTTGAATGGTCTGGAGAGAATATTTGTTTCTTTGCTCTGGAAGGGGGTCAAATGCTAAAAACAAAAATAAAAATAAAATTACTGCTTTTTTTTCTGCTGCTAAATGCTGCACAATAGAGGGGGAGTGGGCAGAAGCAAAGGCTTAGCAGTCTGCAGTGTCCATCAAATTTGACTAATTTTGAGCCATCAGTGCACAGACAGAACAGACACTACAGTTTTCACACTACACAGCACTCTTCTATGGAGAATCGGGGCATTTTCTCATCATCTCACCTTCTCTAAAGTGCACCCTAAATAAAGAGCGATTCATGTTCAGGGAACTCACATGTGCACACTGACAGGGCTGTGTCTTTGCGCTGCAGCAGGGCGATGCGTCCGCCACGCTGAGGAAAAACCCAACAGAACCTCAGCATGCAAAGCAAAGTCCACACAAGTGGTTCCGATACACTGACAGTGCACAGCACACTTTTGATAAGCTGGAGATCAACAAAAACTTCACATAATGTGTACGGTTTTGATAAAAGACATGGTTTAAAGTGGGAAGAATCTCCAAGTGCAATGCAAAGGGAAGACTTAAAACTATGATTTTATTTAGAGGTCTAATTTCTTGGGGTGCAAATCCACTGAAGTTGCACCCAAAGAATGTTGAGTCCAGTTAAGCAACAAATCAATAATGAATCAATCAAGAGTCAATCAAGAGACATGAATTTACACGCAAGTCTGTCAAACTACCAGTTTCCATGCCAACAATCTGCATCACTTCTTTAAAAAAAGGCCTGGAAATTATAGTATGCGAAGCTGCATTTCGGTCCATTATGAGGAATATTGACTCGCTCAATATGAACTTTTGCCTCGGATTTACCTAAAAAACGGAGCGGGGGCTCTACTCTAGGAGCACGGAATGCCTGCGGTTCAGGGAAGAGAAAGCTGCTGAGTGCACTTCTGCAGTGATCTCAATGCCCAGAGAAACCACACAGCAGTGTGTTTCTGCATTAAACCTTTACCCCCACCACACTGCCCTTACAACAGAGACTTCATGTGCAGGGAATATGGCCATTCAAGGCAGACCCGGGGGTTAAATGCTAAACCCAAAGCAGAACATCCACCTGCAGCTCTTTGATGCAACCATGCTTAGTGAGAACACCATTCTCCTTGATGCACATACAACACATTCAGTTATATCATACATGCGACCTGTGAGTATGTTTCTTTTTTTTTATTGTATGCTCTAGTTACTCCCGGCAATAGACTGCCAAATGTAATGTCATTTTTGTTTTTTAATTAGTGGTTAAGAAACCGTAGAGGAAAGGATAAGTGATAATGTTCCAATGAGCTCTTGTTATAATGAGGATACTATAGGGTACCGTACAGAGTGAGTGATCCATGTCTTCTACAAGAATAGTGGCCCTTCTTTACAGAACCAAACTGAAGTACCTATTCAATAGTGTAGACTATTATTCAGTTGTTCGTAAAATGCTTGCCAGCGCACCCATTTTAACACAATGCTGATATGTGAACACCTGGCCTCCATTTTGTGGGGTGGGAGGAGGAAAAGGAAGGGTGTGCATTCTCACATCCTGTCCAGGTGACAGCAGGTAGCCCTGTCCGTTTCAGCCAGGGCCTGGACTGAGCTGAGGACCGCTTTAAAACCGGTTAACAGAACTGAAAAACGCAGCGTGTGTATGCAGGTGTGGGGGTGAAGCACCGGACCAGGTGAGGAAACGCCCTGGTGGGAGCACTCAAGAGTGGGTTCAGTTTCCCAACTTCCGTCAATACCAGTCAAAAAAAAAACACTCATTCGTTCATTTTCGTTCTCTCCTTCCTTCTCTTTCAGAAACCACTATGACCATCTCAGCTTCCTTCCAACGTCTCAGCTAACACTCATGGGGCCCACCCAAGAAACCAAAGTAAGGATCATTGCCACTAGGGAAATGATCACTAGCATTTGTTTCAGCCCTATGGAGGGCTTAGAAAAAGGAGAGAAAAATCAGATTTAAAAAAAGAAGAAAACTGACACTTCAGTGTTGATTGTCAGGGTCCAGTAACAGTGGCAGAGTCTCCCCCTCCTACAGCTTCCAACCTTTCCATCGGCCCTCATCAGTTAATCCATGCTCTAACCTCCTCTCCACTCTCAGTTCCTCACCTGACGGCACCCCTGATCGCACCTGCTCATGCCTCACCTGGCCACCGGTGTCACTGCTGGCCCACCTCACTCCCTCTTCCCTTACTAATGAAAAACACTACATCCCATTTGGAATTCTATCACCATGGAAATCAGTGGCTCGAGTTCCGTCACAATTGCACACGGCATTCTCTGTACACGGCAGAACCAGTTATTTCTGACATGAATTAAAAGATGAAGCTGTATGTACATGTAAATGGCTCCCCATTTTGATCTGGGGCAGTATGGGTTGGGTTGGGTGGCGTGGGGGGGTTGGGGGTTGGGGGGGTGAGGTTTTGGCAGGGTTCGGGTGATATCATCTCTTTACTTATTCGCACTTTTCCCCGTAATCACCCGTTCTGTCAATGATCTTGTTTTTTTTTTTTTTTGCTATGTTTGTCCAATGCATACAGTTTATCACACTCTACATCCCTTTGTATCTTGAATATGTTCCTGAAAGCATGGAATCCCGCCTCTAACCCCTCCCCCAACGTGTTGGCACATGACTTGGGCTTCCTTCACATCAGAGCCCGGGTTCTGACTGAAGTAACGCAGCTAAATCCTGGTCATCGTGCAATACAACACACCCTATGCAGTCTATGCGTGTGTGTGTGTGAGTGTGTGTGTGTGTGTGAGTGCATGTATGTGTGTTTGTGAGACACCACACACACATACTTATAAAATATATTTTTATATATATATTCTCAAAAAATCGTTTACTACCGGTATATCCTGACGTACAAGCTAATTATGTCACCAACTTACTTAAATGTCTTCTACGTAGTGTATAACTAAGATTACAGAATAGTTTTTTTTTTCCTAGCGAAGGGATTATCGCGTTTACATGGTCATACAGTGGGTATATTTATTACACGTCTACCTAAAATTTGCTACAAGCTGGAAGACGACCCTTGTTGTCAGTACTGGAAGATGAAACCAAAGCCAAAGCTAAAGAAAGTCTGAACGGAAAGAAAACAATTCTGCACAATCTCCAGTCAGCCCTTCCCAGGAAAAACTGGGAAATGAACATAAAAAAAGACCCTGTGCTAACATCTAATCCTTAGAAAATTTGGCAGCATAAGATGGTGATGATGATGATGACGAAGAGAATGATGAGTAGGATTCAGTCTGCACATTCCTATCACTGAAATCCGACCAGAGACATGAGCAGCGTTATCAACAACGACAACAACAACAACAACAAAAAAAGTATATCATCGACTACTGTGTTTTGGTCTTTGCCAGTCTGGAGTTTTTCTGTGAAAGAATTCATGGACATATGAAAAATATAACAGAGAGGTGCAAAAAAAAAAAAAAACTATAAAATAACATTTTAAAAGCAGCTTTTACAAAATCACTAAAGAATGCATAAAGTGACCCTTGCAAACAGAAGAGGTGCTCTGCTGTGGACCACAGTGCACCGATGTAAGACTTGAGTAGTTGCATACAATGTTCTGACTCCAGATCTGAAAAACAAAAGAGCATTTTTTTGTGTTACATTAAAATGTTGTGACACATGAAACACTGTAACAGTGCGTCTCTGTCATTGCCAGACGATCAGTCAGACAAGTGGCCTCCACTGCTAACAGCTCTACCGTAACACAACAAATAAAGCGCTCTTTTGAAACACGTTTCTTGTGTAACAAACAAGATGTAAAACTTTTGTTAGAGATACCAGCATGGCAGTGCTTGTATGATTATTTATTCAGTACTTATATCATTATATATTGACTCTTTATTGTGTTTATATGGCACCACATTTAGCTGTATTTGTTTATCTGCTTTACTCCATGAATTTATGTATGTTTTGCTAACGTGTGCAAGGTGCAACTTTAATAGAAATGTGTAGGACCGCTGGAGCAGGTTGAGCTGCACTGCTGTATGACTCATAAGACCTGCTGTAACTCTGAGCCTGTCCCTGGGCTTTGTCATGCACCCTGCGCACTTTGTGTGCACACACTGAACACAGCTCCCCATCACAGCCTCCAGCATGCAGCCCATCCTGCTTTGTGCACCCTAGCGAGGCCTCCTGACCCCAGCCTCCTCCTGCATCCCTGCCCCTGGCCGTGCGAGAGGCCTGCAGCTGGGGCTCGCTCTCCCTGGCAGAGGTGTGGCATGGTGTGGGTGGGAGTGGGCGGGTAGTGGGCGGGGAGTGGGCGGGTCACTTACATGAATTGGCTGATGCTTTACCAGTGAGGAGGCACATAGCTGTACCCAGGCGTCCCTTGAGGCCTGTACGTTGGCACGGTAACGGGATGAGCTCCGATGGGAGTGTGCTGGGGTGTGGTCAGCAGGGTCCCTGTGGGGGGAGGGGGAGCACATTTTTACATTATTAAAATACCCTGTCAAGATTCAATTTTTATGGTTCATTCAGAATGTTACTGTATCAAAAACAATACTGTATTATGAACTTACAAAACTAATAAACATGTGATCCAGGCTTCCAGTGAAAGAACTGTACTGTTGTCATGTTGCTTGATCTCTTAAATGCGTACAAATCTTGCATGAGTGAAATACTGCTCACAGCAAACTTTTGTTCCCTCAAATTTTTATTACCTTGAAATTGGCCAACTCAAAACGTAATTATTTAATTGTGAAACTAATTATGTAGCGATGTAGCCATATTCCCCTCATAAATACACCTATTTCATCTGTAACTTCAACTTCAGCTGACCCTCTCTAGCGGTTTCACAGCTTTTTAGGGTAAGGAATCAGCATAACCAGTCCTGCTCGTTCTGATGTCTGCCCACGCCAGATGAAAAGGAGAGGGTAAGTTGTGTATTTAACCAAAAAATGATAAATATTTGACATCCGTGTAGCATGGAAGAGTTCACGCTCACGGGTTTAAGGATGCGTCATGCTGCAAAAGGTCATGGCGGCTCCTCAGGACAGGAAGCCTGTCATGTTTGCCTTTTTCTTTTCTTTCACACAGAGCGCTGTCTGCTTGCTGAGGCTCATGTGTGACGCAGTGCTGGATACTCTTTAGCATGTGTGAAACTAATGAGCCTTAATGGAGTGATTGGCCTGTGCTAACCTATACATTTCCTTATGCTTTAATGTTATTCTTCAGCAGAGCATGACTACACAATGTCCTTTAATTGCAAAAAGGCTCTTATGCCTCAGTTTTTTTGAGATTCCAATAAATATTGACTTAGTATTTCCTTGTTTTATTTTTATTTTTTTCTGATCTTGTCAAACTGCACTATCTTGACTCGGTCGACATGGACAGTGTACCTGTATGGACACTCCTGAGCAGAAATAAAACATTGCAATGCAGTGACAAGCCTGTGAAAGAATGCTTGTGAAAAAGGATAAATACAGAACACAGAACCGACACCAGGTATAGAGTTAGTATATGTATATGGGGATCTCTCTGGCCCTCTTACCTGAGGACATGCCTGTACAGCAGGTATAGAGGTAGTTTACCTGTGAGAGATCTCTCTGGCCCTCTAACCTGAGGACATGCCTGTACAGCAGGTACAGAGGTAGTTTACCTGTGAGAGATCTCTCTGGCCCTCTAACCTGAGGACTTGCCTGTACAGCAGGTATAGAGGTAGTTTACCTGTGAGAGATCTCTCTGGCCCTCTAACCTGAGGACATGCCTGTACAGCAGGTATAGAGGTAGTTTACCTGTGAGAGATCTCTCTGGCCCTCTAACCTGAGGACATGCCTGTACAGCAGGTATAGAGGTAGTTTACCTGTGAGGGATCTCTGGTCCTCTTACCTGAGGAAATGGCCATAAAGCAGGCATCTAGTTTACCTGAGGATCATGGCCTGAGGAAATGGCCATAAAGCAGGTATAGAGGTAGTTTACCTGTGAGAGATCTCTGGTCCTCTTACCTGAGGAAATGGCCATAAAGCAGGTATAGAGGTAGTTTACCTGTGAGAGATCTCTGGTCCTCTTACCTGAGGAAATGGCCATAAAGCAGGTATAGAGGTCGTATGTGTATGGGGGTCTTTCAGGTCCTCTTACCTGAGGAAATGGCCATAAAGCAGGTATAGAGGTCGTATGTGTATGGGGGTCTTTCAGGTCCTCTTACCTGAGGAAATGGCCATAAAGCAGGTATAGAGGTCGTATGTGTATGGGGGTCTTTCAGGTCCTCTTACCTGAGGAAATGGCCATAAAGCAGGTATAGAGGTCCATGGGGGTCTTTCAGGTCCTCTTACCTGAGGAAATGGCCATAAAGCAGGGGTATAGAGGTCGTATGGTATGGGGGTCTTTCAGGGGGACATGGGGGGTGCCCGCCACCATGATGGGCATTAGAGCGGGGGCGGGACGGGGGCTAGATTGGGCTGCACCACCGTGGTGTGGTGGATCACATGAGGCTGAGCTGCATACACTGGCTGAGTGTAGTACGTACCCTGAGGGGGGGGGGAGAGAGAGAGAGAGAGGGGTAGAAGGGGGAGAGAGAGAGGGAGAGAGGGAGGAGAGAGAGAGAGGGGTAGAAGGGAGAGAGGGAGGAGAGAGAGAGAGGGGGGAGAGAGAGGGGTAGAAGGGGGAGAGAGAGAGAGAGAGGGAGAGAGGGAGGGAGAGAGAGAGAGGGGGAGAGAGGGGTAGAAGGGGGGAAGGGAAGAGGGGGGGAAGAAGAGAGAGAGAGGGAGAGAGAGAGGGGTAGAAGGGGGAAGGAGAGAGAGAGAGGGAGGGGGAGAGAGAGGGAGAAGAGAGGGGTAGAAGAGTGGAAGGGGAGAGAGGGGGGAGGGAGAGAGAGAGAGGGAGAGAGAAAAGGGGTAGAAGGGGTGAAGGAGAGAGAGAGAGGGAGTGGGGAGAGAGAGGGAGGGAGAGAGGGAGAGAAGAGTGGAAGGGGAGAAGGGGGGAAGGAGAGAGAGAGAGAGTATATGGCATAACTAAACATCACAAAATGTTTAAACTGGTGTTACTGTTGATTTTGATTTTTCATGGTCGCTTTGGTAATGTTATGTCTATGTGTGGTCATGCCAATAAGGCTCATTTGGATTTGAGACACAGTCAGACAGACACTCAGCGTTAGCGACAGACATATTGACAGGTGTATAAGAAAGTAATTTCCCAGAGTGAATTCAGGAACTAGATTCATTTAATACATTTTAAATTTAGCTGAGTCTCGGTTCTGGGGAACTTGCCAAACGCTTACAAACAGGAAGTTCGACCGCAGCCATTGCCTTCAGTCAGCCCGTGAAAGTGTGGATTTGTCATAATCGCTGTGCATGTGAAGCAGGCCGTGACCACTGCGAGCTGTCAGGGTTATTACTGCCCAGAAAAACGCAACACTATCTCCTGCAGCAGCCTTAAAGCTACAAAGACCCGCACTGACTGCCTGATATACAGCATCACTTCCAAACAAGGCTGTACCGAACATATTTATCAAAATAAGCTACTTCCTTTCAAACCATTGTAAACAGTCATATTTCCCCATTGAGTGACAGTGAATCCAGAAGTGGAACTGTTGGCTAGGCAAATGTCGAACACCTCATTAAAACTGCACCCTATTGCAATTATTTGGCAGATTACATAACTCCCGAAAAAGCTAAAATAACAACAACAAAAAAAGCCAGACATAGGTAAACGCTGACTCTCTTTCTTTGTAGCTCTCCCTCCCTACTCTTTTCTCACTGGAGCTAAATGTGCATGATTACGCCGGACATCTCACTGTGTCAGTTAAAACAGCCTTCCTATCAGCTAAGCTATGCCCCAAAAATATCCACAAATCACAATGACTGTGCTGTGACTTTTTATGAATTTTAACAGACATTCTTGAACAGGGTGAGGCTGTGTATGGTTTCCTGGATGTATAAAAAGCTAACTTTGTTGCCCTCAGGCTCACTGATGAAAACAGTGAGTCAAGAACTAAAGCCATTTGGTCGGCCATATTGAAATATTAACATAGCTTACACTGTCGCTCTTCACGGCTCTTATGTCTTTTATTAGGTACAGGACACAGTTTGCCCTACTTTCCACATAAGTGACATGAAATACATTCCACATATTCTTCTACCTTTCTTCAAATCCCATATAAATGTGACAGTTATTTTATTTAAAATGGGGGAATCTAATTGGTGTGTTCTGTCTTGTCATATCTATGGAGATATAGTGAGTAGGGCAACATATTAAGGACCAGGATGTTCAGCTGATGGAGGGCCTAGGGGCAGGGCACTTACCTGAGGATAGAGGTTCTGCTGGGGGTAGGCACTTCTGATTGGGTACATGGCCGTCTGGTAGGGGTTGGGGGATGGGGAGTAGGGTGGGGGGGCTCCGTTGGTCTGGGTGGGAGGCACCTTGTAGGGGGTCCCCGCAGTGTATCCTGGGGAGGAAGAGAGGAGATGGTGGGGGTTAGCAGGGGAGAGCCGGCTCTCTGTTACTCAGGTGTGATGGAAGTTAGGATGGAATGTGTGTGTGTGTGTGTGTAGGATGAGGAGTGTGCGTATTGGGATGAGGCGCGGGAACATGGAGGCAGAGTGATCAGGGTTATCAAAGCTTTCCTCCGGGCTCTCTAGCTCCCCCTGTCTACTGAAGGGTGCAATTACTTCAGCTGCATTCATTTCCAACAGTGACAATGCATGCAACCATTCCTGTCTTTATAACAAACAACATACTTTACACACTATCAATCACTGTGCCTGACGGGCTGCCCTAATTTCCTTAATATCAAGGAATTTAACACTTGCAACATTTGGCACTTTTAAGTTTCAAATATGGTACATGGAAGCCAATGCTATAATGTAATGCTATAAATTTGTTATGAAAAATTGAAATTGTAAAGTTGGCATGTCTGTACAGCCATATGACCAGGGCTGGCTTCTGAAGCAATCACTTAATTGAGCAGCGGTCGTTTTCCAGCTGTCTGATAAACTCCAGCAGTGTAGCTCCAGGAACACTGTCAGAGCCTTTGACTGTATTTCAACATTACTGTATATCTACTGAAAGGCACCTGTCGCATGTCCTTCTGAGACACACCACATTTTTACTCATTAGGTGTACCACTGTTAAAACTGAACATATCTGCATTAAACCACAGTATTTCTGATGTTAAAACTACTGGATAAGAATATAGAGATAGGTTTGCATAGTGAAAGAAAGACAACAAAGCCAAGTGAGAAAATTTACAATGACCATGTCTGGAAGTATTAGCTTAGGGGCTGATTCTCAAAGTGAAACTCTCATCCCTCCTTCCCATTACAGTCGACTTCTCAGAGAGTAATAATGTGAAATGTCTCCATCTAGTGGCTCCATTAATGTACCACAGCTATGTCCTCCACCTAGTCACAAATTAAATCTGATCACCTTTCTTTCCCACTTTTTCAAAACAAAACACTAAAACTCTGGACCACAGTTCACCGCTTTTGAATAAAGTTACTCTAAATAATCTCGACAAACGGATTTCAAAAGCACCAGAATGTTATAAGCTCACTAACAACCTTTCAGGGGACATTCCTCAAAGACAGTGACCTCAGGCACTGATCCAGGGTCTGTTGTCACTCTTACACAAAGCAGATAAGAGCTAGCATCGGGAATCTACAGAGCTGGTCCTGGTAAGCCGGGAGTTCGGAAACGTTTCCACGGTTACTCCGCATGCCCATTCATGCGCCAGATGACGTAATTCCAAAAGAAGAACAAAAGAAAAACGTCCTGATTATATGAAACTAAGGAGCTTCAATCAGCCCTGTGAAGCTGAGTAATGAAACAGAACACCGATCACCTGTGGCAAAGATAACCTCGGCAACAGCCGCTCAAACACAGGGATGGAAGTGCCAAAACAGCAAGCCCCTTAAAAAAGCTCACTGGCGTGCACAAATGAATATTATCAGCCGGGATCCAGTTTTATTCATCTCACAATCAGAACCACCATCTAAGAGCCACGTGGCGTCTTGGGCAAGATAAATCTGAATGAGTGCGGAGAACAGACCGCAATCAAATGAATCATTACATGAGAGGACACCGCAAATCAATTGAATCGCGATTTGAGAGCATACCGCACTTAGGGCCGATACCAGGGTAATGGGATGAAAAGATATTGTTTAAACTTCTAAAACTCTACCACAATGAAAACAAACATCTATTGATCGTTAATTCATACAAGTAATGTGCAATAGTAAAAGAATGTGCATAGCCCAGCTCTGCTCGGTGAAACTTTTGAAGTTGATAATTTATATGTCACAGCTAACAGCAGCAGTCTGAGATGGCTCAGCTCACCAGGGGCCTGGCTTTCTACCCGCCGATGTTTTGTGTTATGCGGTGAGATCTTGTGAAACAGAACAAGTTGAGTCATGTTTTTGGATGGCTGTGTTATGACTGTCCTGTGGTATCTCTGGAGGGATCACATGATGTCACATGTCCAATGGGGCAAGGGTTCACACAGGGTTCTGCCGCACCGCTCTTTACAGGCATTTTTTTTTGTGAGGTGCTGTGATTTACATTTCCGCTTACTGATTGGTTTTGCCAGCCCGCGGATGTGCGTTACTTTGTGTTGCTGCTAGTCGCTGAGTTACGCAGTGAAATGCCATGTGGAGCTGAGCCTCACTTTGTTCCGTGCAGAGTTACAACACCTGTTCAGATTTACTGTGCTGCGCGGCGCATTGCAACATTGTTTTTGCCCCCTGTGTGAGTTTCTGAGTTGTTATGCTGGGAGAAATGGCACTGTTTGACATATTGTAGGGAGAAGAACAGGCGCACGCAGAGAGCGTACAGGCCTGTCCCAGCGACCTATTGAAGGGGGAACGGCTGGTCCCAGCGGTCTATTGAAGGAGGAAAGGCCGTTCCCAGCGGCGACAGATCGAAGAGGGAAAAGACAATCCTCTTAAAGGACTATTAATCCTTTTTGTTCAGGAAAAGCTGCTGGCAGCATGAAGGCTGGGGAGGAGCCTCCAGTACCAGACGACCCTCTGGGTGATTCTGAGATGTGTAAAAACAGTCGAGTGGTACACAGTTTGTGCCATAGACTCATCCTGTGTCTAACAAGAGTCGCCCTGCAGTGTACAGACTGTCCAGGTGAATTAGCTGCAGCTCTGCTGCTTCTGGCTGCTTGCATTTGCGCACACATTATCTCAGGTTTGTACAGGAGTTTGAAAGGGCTTTTTCATGCTTGGCATCATGACTAGTGGAGATTACTCAGTAACTCAACCATTCAGTGAAATGGAAATGGCCTATCTCACATTTCAGGTGCATTTTTTGTTGATAAGATAAATCATTTTACTTTAAATTCAAGCCTGTCTTTGAACGCACCAAAACCATGATTCCTCGGTTAACTAAATTAAATCACAGAATCCAGAGCTTCCCTTGTAGAGTGAACACAAGACTTCCCTCTGGACAGACAGGGATTTAATCATCATGAAAAATCATCAAAAAAATGAATGTATATGTTCACAATTCAACATAAAACATCCAGAAAATAAACTGCTGTTAATTGCCTATGAACATGGAGACATTTACAGCTCCACAGACACACACACACACACACACACACACACACACACACACACACACACACACACACACACACACACACACCCACACATGCAGTACCGTGCACACTAGCACATTTACTGTTGGTGAATATTGTTTATTTGTGCCTTGCCTAAGTCAATGGGAAGCGTTTCACTGTTGGAAAATAAACTGAATAAAATTGTGTGGTCTATCATGCAAATTTTACAGAAAAAAACAAACATGTGAGTATCTGTGGACCAACAGCTGAACAGTCTGTGAGTGATTCAATTTTCCCAAACAAACAAACCAGCTTTAAACAGCACGACACAAGCAAAGCAAAGCAAAGCAAAGCAAATCACACTCTGGACAGATACTCTTACTACAGCCTGGCTGTGACTTCGTTTAGAATATGCCACTGCCTCGCAGTCAGTGACACAACATTATGGTGAAACTGAATAACAAAAGAGTGATGTAACTGGAAGTTATTTGGCAGTGAAAAGCAGAAGCCAAGCATGTGTCAATTCTGCCGTGCGACCGCCCTGTTCTGTAGCCCGACGCTGCTCTGCTCTACAGCCCTGATGATACCCTACAGACCACAGTCATGTTCCCATCATGCCCTGCTTCTATTCCAATCCTCCAGCCCCAAGGAGTTCCCCCTGTCCAACATGTTAATGTTGCCAAAAATGTACCTACCATCTCAAAATACCTCTGTGTCCCAATCCTGCTAATATCGACCCTAGGACCTCCTGATACCCCCCTGCCTCCCCCCGCCCGGCCCTCCACCTCCACCTCCCCCCCGGCGGTGCGTGAGCTCTGTCAGTGATGGGGGTGAGTACCAGAGAAAAGGAGGCATATTTACTGAATGCTGCAGACGAGGCCTGGTAAGATCTGCTCTCTGAGCCCGCGTCCACTGCCAGGTCATAGGAACCGTCAGTGGGGCCTGCGCTGGAGGTCTGTGCCCAGCCCTGCTTCACCAGCAGCACTGTGCCGACACACAACAGAAGAAGGGGAGGGAGGGGGGGTTACACAGGCACACAGCACAGCACAGAGCACACACACTTCACCAGGCTACAGCACAGGGTCTTTAGAACCTCCCACAACACATACTCTGACTGGCTCCTCCCACATTTAGACACTGCCCCTCCCCCCAGCACTGTGGTCACTGGGCCCTTACATCTTCATACTGCTCTTTCTAACCCACTTCACACACAAAGTGTTTGGCTCCTCATACTCTGTTCCCATTGGCTCCTCAATCAACCTCACACTGTTGTCATTGGCCCGCTGTGTAACCTGACTCTGCTCTCATTGGATCCTCATGCAGCTCAGCGCTGGCTTGTTCATCCTGTCACTAGCATCCCCTGAGACCTGACAGTGATCTCATTACCTGCTTCCAAACCCTGACAGCCTGCCATGCTGATTTTCTGGGTCGGTTTTGTGCTGACAAAGGCCAAAAACTTAACACTTGGCTGTTCACTTTTCCTACCTTTATTTTTTTCCAGTTTGTTAAATGAAAAAAAAATAGCATTATTATTGAACTCACAAAGAGCTTGCACTGGAATTTTTTCCACAACGTTTGTGTCAGTATGCAGATCCTTGTCTGCTTCTCCCTGAGTCTGAAACCCTAACTAGACCTGCAGTAGCAATGGATATGGCCAGCAAGTATCACACCTGTCATTTCAAACACTACACTACCCACAGGCCTTCGGCCCTCTCTAGAACGTTCCAACATGTGCACACACACCTAACCGACCTCACACTTCTTATTTCTGTTCATTATGCGCTGTTTTCTCAAACAGACTTGACACCAGATCAGGAAAAAGGTATCTCACAACACACAAACAAGTAACAGCAAAACGATAGCTAACTATCGACCTGTGAATATGCAGTAGTTGTCAGTAGAAAGCTACCTCTTGCCCAGTTGTGAATGACACATGCAGTGAAATGTATCTACCTGGGTAGGTGCTTAATCAGACAGCTCGGCTGCCACTAAGCAAAGGCTTATGATGGCCTGTCACTTGCTAATGAGCTAAATTTCGGTAGGTGGACTACGAGAATGTAGCAGGATATGCCAGTATGTTTTTATTCCAGTTTATTTTTATTCCAAATTAAATGTATCAATCAATTACCAATTAACTAAATGTAAACAAAATGTATCAAGCAATTAACAAAAATGCTACTACACCTTAGATTAGAAAACAAAATACAATTAAAATTCAACAAAGGGAGTTAGCACTACTAGCACAGATGTCTTAGCACAACAGCAGAAGTACCCTCTCACTCCTATGACTCATGCTACTTCACAAGTACTGAGCAAAAAAAAAAAACACAGAAAAAAGGAGCTTAGTGAAACTCTGGAGCCTTTTAAGATGTCACTGGAATGATCCAGTGACGGCGTTTGAGCTGTGTTATTAGCAGCTATGTAATTAAAGCAGGCTTTCGCCCTGTGGTTGACAACAAAGCCAAAACATCCAGCTACAAACTGGTCAACCGTCAAGCTCTCCTTAGAAAAAAAAAAACGGCTGACAGAAAGTGTGAGGAGATGAGGGTTTTCAGTTGGACTCATTCTTGCACCCAGCCCAGTGAGTTAGTGTTCACAGAATGAAGTATACAGCAGGTAAAGCTCACGGAAAAGGCCTCTGTACTTCTGGACAGACATGATAACATTGTCACAACCCCTCCACACTCTTCATGTATATGACTAACCAAGTGCATAACCGACTGAAATTGCAAGAGCACGGCTATCGAGGACGACCTCAGTTTATTGCCAACATGTTCAGAGGATGTTGGCTGCCAGGCTACTCAGAAACAGAGGGGTGTGACTGCACTTAACAAAGTTAGCTTTCAGTATCGGCCCAGACCAGTCTGATATTAACCTGCTGAGAAACTCTTCACTGCAGGAAACTTATCAGACCTGAGCGTTATGACTTATGTCTGTAGAACCTACGCTTATCAGGTGTGGTGACCTTGGAAAGCAATGCTGTACCTGTGTGAAGTTTGCAGTGATATTGTGGTGCCAGTTACTGAACGATTTTTTGCAGATATTTTTTTTTTTTTTTTACGTAGTTGTAGTTGACACAAAAGTTATGAACAAAATGACTG
>CM040751.1:32989377-33176877 GCA_022829145.1 Albula goreensis | reverse complement strand
GAAATATGGCTGATGACAAAGTGCTCCACTTATTTAAAGCCAAAACTTGCTCAACACCATCTTGCTGCTGACCTTTCTGAAACTTAGAGGAAATAAGATAAGCAAAATGATTCAAAATGACTCCTGGTCAAATAAGTGAATGCTCGTTAATAAATATAACTAAAGATCCCGGGAATATCATTCTTTCTCATCAATATTCATGACGGTGAGCCTACGAAGTTTGCATAAAAAAACCCCATTTCATTGATATTATTAATGCCCTGTCTGAAATTGTGAGTAAGTGTGGACATATTTACACTGAGTCATTATTTGCACAGAAAGAACTGGAGTTCCACACAGCACTGGGGGAGAAGAATCACAGTTCAGTTCAGTTCCTTGAACGTTCTATCTCGGGAGACACAGAATATTCAGATATTTAAATGAACCCAAACGCGTGTCCCTGGGTGACTCTCTGTCTCACTTCCTGAACAGGATCTCTGCTCAGGAGACCTGTCTCAGAGCAGGTCGCGTCACACATGTCAATCACTCAGTCGGAGAAGTGAGGGGAAGGGAGAGGAGCTACGGTCTCTCACAAACCGCTTCTCTTAAGGATTGTGGTCCTTGAGAGCAACTCTAAAAGAGAACACCGCCACCTGATAATAATGGTTAACAATCTGGCAGTGATATGGGCAAACATTATATCACATGATCTATGGCTCACAATATCAACAGCCAAAATTACAGCCCATTTAGCATTTCTGCTACATATTTTAGCACTGAAAAATAGCTTAAACAACAAAAAAGGCTGGGGCCAGTGAGATGAGTCAAGAAATTCAATCACAACACACTTCACATCACCTATAAGATCCTTATAACATCATTTTCTTTGAGTATTTTATTTTCATTGCATGTGCCATTAGAAAGGACTGAAGTCCATTGCAATTGACCTGCATGTGCTACATTACATTATAGTCATTTAGTTGATGCTTTTATCCCAAGTGACTTATAGTTGATTATGCTAACCAAGGGCCAATCCCCCTGGGGGCAATGTGGCGTTGAGGGCCTTGTCCCAACAGCAAGGTTCTTGTTGTAGCGAGACTGCAAGACCCAACCTCAGGGGTCCCAGGCATGTATCTTGGCCACTAGATGACAGTCTGCCCGATGTGCTCTGATAGAGACCCAGGTTAGTGTGACTGGGTCCCGGCCAAAAGGGGGCGGGTGGAGGCCAGGCTCTTGGTTAATGATGTGAGCTGTTGAGATGAGGGAGACGGAGGCCTGAGTCTGAAACTTGGCACAATCCAGCTGAAGTGCCTGCTCTCGATTTTCACCACCCCACCCTCGGCCTCACGCGCCGCGCCGTACTCCACTTCCCCAGCTCTCATATTCACCAGACACCCACGACACTCCTAACTTACAAGCACCATGAAATATTTAAGTGCGCTCCCCGAGGCAGAGAGGGGCGAAGAAGGCTGGGGAAATGGTTTTTATTAAAATACGAAGCCCTGAGGGACCGCGTTTAATTACGCTGCCAAAATGCTACTGTAATTAATTAGCATTTAAACCAACAGCATGAGAGCCCCTACCCAGGTTATTAGGAGAAAATAAAATCTGAAATCAAATCTTTTCTAATCCCAAGCCAGCTGTGAAAGACACTCTCCTGGTTTCTGAGGTAAAGAACAACGCTTGCAAAAAAATAAAAAATAAAAAAATAAAACAGTCGATGAAAGTCTCACAGACAAGAAAAAAAAAGAAACAATAAAAACAACTTGCGTAGTGCTGTGAATACTGAGGGTTATTCCTCCGGAAAAGTGCCTAAAATAAAGGGCTCTTTTCTGTCAGGATTTCAGTACCATCACCTCTGGGAGTGGCGCCACACGTTACCCACAATGCTTGAGTCAGATCTCAACCAACAACATAGTGAAAGAGCCCCAAGAATATTTGTATTGTGGTGAACTTTGAATCCAGGTTGAGTGAAGACAAATGAAGAACGACAATATGGAGTGTAAACAACTGAGACCAGGCTTTCCTTGGCTCTGATATGCATTTATTAATCTATTTAATGAATGCCCACCCCGACACACACACACACACACACACACACACACACACACACACACACACACACACACACACACACACACACACACACACACACACACACACACACACATGTGTTAGAGAGCAGGGGAGCAGGTGGATGGAGGTTTATTATAGACCAGCATTAGGAGAGGGACAGATGGTATTCATTATGAATCGTCTGTCTCTGTGAGACACACTTCAGTAGACTCACTGTACACCGACGGCGGTGTGGGGGAGAGGAGGAACAGAGCGACCGTCTCTGATGCCGTGGAGGCCTGGGGCCTGAGGTACAGGGCATGGGCAAAGGTTCAGACGCTGGGAAAAGGACTGCCCCACAGCAGCAGAGACGTGCCAGGAGCAGCCCTCAACCAAACGCTCAATCAGGGCCTTTCAAAGCGCTGGGCCGCCATTCACCACACATCACTCTGCAAGTCTGGAGAGGTGTAAAGGATCCTCATAACCTTCTGTGCGGAGGTACACAATTTACATACCGCTTTGCAACATCCAAACCGACCACAAGGGTTTAACTGGAAAAAAAAAACACTAACTGAAGAAAGAAAACTCAGATTCATGATAAACTGGGAGATAGTCTCTCTCTCTGTCTCTCTTCTGCATTTCAGTCTGTAGACAGGCCGTCTTACTGCAAGACCAGCCATTTTCTCAATAATTATAACAACAAAAAAAATAAAAACTGGTCTCAAACATCCAGATTTATAATCCATTTCTTGCTACCCAAGATTATTTTCTCTGTGAGATGGTGATGAAATTCAGGTCACAGTGAAGAAAGTGTTGTGTAAAATTAAAGCTTGTGATTGATATGCAAATAGGCCACCTTCAGTCTTCAGTCTCAATCTGAGACTAGTGTTTCCAAACCCCCACCACCCCCACCCACATCCGAAATGCGTCAGAGAGGCGCACAACGCCCCTCCCTGCAGGTTAAATATTCATGCAGTCTCCTCTCTCTCTCTCCGTACCCCTAAAAGCGCTGAAATATTCACTCCCCTCAACAACAGCCTCACAGATATGATGAGGCAACATGCTACAGATCCAGTCTTTTATACTTCTGAGGAATAAAAAGGAACGTTCTCTGAAATACTACCTCAGGAAAGTTGTGGTTTGTCCATAAAGAAAGTGTTGGGACAACAGCACTTGTTAAGATTTACAACAGAGGAGTTGGGGGGTGGGGGTGGGGGTAGGGGCTTTGACCAGGAAGCGCTGGTTTGACTTTTCGCCGGTTTTCGTTCAGTTGGGTCAGACTTGGTTTTCGTTTACTTAGGTCTGAGACAGGAGTCCTAGAGGCAGGTGTCCCTCTTAGCAGACAGAGAAACAGGTGGGGGGGAGCAGAGGGTGAGATGGGTTTGTGTGGGACAGACTGGGCCCTTATGTTGTGGCTTGAAGCCTTCCTTTTTTGTGAATGAGTCAAGCTGCTCCTTCCTGATTGGCTCAGCGTGCAGGGCAACAGCGCGGTGACCTAAACTGAAGGAGCAACGCCACCCTAAGGCTCATAGACACAAAGCAGGGAACTCAAGTCTCTCTGCGGCCAGCTGGCTTTCATGCCCCAGGGAATCATGGGTAATGCGTGTGCCTGGGGATGGCCTGACCCAGCTCCAGTGCAATCTCTGTCCACCGTAACCCAGTCCAGAAAAAGCAAAGACCCGCAGTCTTTAAATCCAGCACTCATTCATTGTTAATGAAGACCTAACTGCTTTAGGTTTGTGCTGTACTAACCAGCCATTTCAGACCAACGGGACATTTCGCCCGCAGAAACTCTCTCTGTGCAGAAGGTGAGAAGGTCACCTTCCTTCTGTCAGACAGGAAGTGCCCTGAGGTCATCTTAGGGCAAGAGTACTACACAGGCAACTGCTGTTCGGCAGTGCTGTGGTTTAAAGTACAGAAAAGAAAAACATCAGCGACTATAAATCTAACCATTCCTGTGAGAAATGATTTTTAAACTTCTATGGGAAAACGCACCACTATCAGTGAGCTGTGCGTGCTGGAGGACCCATTTCCCAGAATAATAACATTAAACATTTAAGTGGCATGCAATATTCAGAGCACACTGTTTTCTGATCCTTAATTAAAGAACAAGACATTGATTACATTTCCACAGTGCCAAGCGGTAGCTGCACAGCGTTCTGCGTAACTGCACTCTGTACAGTTAAAGAACTCATTTATGCTGTTTGACATGCAAAAAAGGGAGTTAAGATCAGTCAGTAAACTCCCCTGTCGCCGGCAAACAAAAGCTGAGGTCACATGACTGCGTCATGTATCACTCATGATAAGCCTCGATAGGCTGAACGGCCCACTCTCCCCATTGCATACTCTCATGCACTCTTATCTGCCTGGATGTTAAATATCAAACAGTGGATATGAATGTTTCATAGCGTAGTGTTGCTGTGTCCCAAAAGCGCAGAGCATTCTCTATTTGTCTTTTGAATGCGTAGTACATGGCGTGGTTAATTTTTGTCACGCACTACGCACTAGATAGTACAAGTATACGCACTAACAATGGCAGCGATCAAGCGTAGTTTGCATGGACACTACTGTCCCAGAATGCAGCATAAAACAGAAAGGGAGGCACCTCCTGCAAACCAAAAAAAAAAAAAAAAAAAAAAAAAGGTGGAGGTAGATGTATCACCATCAACACCGGTGACACGTTTCCGGATAGTAAAATGCTATCAAGCGTGTTCAACTCTAGTACACTAACTAGTGAGTACATGCACTTTGTAGAATAGTACACAGTATATACACAACAGTGTGGAGTGTGGAGTGTGTAGTGCGCTTTTGGGACACGGGGTCTAAGCGCTGAAAGGGAGCATGACGCGGCTTCTCACGCAGTGCAGCCCTGGAGGCACGGCCTTCCCTCCGTCCTCATTACAGAGGCGTTTAACACAAATGGCCCATGCGGGATGTGTATACGCGCACATATAAAACTTTCCCCACTTTTTAAAGTTGATCGCCGCGGGCAATCAGGCGGGAAATAGTGTCGTTGTAACCCGCGATAAAGTGTCAGCTTTCCCCCGCTAATTAGCATGCAGGTGAGAGAGAGGACAGGTGTTGTGGTGCTACATTAATGTTGCCATAGAGTCTTAGTTCCATAGACTTAGCCATCTTCAACTCAGAAACGGAAGAAGGAGAATATGACATGATGGGGGCAGATAGGGGCAGACATGACAATAGAGTCATTTTGCCTTTCATTTTATCACTAGGTTTTTGTAACACAATATTGCTGTGGGTGCAGATATCTCAGGGCATGAACACATTCTCTGGCACTACCATGCGGTAAAAAGAGAGAATGACTTCTAGTTATGATGGATGGCGGTGTTTACATTGCATTACAGTCATTTAGCTGATGCTTTTATCCAAAGTGAATTACAGTTGATTATGATAACCAAAGGCCAAATCCCCCAGGTGCAATGGGGGGTTAAGGGCTCAGCAGTAATGGTGTTCGCGCTGTGGCTGGGGTTTGAACCAACAACCACAGGGCACCCAGTCATGCATCTTAGCCACTAGACTACACTAGTCTGTCCATCCCAGCTACAGATACATTACAGTCATCTCTGGTCAGGCAGATGTGGTCCACATGACTGGCTGCAGCCCCAGAACCGTACAGAAGAGTGCAAGGTCTCAGAGCTGGGGGTCGAAGGTCAGCCAGAGAGGCACGCTGCCCTCAGTGTACACTCTAGAGCAGAGGGTTAGGAATGACGTGCGAGGACCTCGTACCATGACAACCAGGTGTCTGTCTGAGCGGCAGGTGAAGATACAGCGGTGACTCTCAGCACAAAGCAGAACGTTTGCATTCAGACAGAGGCAAATACACACAGCCATCACTGAGACCTGAGAGAGGGAAGAGGGGGCCACGGTCCCTCCTCACTTTGCTATGAAGCCCCCCCACCCCCAAGGTCCCCCTCACAATGCAGTGCTGTCTTACATACGGCACTGGAACGCAGACAAAGGTGGGCTGTGCCGTCAGTGAGAGTTGCAGTACTCAACTGAAAGATGCAGTGCTTGAAGTGACCCTACTTTTTATGTATATTAGTGATTTATACTGCTGAATACTGAAAATGTTCAGGTTATATCAGATGTATGCTGGTAGTGCCACCTTGTGGGAATCAACCGCCCCAGTGTGAGGGTGTAAGTCCAGTACCTTAATCTGTGATATCACAGAGCAGCAATAACCTGCAATAAGCGCTTCTGCCGTTCTTCATAAATCCCCGGAATAAAGGAAAAAAAAAAAAAAACCCAGAGCGTCGTTTGGCCTTGCAACACGGAGAACTCCTTAATGAGGATCACAAGACGCCCACACACGTGGCACAGCCCGGCCGCCCACGCTGCGCTAATTAGCGGCCCTGCTCCTCAGCGCGGCCGTCACTGGCAGCCTCGCCGGAGAGTGGGCGGAAATGACACAGAGTAACAAATGAGAGCAAGCGTTTTTAATTCATCTTTCGCGTGCAATTACTCTTCCTCATTGATCCCCCTTCCTCACCCACCCCCCCCCCCGGCTGACTCCGCCACAGTTTCGCTAACTGCAGAGACGCGGCTAATATAACCCCCGCACACATTAAACCCTTAAAATTACCCTACGCTCTGTACTTATGCCCTCAAAACACTGCACTGCAAAGACAGCAGAAACAAAGCTGTCTTCCTTGTCTGTCTTGGCTTCCCGACTCCACTCCACCCCTCCTGCCTACCATCCTAATGCCCCATGCCTGAATGGGAGCCAGGGCAGTTTGGGGTACACGGTGTGACGCAGCTCTCACCCCTGCAGCACGACAACAGAAGAGTAAAGTCTGCCCCAAGGCATTGTGGGAGTCCATCTGGGTAGAATAGTAAACAGACATTATAGACATTATGTCTTGTGTGTGTGCGCGCTTGCGTGTGAGTATACTTCCAGGACATTATTTGTGTTGCATGTGTGTAGCAGTGCACAATCTCATAAACGCAGAACTGCACAATTAACAATTAATTTTGATTAGACTCAAACTGACATAAAGACAAGAAACAGCAATGCCTGCTAATGGATAACACTGAGAATGACATGAATTCCTTCATAATCTAAATTCTTTTTGTTGTTGTTGTTGTGATGAAGCTTGTTTAGATGCGTTATTAGGCTTTTGTGAATTGCATGCTTTACCATGTAAGCAATAGTCTGGAGATGTGTGGTCTGCAGAGAGAAAGGAACAATATGAGCACAACAAAGTCAAATATTCTCACAACAAAGAAATATGCTGACGCCCCGAGTTTGTGTGTTTGCATTCATTTCAGAGTCCCCCACAGAGCCGACCATCACCGTCTGCTATTATTTATGACTCTCTGTAGTGTTTTTTCTTTATTACACTCAAAAGCTGTCAAAGCTGTCTCCCCTGATATTCCTCCCCAGTTCAGCTTTAAGATCAGTCGACTGGAGCTCCTAACAGTCTAAAAACATGCACACTCACAGACACAATTTCCCGACAAAAGTGGCGACTTAAATTGTGTTTTTTTTTGGGGCTGTGTGCTCCTTCCTCCTTCAAAGGCAGAGGAGGGAAAGAGACACGGGCGCAGAGAGTGAAACGCCTCCCCTCGTCACACAGAGATGCTGTCACACCTCCTGAGAGAAGGCATGTCACTTTGCCTGTCAGCCCCGCTCATTATTCCCCCTTGGGTCCAAATTACACCGCTTGTTTACCCTGTCAAAGAGAATGGGATCCACTCATATCCAATATTAAAAATTACTGCCAATCATATGCATTACGCAGTGATGTTCTCTCTCCCTCCCTTCTCCTGCCTTTGTACCCCCCTCTCTTTCTCTCTTTTCTCCTCTCTTCTCTCCCCCTCCCATCCCTGGAACTAGAAAAAAAAAAACACCGCCCTGAGCGCCTTTCAAATTAATTCTCTTGCATCCACTGTGCTCCGTCGATATCCAGCGCCGCAGCGGCGGTGATGATGCTTCTGTGCCGGAATGCTAATCATCAGCGCCAGAGTGGCACAGAACCCTGCTCATCCTCCACTGTTCTTCCTCTCCCGCTCTTCCTCCACTGTTCTTCCGCTCTTCCTCCTGCTCTTCCACTCCCTGCTCTTCCTCCACTGTTCTTCCACTCCTGCTCTTCCACTCCCGCTCTTCCTCCACTGTTCTTCCACTCCTGCTCTTCCACTCCCGCTCTTCCTCCACTGTTCTTCCACTCCTGCTCTTCCTCTCCCGCTCTTCCTCCCCTGTTCTTCCACTCCTGATCACCTGCTCTCCCTTCCTTTTCCCTCCTGCTCTTCCTCTCCTCCCCTCCTGCTCCTCTTCCCCTGCTCAACCTCTCCTCCTCTCCCTCCCCTGTTCTTCTCCTTTTCCTCCTCACTCTGCTCCTTCTTCCCGCTCCTCTCCCTTTCTCTGTGACCAACCCCCCCCCCACCCCCCTCTCCAATGGCATGGTCGATGAACAGAGGTTTGATTCTGATTTCTCTTCCAGAAACCAACAGGGGGAGACAGTGAGCAGTGGGGGGTGGGGTAACTGAGGAACAGTGCTTGTCCCCTCGGGTACATTTGCCCCTCGCACGTTGGAAGAAAAAAAAAAACCCAAAATTGGCACTGGATCAGAGGAGAGGAGGAACGGGTTTACAATGAGGCCTTTGTACATATTTACAAAGCCAACACCGCAGAAATCTGTTCCGACACAAGTAAAAAAAAAAAAAAAAAAATCTCGCCTCAGTCATTTTAATATAGCTCAATCACGGGTTCTTTTTCAGTTTTTCTGCATGGGTAGCTTTGGTGATGTAACTTACATTCTCCCCCTGCCAGATTTTCCCTCAGTGTAGTCAGACTGTGGTAAGTTTACCAATGAACTAGTATGGATTTCTTCAGTAAGAGACTGAGCAGAAAATCATTTTCAGACAGCATGCTCAAAAAGCTGACCGGACTGCTCGAGTTTAACTGGAGAAAAGGTTTGGGTTTCTCAGGCCTGTTCTCCCTGTATGTACTTTCAGAGGACGATTCAGCTCATAATCAGGCTGGGGGTGGGGGTGAGTGGGGTGGGGGCTGGGGAGGGGGGTGATTCTACGTCTTGTTTCGCCTGGGGAAGCAGTCCCCCCGCTCTGCCCCAGCAAGCTGCCGGCAGATGAAACGTAAAGAGAATGACAGTGGGATATGAATTATTTATCCAGCTTTTCAGAATTCTTTCAGTGTTTGTACACCGCTGGTTTTTCCTTATCGCGCGGGCCGGCTCTGAGCGCGTGCCAGCAGCGGGAGGGAGACGACGCACTCCCGCGCATTTGACCCTCTTTATGAAGGCCTGGTGGGAACCAAAGGCAGAATCGGGAGACACTTGTTCCCAGAGCAGGAGGGATGTGGGAGGGGGGAGCGTGAGGATGGGGGGGGTTGGGGCAGTGTTTGTGCTCTGCCTGCAGTAGCAGTACTGCTGTTGTCTTGTGAGGGGGTGTTGGGGGTGGGGGCCCCCAAAATACCCAAAGGCCAAAAAAAGCAGAGTCCCACGTGGTCCTCCCTGCTGGTACATCATGGCCCTCTACATGTAATCCATACATGCTTCTCCATGACGACAACAACAGAGCCCTGGCAACGCCACATGGACAGGTGCACCACTCTTAACAAAACACAGCGCATACGCAGGCGTGTGGGCGCGCAGGCTCGCGTGGACAGATGGTGAGGAAACTCAGCTGAAGGGACGTCACTCCATCCCAGCCACGCATGTCATGAGTGCTGCTCCCGGGGATACCGTGAGAAACATCACACAATGTGAGAAACAAGATACAAGACACACCGTGAGAAACAAGACACACACCGTGAGAAACAAGACACACAATGAGAAACAAGACACACCGTGAGAAACATCACACAATGTGAGAAACAAGACACACCATGAGAAACAACACACAATGTGAGAATCAAGACACACCATGAGAAACAACACACAACGTGAGAAAGAAGACACACCATGAGAAACAACACACCGTGAGAAAGACACACCGTGAGAAACAACACACACCGTGAGAAAAAGACACACCGTGAGAAACAACACACACCGTGAGAAAAAGACACCGTGAGAAACAACACACACCGTGAGAAACAAGACACACCATGAGAAAAACAACAATGTGAGAATCAAGACACACCATGAGAAACAACACACAATGTGAGAAAAGACACCATGAGAAACAACACCAACGTGAGAAAGAAGACACACCATGAGAAAAACACACGTGAGAAAGACACACCGTGAGAAACAACACACACCGTGAGAAAAAGACACACCGTGAGCAGCTCCACAGACGATTCCCTGCCAGAGGATGCAGGGGATGCCAATGAGATCCTACACACTGCATTCTGGTTCCTCCTTCCCACTGTGAAACTGCAGCCAAACCCGGCCGGCTTGAGCCAGAATGGCTGTTCTGCTATGAAATCACCCACAGGCGGAGCATGGGCGCACCATGTCGGACTCAGCGCTGCCTCTAGGCTCCGTTTTATTCCCACATTCATTTCGCTTACCAGCTGTGATCACTGACGAGGGCATTTTCTCAACTCTGAGCAAAGCCATAAGCCATCCGTAACTTTTTTTTTTTTTTTTTTGAAAAGTATGGCGAAACCAGAACACTAGCAGACTGCGATGACATGCGCCCTAACAGATACTAATGCAAAAAAATCACTCAGCTTGATATACGCAAGCTCTGCTTTTTAAGAGGGCCCTAAGGACGGAGAGCAGACGAACAGCAAGACATCCAGCAGTGGGGTTGTGGCTCTCCAGGGAGATGACAGGCTATTCCCAGTACTGTAAATCATGTCGCAGGAAAAACCTTTCATGTGAAGGATCCTGGATGAACCACCATTCTGGCACTATATATCATTACAGCTTTGATCTACGGTTTCACATACATACATGCATGACAAGCTACTGCCATTGTGGCTCTGCATTTCATTCAGACCTAAGGATCCACATGATTTCAGAGTGCAAACTGATACAGAGGAGATGAGGCAGTTCTGCCATTTTGGCTCTACACCTCCCCAAGCCCTGAGAACCCACAGGAGTGCAGACAGACACATGAGGCCACCCCACCATTGTGGCTCTACATTTCATTAAGACCTGACTACCTACATGTATTCAGAGGACAGACTGAAACACACGAGATGAGGCAGTCTCACCATTGCGGCTCTGCAAGTTACCGAGGCCGGAGGACCCATGTAATTTCAAAACACACACAAGGCGACCCTGCATTTCTGGCACATTATGAGCTGGCACACAATACGTTTTATTCATGATGACCCCTTTCTGACCCTCCCTATATAACTCACTCAATCTGGTCACATGACATATGCTTTCTCTGCCACAGACAGAAAGAATGGGAGGAGAAGGACGGGAAGGGAGAGAATAGGAGGAATTAGCTTTAGTTCTGTCCTAAGTTTTCTAACTCAATCCTCAAAAAGAATCATTTTTTTATTCTTCTTACTGCTTCAATCATATTTTTCAGTTAACCAAGTTTTCATGCTGAGCTGGAATTTATCCTGTATCATTGCAGATTTTCATGAGTGGCACCTTCAGAGTGTGAACACAAATGCTGAACAGAGGAGTTTTTGGAAGCAGCCTGCTGCTTGAACTGCCATACACAGTGAGAGTCTGCTAACAAAGGCTTGGATGAAGAATTGCCTGACAGAGAGCCACACTAATGGGGTGAGAGAAAATCTAACGGAACCTTAAAGAACCAGCGACAAGGCCAGCAATGAAGAGTGCAGGGTGTGTGCTGATTGGCCAAATGGTGGGCCGGGGAAGGCACTGATTGGCTGCCATCCTGGGGAGACTGGAGGGGGTTGCAGAGGCCAGAATAATGTGAAAACGCTACTGTGTTACTACCCCACCGGCAGGTGAGCGGGCAGAGCTGCAGCCGCACAGCAACCAGAGAGCAGCTTAGGTCTCACAACTCAACCATGTGGCTGAGGAGCGACACAAGAGGCGAAAACAGAACGAGAGATTAAAGGAGGGGGTCAGGAACAGCCCTGTACAGAGAGCTGGAGAGAGAATGAAAGAGAGAGAGACTGAAAAGACAAGAGCAGGGAGAAAGAGAGTGAATGAATGAGAGAGAGAGAAAAAGGAGGGGGCACAGTGAAAATCTTCCCACAATTCTCAGGGTTTTTTAAACATACAAACACACACACAAACACACACACACACACAAACACACATAAACACACACACAAATACATGCTTGCATGTAAAAAGAATGACAGCAGTGTGGACATTGCTCAGCCTACAGTGGACCAAACCTCTGACCTCCAGCTTGGTCAGGACAGCCAGGAGCAGCATCACAGACAGACAGACAGACAGACAGTTGGACTCAGACACTTCCCTGGTTGTATCAAATGTGAAAACATCTTTCTACAAAACCAAATATTCTGCAATACAAATTCGGCTCAAATACGTTTATGAGGAGTACATCGGCAGTGTTACCATCTAACCTGTAATCATCCAGCCCCAAGCCTCAACCACAGTGACACAGTGAAAAGGCATGCACTGTTTCACAATCCCACCCAGCAATGCAGCCCCTCTGCAACGCAACAACATTAACTAAGCCATAATACCAAAATAAAATGTATCCAAAAGCGCTGGATGAGAACGGAGGAAATCAATGAATAAGTAAATGCTACAGGCGTGGGGGGGTCTTGCTCCCTCTCACTCCCCTCCCCTCATCCTCTCTCTCTCTCTCTCTCTTCCGTCTCTCTCAGAGTCCCAGAGCTCATTAATCATTGACGGCCTCCAGCACATTAACATTCCAGCCCAGCCTTTGCTGTGCCCTCCATGGGCTGCCGACTGAAACCCTCGTGCAGGGGAGGGGGGGGGGGAGCGAAAGGGGGGGACGGTGACACACACCTAAAACTACAGATAATAAGGAGAGAAGGAAAAGAGATGGAGAAAGAAATGGATGGGGGGAAAGATACACAGCAGAACAGTGAGACAGAGAAATGGACAGAGAAACAAAGAGGAGAGAACGGAAAAAAAGGGACAAGAGATGAATGCTGAGAAGAAGAAGAAGAAGAAGAAGGGAGAGCAAGAATGGAGGGAGCGAAAGAGAGATGAAGAGGAGGAGCACCATCCTGGGTCACGCCGCTGAAGGAAGAATGAGAAGTGACAGCGCCCCTGTAGCTGTGTCAGGCTGGAGAACAGGCTGGTTTGGACAAGAGTACGACAGAAAAACAACTCCCTCTGTCACAGAAACACTAAGCCCTGAGCCACAGCACAAGCCTTCTACAGCAAACCTGCACAGCCACAAAACCAGCAGCCTTCACTTTTATCACCTCCACCTTCACAAGAGCGCAGAGGATCCCCGACAGCACCTCAGCGCTCACCAAACCCCTCTAAGGTTATGCACGGCACCAAAAGAATCGCAACCAGGGGGCGAGAATACAGCCAAATCCCCCAAAATCCACTACAGGGGCCTGACAGCAGCAGCAGAAAAAAGGAAGCCTGTCAAAACACTCGCTAGCCTGGAATACCTCTTAAGTTCTCCTGAGTCTGGTGGTGTCTTTTCAGACGTCAGTGTGCTTTCCACACAGACAGCCCTGTACAGGAGATGGCCTCTGGTGGGCTGTACACCCCTCTGTCAGACGGGTCCCCAAGTCTCCTCCTGTCCAGCAAACACAGAGTCAGATGACAGCAGGAAGCGGCTTGGAGGCCCATCTCACCCACTCTTAAGGGCTGGGAGAATTAAGTGACGCTCCGGCTGAACATTTCAAGGATTCCGTCCTTGCGACTCCACCGAGGGCCATGTCGCGGGGTGAAGAGGAAGCGCAGAAAACAAAAACACGTCAACCTGCAAAATGGCTACCATACTCGCTGCTGCCTTCCCGCCCGTCATCCAAGTGACACCTCGGTCACTGGGATCAACTGCTTATCACATTAGCCAAATGCTAATGTTATAGTGCGCTGTAATTAATCAGGGAAGATCAAAGATAAATCAATAGAAAAAAAAAAAAACATGACTCGCATAATTTTGTTGAGAACACATTTTGGCATTGTTCAAGTTGTGAATCTCTTATATTTTAATTGGATAAGCAGCTTTCCGTATATTGTTAAAACAGGTAAGTAAAGGCAGCTAGAAAATAGACAGTTTTTCCTATTTTGGGTTTGCAGGGGAGGGTGGGATGAATGGGGGGTGACATTCTCCTATGTAACGTTATATTTCTTCATGCCATTCTTTTCTTAAATAAAATCCAGCACGTACACCTTATCTCAACATGGTTCTATGTGGCTATACCATTATGCCCATGCTGTCATAGGGATAGTGATCCTGACGAATGATCACTTCCTTAAAGAGCATGCTGCAGAGGTCAGAGGTCAAAGGTAGGTCATATGGGGTTAGATGCTGAGAGAGGAAGTCACCTTGGCTTCGCTGGGCACTGGACAGTGCTCATGAAACAGCAGCTCACAGTTAACCAACCGTCCATACTTGCATTAAGCTAGCTCTATAATGAGCAAAGCATTTTGAATTCATTAATTTCCTGTGTCCGTCTGTGAATGGTATTGCAAAGTAGCTAAGATGTGCATATATAAAGAACATATAATGCACCAAAGGCCTGCAGACACTGGCCAAACTCAGCAAACGGATCATCCTCACCACTACGCTACTTTAAACGCAACCTGACTAGGGAAGTATTTCACTTTTTAATCTTACACCATTTTGGTAAATATCTATGACACCTGACCTTGGGTACTTGGCACTGGAAGACTGTAACACGGTGTTCAATAGGTTCTTCCGCTGAAAAAAGGCAGAGCAGCTTCGCAGATGGCAAAGCACGTATTTATGACGAGCCTGTCAAATGTCTTTTGACCACCTCTCCTCAGAGGCGGGTGTGATTTGGCACTGTATCATTAGAAATCTGGTCCTGCTGAATGAACAATGGGGCGCTTGGGGCTAGAGGCTGAATGAGGATGGCTGAGCGCTCGGCCGGTGGGGGGTCTTGCTGGGCATTGGTATTGACCCGTGTTTGTATTTGACTGTGTGGTTCAGGAACGTGCTTCCGATCCATTTCCGACAGGCGCTGTGGACCAACCAAATCCCACCCCCCCGGCCCCTCTGGTGCCGGGGGCTCCGGTCATGACCAGGTCAGGAGCAGGAGTGAAGCTGGGGGGGCAGGACAGTGGGTGAGAGAGGGAGGGGGCGCGGGATGGCCGTGGAGGGTTATTTGTTCTCTCCATTTTCACTGCCACTCTCTCACAATGGCCAGTGTGACAGCCATCAGCATTGGCACACTTGCAACTAGATCTGGTGTACAGCTTATTTGAAGTCAGCGCTCTGCCGGCCAACAGAACCGGCAGGACACAAATTGGCCTGGCCTCACAACAATGGAACAATGCTAGTGTATCACCATCATCGTCATCATCATCTTCGCCGCAAGCCCACTGCTTCCCCCTGCTGCTGGCCTTCTGTCTGCTGCAGCTGTGCTGTACATGGCAGGAGTCACAGGGCAGCCCCACCTGTCAGTCACAGCTTCTGCCCGCCCCCAATGGATCCATGTCTGGCCCGGCCCTCTCTTCTGCCAATGAACGTACATCACGAGGGCTTCATTTCAACACTACAAAACCTGCCTTCCACACAACTGACTTCCCTGTTTCAGAGCAAAATGTAAGCACTGCCCCAGAAAAACAGTTAATGGTCATAAACCTGTTTTATTGTTGGCCATTACAAATATAGAAATCGATTGTTTAAAAAAAGTGAATAAGAATGACGAGTTTGTCAATCGAAAGTTTGACTGAATGCTAATTTCTCCGCCGGCGCACAGTCATGTACGCACCTGCTCGGTGATGGAAAACGATGAGCCGAAGTGACGGTAATCTGGCCATGGATATTCACGCGCGCTGATTTCTGACAGGCAGGGTGTCACTTTGAGTCACGTCAGGCTGTGACATCCAGTGTCAGTCACGCAACCGCGACGTTAAACCGGATTTGAAAAAAAAAAAAAAAACACAAGCCTGTCTCCGAATGTAAATGCCAAGAGCGCGCACAGACTGTTCCGGGGACAAAGCTCTCTTTCCTTCCCTCCTAATGGAAAACGTTGTTTATCATAAAAACTCCGGCAGACAGGACCTTGCTAATCTAAAACAGCCATGATTCATTCCATCGGCGTATCTCAAGCGACATCTGCAGACATTCCCTACTGTCGGTATAAAATCCATAGCCTGGCTGACTCCACTCTGGATCTGAAACAGTGGATTGTGGAGAGACTGCAGCTAAACCAGCTCCCTGTTAATAGAGTGCCGAACTCACACATGGTGCATTCAGCTCCCAGCAGGACAACAGACGGAAACAGAGTGGAACCATGGAACCATGGCGTGTGTGTCAGTGGGGGAGAGCTTTTAATGGTGCACCACACTTCCAAAGTGTGCAACAGTGCACACTTGTGAAACAGTTTTTATCAGAATCATCAATACAGGAATAGGGTGAGAAGACATTAAGACAATGAATTACAAAATAACTCGACTGAAAAAAAGCTATTTCACAGGATATGACAAGGATCCTGAACCAGAGGCAGGAAAACAATCAGATCTTTCAAACTCACACAATACAGGGGAATGGACAGTCAAGAAAAACACTTTGAAAGATTTGTAAGCCATACAAAAGATGGAAGCTAGCACAGGAATTGAATCCTGACTGTAAAAATTAAAGGTAACAGAACATACAAAACATGTAAATCCCCTTTGGCTGCAAATCACCGTTACCAGTCTTCCTACTAGATCAGTGAAAATGGCAAATGGCTTTTGCCCAAGTAAAAAACCTCAAATGCAGAATAATATGGCGTAGCTGCGAAGTGATATGTCAACATGCACGAATGAATGAACTTCCTTTTGCACTCTCTTCTCTTTCAATGAAGCAGACAGATCACTGATCAGTATCTTGTTGAATGTTGACATATCTCTAACGGCAATCTGTCACTGGTCGAACCCTGAGTCAGACAGGTTGTTATGGTAGCATTCTCTCCCAGTCTCCCCCACCCACGCCCCATTATAAAGTAAGCAGGTGACTCACCTGTATATGCCATGTTCTTGGGGTTTCCGTATGGAGTCCCGGGCTGAACGGGACTGTAAACCGGGTTCATGGTGGAAGACAGTCTACTCTTGCTGAATGACAGAGGAAACAAACAAGCCAAGAAGGGGAGAAGAGGGGGAGACAGGAAAGAGAGAGTCTTTAAAACGCAGTCCATGCAAAAGAAACCAAAAAGCTTGGAAGTCATGGGAGATCCCATACAACTACAGGTAATGACAGTGACCAGCAGTTTACCTGTAAACAAAAAACATTGTGCAGGGACAAACTTTTTAAGAATGAGTAAACAAGACGTTTAAACAAACAAACAAACAGACAAACCATCCATCAATACATCTCAGGATCTTTAGGGGCTCATCCCAGTAAAAGGTAAATACAAAATTACATTTTTAAAAATGTCACCAGGCTTGGTTCCAAAATGGTTCGACTGGCACAGTTCCTCACTGCCACAGGTTTTAGTCGGTATTGGGTCATTAGCTAACTGTCACTGAAAATACAAAATGGTGGGACAGAACAGCATTCTCCCTGCCATGCCAACAGTGGGGTGGATTTAAAATCTCCCAGGATTCCTTCATTCGGTTACTGCTTGATTTGATGGACACAAACCCTGTCCCAGGTGCCCTGTGGGATCTCAGGTGGCACTGGTGACAGACGCACTTCCCCATGGGATGGCAGCAGCCCAGCTGTAGGACAGAGTATGGACATTCAGTGTGGAACACAGTCACCGGCCTGTGGGTGAGGGCAGCAGACGGGCCCATGTGCCTCAGCTGCTGTGCTCCTTACATCATGTGGGTGGTGCTGCAGTGACTCCAGAGGTATTATGGGTGACTCAGGTTGGATAGAAACAAACTAGCAGAAGAGCATGCCTGTTCTGGTGAGATGGAGGAAAGGAACGGAGGTGGTGTAACCAGCTGTTAAGTTAATTAGGCTACCTCGGTAAACGCTCAGTGCTGTGTGCCCCTCCCACTTCACTGCTGTGGGTTTTTAATTCCCCTTCCCGCCTGCCAGGAGGCAGACCAGAGCATGGGAGCGCAGAATACACAGAGCTGGGGGGTTGTTTGCAAGCCTCTCAGAGGGAGTCGCCCTCAACTGCGGGTCCATGGAATCCCAAGGCCACCCAAGGGTGTCTCGATTGGCATCGTCTTGGGCTGACAGAACGCTAACTAAACATGGTGCAACCAATCATGGATGATTCCTTCGGAGCACAAATGGGAGCAGCAGAGATAGGTAAGGTTACCTTGTGCGCTACCACCAGAGCCAGAAAGCAGCTAAATGACGCTCTCTTGTACCTTTATAGAGAGTCATGTTGTTATGTCATCCATAGTTAAAAGCTCACAGTGCATCAAGTGGTATGCCTGATCCAAATATAGTCCGAATTCCATTCATTTGTTCATTTCTGCTGTGGTTTCTCCAAAATTAGAATAATAAACACACCACCATAACGATGTATTCCTTAATTGTAGTCTAGCAAGCAAATACAAGAACAATCTTGCTATTTTATTTAAAAACCAATGTCATATGGACCCTGAGTTCAGTGCTTTCCATACGAGCTGCTGTGAAAGTAACAGAGAAAATAGGTCAATAACAAAAGTAAAAGGACTGAAAGCAAATTTGGCTTCGAAATCTTCGGTATAAAAAATTTAATGAGCTTCAGCGGACTGCCATGGCTGCACTGCTGAGTTCTGTGTTGAGTTTCACGTCCAGGGTATCTGGGCGCCTTTTCATCTGTGTGAATTGGTCAATTACTGTACAGTTAATTTACAGTAATGTTAGACAGGTTTTAAAAAAATCATACCAGCTAAAAAATAAATTAAGCAGATGCTATTTGAATTTTCTGCAAATTAGTTCCTCGTGAGCAGTGGAACACAGTGTATGGATACCTTATAAATAATACATTTTCAACAGATATGGATGACAACGTCAAACTTCAAAGCCTCACAGAAAATTGCCATCAAACCTTCAAAGTGGTATTGGGGTCAGTGCAAGCGGCATATTTTTCCTTTGACATTATTGATGTGTCTTGAGTCCAAGCTATTGGTGTGTTTATGAGAACACTCATCTATCATGTTTATGGCAAACATATTCATAGCGATACAAACAATCGGATGCAAACACACGCATGCATGCTCACCCGCTGTCTAAACAGACAGCTGCACAGAGCTCGCTCTGCTCCACTGTGAGAACACCGTTTGACAGAAGAATACTCTTTTTGTCTCTGCGGTCTAACGTGTGCAGCTGATGAGATTAAGACAGACAGCGCAGGTAATGAGAAAACGAACCAGGCTACTCATAAAAAGGCAGACATGCGAGCGGCCTCTCCGTGATTTAGGAAGCAGGCAGTCGGCGGAGGTAAACGAAAAACATAAATCAAACACCAACATATGTAGGGCCGTGCCAGCAGCATATGTCTAAGGCCTGTGGAGATGTGAACATGGCGTAATTAGGAATGTTTTTCTCCCTCTGCCAATATCGGGCCTCCTAGGAGTCTTTCCTCCCTCTCCGTTTTACTTTCCCCACCTGGTTCTGTTTATTAAAGAAACAGCTAAATATTAACATAAACAAACCGAGGAGGAGACTGTTTACTCGCTGCTGCTCGGCAAAGCTGGAGACTTGAGGCTGAACACTGATGAGCTGGGAACTCACACATCACTACAATATGGCTACATGACCACCCTTCAAACTCACAGCAACCAGGAAGTGGAGAAACCTTGACTCTAGGGGACATCTTGGACTGCTTGTCTGCATAATAAGCACCAATACAAAAAATGTAATAAATGAGAGGTTTGTTATTCAACTTAAAACTAAGCATGACTGCAAATGGCCGAGGTCTGGCTTTGCTTATGACCTTGGCCTAGAATGACTATGAGGGACACATTTTCTGTGATTCTTTTGTCAGAAAAATATGGCAAAGGATGCCTTTGTCTTCTTTCTCTCTCTCACATCTCTCTCTACACACATACACACACAAACACACACACACAGAGGAATTTAGAAGACAATGCCAAAACCTTATCAGACAAACCTGATAAAACAGACTCACACCTTTGCTTCCCTACCTTCCCTGGCATGTGCGCCCCCCTGTGGCCACTGTAAGGTCTACATATTAGAGTCCCAGGTGTCTAACTCACAAATTCTTGCTCCCAGCTATTACACAAAACTTTCTTAACCTCCAGGTCTGTCCCCTTAAGCACTTATTGTTGCCTAACAGAAAACCACACTTAACACACTGTTCTTTCCTTTTGTGATAGCAGATACAGTATCCATACAGAAAAGAACTATATTCGTTTCAATACCTAAGGACACAAACTAATTTACTATACTTATGTGGTTTCCTAACCTACTTAGTTATATAACCCCCTTAAAGAGCACAGGACACCGTGCTCTATCTGTCAGCTCCGCAAATAGCACTGTTTTCACTCGGATATGGATCAGTTGAGCACAGTTTATTACAGCGGTTTATACCGGAGCATGCTTCACCCAGTGGAATTCAAACCGTCAGTGTTTCAATAGAAAGAAAAGGACTGGGATGGATCCTCGCAGCCCACATGGAGAGTTGACTGAGAATTTATCCGTCTACTCCTTATACTTGAGCTGACAGCATTCTGAAAGGGCATAGATAGTTCTTGTCTTTAATTTATGACTTTCATCCCTAAAATATAAACGAGGGCGAATTATTTCAGGGAATCATGCAAAGCTTCCTGTGCTCCCCTTCAAGGGAAGGACTGTTTTTTAATGATAATGGCTTTAACAGTGCAGCTCTTGCATTGATTTTACTACTTATTGTCTCCAATACTCACAGCTAACACAAAAACATTGTGATTTGTTGCCTATGTATCTCTATTGGTGTGGAAGTACAAAACACTGAAAAAAAAATACAACTGACTCCATCAGCTCAGAGAAGAATAGACAAATCAATAAAGAACAGTGACCTTCCCAGTAGGCAAGCAGATACAGGTGCCATGGTAACCGTTGCCCTGACTCTGACCTGTGGGGGTATGTCACAGGTGGGAGAGCCATTGGATGGATTTTAGTGGGAGAAATAATTAACAAGCACCAAAAAACCTGGAATGCATTTAATACACCTAACACACCTAACCTACTGAACATCACAGCCTAGCCTAGCCTACCTTAAACATGTAGAACACTTACATTAGTCTACAGTTGGGCAAAATCATTAACACAAATAAATTTTATGATAAAGTGTTGAATACCTGAATAGTAATTTATTGAATACTGTACTGAAAGTGAAGCTATCTCACCATCGTAAAGTTGAAAAATTGTAAATCGGACCATCGTAACTTGGGGACCATCTGTACGGTGAAAGCTCAGTTTCAGCTCAAGGTTTGAAGGTTGCAGGGCATTATGGAACATTTAAGGTGTGTGAAATATCTGTGACAGACACACCCTTTTTTTGGATTAAATGCGGGAATCATGACGATGGTGTGGGCTCTCCACGCAGGTCATAAAAAACACCACAACTTAACACAGAAACCAGTAAGCACAGGTGCTGTGACACACCTGTGAATGTTATGATAAGGTGGTGAAAAGCAGAACTGCGAGCAACGGATGTACCGGGCATTCCTGCACAGATGCTGGGGTGGGCATATCAGTAGTCTGCACATTTGGAACTACAATTTCTTCATCCCGGACTACAAAACCCAAGAGGCTAGCAATGAAAAATATGAAAAAAATGTTCAGGAATCTTCCAAATTTTTCTGTTTCGACATGATCCATGCGGTCCCATAAGCAAATCATAACGGAAGTGCATGGTGATTCATTCTCCATGCCTGAGCTATCACTTCACCTCATTGCAAATTCAAACACTAAGCATCTCTCTCTCAATCACAATCAAGTCACAATCTGACATTAGTAACTAATCTGACATGAGAGTTTCAGTCTTTTTAAAAATAAATAGCTGACTCTGCCAGCCAACATCATGATTTGTGTAGTTCTCATACAGTGCATACTTGGCCAGACGAGATTAACTGAAGATAAAGGTAACACAGACATGGAGTTTAAATATGAGATTTCACCAATGTGATCTCACCTATCATGCTGCAATTTAAAAAAACTTTAAGGGTTCACAAACAACTTTAATGAGACCAAATGGCCTCTCAGAACAGACTGTCAGCAGAGACAGTCTTTACTGCAGTGGCCTTCACAAGCCTGCTTTGGAGGGGAACTTTCTGGTGACTCAGAGCTGGGAGAGAAACAGAGGTCTCAGGTGTTCTTCTTCTCACACATTTTCATTACTTTATCTCTTTATTAAAAACTGTTGAGTGTGTGAAAGTGCTGAATTCAATAAAAAAAGGATGATCCTGTCCTGGCATCCTGCGGTTGACTGCAAATCATAAAACTGGGAAACAAATGTGATTTTCTGTTCCGACAAAGTAACTCCTCCAGATTTGTGAAAGACCAGCACAGTTGGTGAATCTGGCTCTTAAATGCTTGTAACTTTTCCTCCGAGCCAAACTAAATGAGCAAAAAAACACTTGGTCGATGAAGTATTTCATGAGTTAAAACACTGTGCTTCTCATTCCTTTATCAGAAACTGTGCAGGGTTGCCTGTGAAGGACCTCACTATAAGCACACTGTAAAACAAGAAACCAGCGTTATCACAGGAAAAGGCTACAGCAAGCCATTTCCCAAAAACATTAAAGCAAAAGTTACGATGATGTAACAGGTTTTCTCCCAAAAGGTTTTAGGCATAAGGTTGAGTCATGCAAGCTCTCTGCCTAAACACACACACACACACACACACACACACACACACACACACACACACACACACACACACACACACAGAAATATACACAAAAAGAGCCAAAGACATGATCCAGGAGAACTGAAAGGAACAATGGTAGGTTTGGAATGATCAGGCAGTGGTCTCATACAGTCAACACTGACACAAACAGAGGACAACACAGAGAGCATAAAACCAAACAACGGCAAACAAAAGAGGAATTAAATCATGATAAAATATTCAGTTTATTCAGTACCAACACGTCTTTGTAGTTTCAAAAAATCACATTCACAAAAATGGCATATTTCAGTTCAAATCAAGACACAAAAAAAGGATTTTCAGTGTATCTGAGTGTTTATGGTTTCCCAGTAAACACAGTTACTGTGGGCCTGGTGTGGCGTGGTACAGGACAGGACCCTGGACCGGCTCATCTAGGCCACAGGCCACCCCAGGCCACCCCAGGCCCTGCACAAACAATGTTGGTGAGGAAAAAAAAAACATTCAAGTAATTTCTACACTGACCTCTTCAAGTTTTGACAGCTTTCGGGTTGGTACAAGAAACTGAATTTGTCAGTGGGATGCCCGCTTGCCATTCTTGGGTAAAGCTAATGTGGGGGAATGGATATGCAATCTGAAAAATACAGCAAGAGGTCATTGTTATAACGAGCATCAGGCAACAGAGCAGGCAGGCAAGCAAGCAGAGCAGAGCAGGCAAACAAGCAGAGCAGAGCATAACAAAAGCAGTGCGGCATGGAGCAGAGCAGCAGAGCAGGGCAGAGCAGAGCAGAGCAGGAGAGAGAGTCACAGTGTCAGCTTCTTCAGGCTCGCTCGCCCACGCAGCCTGCCACTGTGGACGGATACATGACCAACATCACATTGATAAAAGGTACCCCGCGACCTCATGGTTATACTATTCATATTCACCACATATGAGCTCTGTATGCACATATAAAGTACATATACATATACACACACACACATCTACACAAATGCACACATCTATAGGCCTCTGTGTGTGTGTGTGTATATATATTTATAATTATGTGTAAGTGTGAGTGTGTGTGCATGTGTATATGCATGGTTTTGTGTGTGTGTGTGCATATGCATGGTTTTGTGTGTATGTATGTGTGCATGCATGTGTATATACATGGTTGCATGTGTGTGTTACAGAGCACTGTTTAATGGTTTGCTTCCTGAAGCTTGTTCTGTACTGTGGTCTCACTGCAATAAATCAAGACCTGACAGGATCACCTTGTGTTCTCTGTAGCGGACAAACCTGTCTGTCCTCCCTCACTCCCACGCTTGCACGCTCTCTCTCTCTCATCCATTATAGCTTTTCATTTCGCTGTGCAACAAAATAGGCTGCAGACACAGTCCTGCAGTATTCTCACCATTTTGTTGTTTGTTGTTATTGGAAACCAATATCTCTACTCATCCAGCACAAGCTCCTCCTTTGAGTGGGACAAAAAGATTAGGCAGACTCCACCCACTGACTGGCAATTCTGGATACATGCCCTGCCCACTTGAGGGCAAACACATGATAGGCTTGTACCACACTGGAGTCATCAGGGGCAAGATAGGACGAGTTTTCAAGGGCACGAAGGCTTCAGTGTTGCTGTTCTTTGTTGACTGGAATCATAAAGGTGGTATAGATAAGCAGATGTTAGTGAGCTACTGCGTCTGTATGATGCAGTGTGAGTGTGTGCGTGTGTGTGTGTGTGTGTGTGTGTGGGCGTATGTAAGGCTGAATGTGACCCTTGCCCATGGCTCCAGGGCTCTCTTCAGAACGCTGGCCCCAAAAATCTCTAAAATGGCTCGGACTCACACTTTGATAATCCTCCAGTTTTTGTTGATGATTAACAAAAAGGACATTTGAATGCATTTCACTATACAAGCACCCAGCTGTATGTACAAATGTCCACGATACGATGAACAAACGAACATTTAACGCTAATAAACCAGCAATGAAGTTCTGTGATGGGAAAAAGCCCATCAGGCAATGATTGGACCGCCCAATTATAAAACAATGTGAGCAGTTTTCACTGCATTGCTGTATTTGTTTATATACACGAGAATCGATGGGTTTCAGTATTATGAGAAATGATCCACCTGTCACAAACGCCCATGTCCATGGCGACCAGGCTGTCTGCTAACATACCAACCCTCCTCCATCCAGATGAAAAAAAAATACATATAATGAAATAATAATCTAAGCGGGAAATATTCTTTCCTTCTCAGACCCACTGGAAACTGTCTCCCTCTTTTCCCTCGCATCTTTTATTCACCGCTGTTGTTCAGGGTTTCTTTATGTCTTGTCCATGAACTGCTACTGAATATTCTGCACCTTCAAAGATTGAATACTCAAATTATCAAAACCATTTCTATTCTCCCCAGGCATTACAACAAAGTGCTACCCTCTCTGAAAATAAGAGCCCTATGAAAAGAGATCTGGAATTATGCTACAACAATCTCATGAACGACTGATCTGCTACACTTGGGCTCATTTATGAATTCTGGTGATAAATAAAAGGAGCTGAAAAATAAAGAGTAAATCCGTATATTTCTTAATTTTTTGGAAACAAGCTCTTGAATATGAGCTGAGTGACCAAATAATGGGTTGACAGGCAAATATTCAGCTAAGCCAGTATTGTTTTATCCACAATTTCCATTGCTCTTTCATTGTAAAAATAAAAAAAATATATTTCTGTTTTTACAAGATGGCTGCACAATGAAAGGTTTTGTTTGGCTCTGAAGGCGACTGGCTTTGAAAATAAAATGGCTGCACATCATTGCTCCTGTTACTCTGTACTTTTTCAGCTCTAATGAAAGCAGGAACATCAGTGGACTTAATGAGGTCGCCAAACCCTCTGAGAAGCCGTGGAAATAGACTTCAGCGGCTGGTGCCCACCGCGCCGAGCCACACTATTCTGGGAACGAGAATTTTCACTGCGCTGGTCTCAGGCCCGTATCTGGACACGGAAACCACAAAACAAACATAGCCAAGGCCAGGTATATAACCCTTCCACCACCAGAACAATATTCTGATATTTTGATGAGACTCTGCATGCTTGTTAAGGAACAAAAAAAGAAGACAAAAACCCAGGAGTGCATTCCTTTTCATCAATATTCATGAAGGAGAGTCAAAAAAACAAAACAAAAAAAAAACGTAAATACACAAAACAAGACACATAATACAGAAGTATTCTCTTTCCTCCCTTAAGATAAAAGCACCAAAAGGTTTCCATTCAGTGCTTGTGGGGGAAAACACTGCAGTGTTTGATCATTTCAATATTTGATGGTGGGGACAACCTTATATACAAATATCAAATTCTTCTAAATTTGATTCCAGACAAAATGAGTCTCGCGTTTTGAAATAAAAAAGCCCGGAAGGCAGACAATTAATTGAGGTTTTTACACCAAGGGCTACACCTCCCCCTGTGTTTGCGAGAGTCAAGGTTATGTCAACTCTTGTACATTCTTCAGTGAAGCATTTCATGCTTCATTCGATTGGAAATGATCCCCATGGCAGTAACATGCAGAAACCCAAACCTAACCCGGGGCTCCTCTCTGGGTCTCAGCCAACCAAAGGAAGAGTGTGTGTGTGAATGCACACAAACACTTGTGGCTGGGGGACAATCAGTCAGGATATGTGAGTATTTCTGCATATGCCAAAGAGCTATGGTATTCTCTGTGTTTCCACAGCTCTGCTTTGCATCATCACATCACAAAAAAAAAAAGATAATATGACTTATTGCACCTAAGGCCAGAGATCCATGAAGAACATTAATACAACAAGCAAAGATGAAACCATCAAATGAAACGTACTGCTCACAACAGTATGCGTTGCAGGCAGTTACGGTCCTCTAACTTTGAAATGTAACACTGTAAACCAAGGGACATTTGTTATGGAAGTAACTAGTTGACCAAATAATTACCAATTCCCTAGTTTTGTAGTACTAGGTCTATAAAGAGTCAGCCTTGCTTTTTCTAACTAGATCCTAATTAGTAAGTAATGACAAAACAATAGCTGTAGTCCTGTCCCAGGACAGCTAGCCAGGATCGACATATTCAGCTGGGGCAGACATTTTAGAGCCATCTTATCTGATTTAATTTAGAGAAAATTCAGAGAAAATTCTCAGAACTACCAGAGTCTAGAGTAGCCCAAAAAAAGGGCAAGATCTAGAGTATGCGATAGACTTCATGACACTTCCCAGATTCACTCAACATGTGACTGAAGGTCATTAAAGGGCCTTACATTTATATACCAACAGGTATTCCTCCAGGTGAATGAGTACGCATTTAGTAAATCCAAGGCTTATTTTCAGAGACATGCAATTTATTTAAACATGTCCTGAATATATCTAAACTCTGGCATTCGGTGGATGTTTAGAATTTAATGCAACTCCAAAAAAATAAAATAACAATTTCTTATTAAAAAAAAACCACCTTGTTAGGAGCGATTATGTTTACAGTTGCCACAAAGGGAAAAGCAACAATACCAATGATCTATGATTCATGTTTTTGCTGAACATACTGTCCATTGGGTAATTTCGGAAGGAACAAAGCATTTTAAAGATAGTGTCAGCAAAATGTAGCCGGTTTACTTGACTTAACACTCATACACTGTCAATGTAAACGGTATTACGTGGCACTGAATTATTGCTAGGCTGGCTACTTGTTTGAGTCCAAAAACAGGGATCGTAATGAAACAGTGCAGCTACATCAACCTCCCTCTTGATCAATATCAGTAAGCCACATTGCTATAAAAAACGCACTATTCCAGGATTCGCCTGGAATGTGACCATGTTGAAACTAATGATATTCCAGTATGTGGCAGGGAAAACATTGCAGGGCTGCCTGCCTCCCTCCAGCTGCGGCCGCAAAGACCACAGACATGCTTGTGGCCAAGTAACCTTGCATTCTGCCTGGCTCTGTAGATGGGCTTTTTCCTAAGCACTGTGCATGTCTGTGAGTATACCTAACTGCATGGGTGTGCATGTTGAGAGGAACGTTTTAACTGGCATGGTATTCAATTTGTTAAAAAAAAGAAATAAACTGCTGGAGCAAGCACCAGATTTCTCTCTTTTTCTCGCTCTCTCTCTCTCTTGCTCTCAGTGAAACGGAGAGATGCTACCCTTCCTCTCCCCTCCACCCGCTCTCTATTTGTGAGATCCTGCAGCACAGAGAGAGAGAGAGAGAACAATGCTGCAGTGCCCTTGAGCTCCACTCCGCGGGAGCAGCAACGTTGCGGTTACGTTGTGGTTATGTAACGCGCTCCCTATTTTTATAACACATTTCTAAAAGGTACTGTCAGTGTGACTGCTCCAGGCAACATCTCACTCCCTCACAAACACCTCCTCTTTTACTTATTGCCACAAACTGAGAACACACACACACATGCTCACTCACTCACACACACATACGCTCACTCACACACACACGCTCACTCACACACACACACGCACACAAACATGCTCACACACACACACACACACACGCGCTCACACACATGTTGACACACAGGCACAGAGGCACACAAACACATGCACACAAACACACACATGCTCACAAACATGCTCACACACACACACGCTCACACACATGCTGACACACAGGCACAGAGGCACACACACACATGCACACACATATACACAAGCGCACACACACACACACACACACACACACACACACAGGACACATAGGCACACACACATACACACGCACACACACACAAACACAAGCGCGCACACACACACACAAACACAAGCACACATGCACACACACACATTGTCCCTTCTGTCCTGTGGGTGCCTCTGGCACACACTGCTGTCCCAGGCCTGTCCTGAGCAGATGGGCAGAGGCAGGTAGCTGCGCCGGTGTAGCTCCTGGCAGCCAGGGGCATGGCTCTGTGCTCACGCTAACACCCCCTGCAGCCTTGGCCCGTCGCTGAACCCTGCAGCACCCCCGCACCAAGCAGCCACTGAGAGCCCCATCCAGCCCGATTCGCTGAGCTGCTCTGGCAAGACGTCTGATTGGCTGATTGGGTCTGGCAGGGCTCACCTTCAGGGGGTGTAGGGAGGCTGAAGCCACAGCCAGGAAGACCGGCCACATGTCACTGAGACAAAGATACTGCTGTCACTGACGACGGCAGCCTGGCCTTGCGGTTAAGGAGCTGGGTTTGTGACCACACGGCAGCAGGTTTTACTCTCAGGGGGCCACTACTGCTCTACTGCTTTGGTGCTTAAGGTCAACAGCTTTCATAAATACCCAGCTTTATAAACGCATAATGTTTAACACTGGCAGACCCAAGCCAGTTATTTGCTTAATGGAGGACTTTAATGAGGGTGATTTACATAGAATCTTTCCATTTCCATTCCAGAAACTAAATATTTACTGAAGCACATCTCCTGAGGATACTACTGCAGTGTCATACTCTGCATTTGAAGAACATTCTGGTTGAAAGTTCAGTCCCCGAATGATGACATCACATTCTATTCTCAAGGACTCCTAGGGGTCAACTGATTGATCAGAGTGGTATCTGATTTTTTGATAAGAAGGTCTACATGGAGGATATATTTGACTTATGTACCCAGAACTCAGGAAGGAGTGACATAGACAAGGTGTATTAACCCAACTTTATACAACATCATACATACAAATGTAAATCCCCTGCCGTTTAATATGAATGTTGCACAACATATAAGGTTTGTAGTAGCATGCATTAATTGGAGTTACTAAACTGTAAGAACTTCAAGCCAACTTGAAACTTCAGCCTACTGTAAACAGCATGAATTAGCCAGCTAAGCTAGGTACCAAACATGATTTATTCACCACGCCTTATTTAACAAACATTTAAGCACTTTAACATATTGCAGCATTTTTTGCACAAAATCAGCTAGCTTACAACAGTTATTCTACACAGAAGTTTGAAAATTGTTGTAATGTGAAGGTCATATTGGCAACCTTAAGCAGCAACATGGCTGCAACGCACTCTGTCGCTAGGTCCTGTCAAGCAGCTTTTACACGTTTTAATAGCAACAGTCTTAACATCAGGTCTGTGAACCACCAACTATGTATTGTGTCATTTGAGTCATTGTTGGGAACAGCTGGCTAGCTTCAAACCTGTCAATGCATTCCACTGTCATGCTGACAGTTGACAGACAATTTCTGTGGCTGGGGCTGGGTATGGGGGCTGGGGTGTGGGGCTGGAGCCGGGGACAGAGGCTGGGGCTGGAGGTGGAACCGGAGCTGGGGTATGGGGCTGGAGCCAAGGCCGGAGGCTGGGGTATGGGGCTGGAGCCAGGGCCAGGGCTGGGAACGGAGGCTGGGGCTGGGTATAGGGTATGAGGTATGGGGCTGGAGGCTGGGTATAGGGTATGGGGCTGGAGGCTGGGTATGGGGCTGCACCTGGGTATGGGGCTGGAGCTGGGTATGGGGTATGAGGTTGGAGGCTGGGCCTGGGTATGGGGTATGGGGCTGGAGCTGGGGCTGGGGCTGGGGTTGAGGCTGTAGCTGGTCTCTTAGCATAATCGCCTCACTCAACTGCTGATGCAGGAGGCCTTCTTAACCTGCAATTCTGAGCTACCCAGCAAAAATCCCTCTGTGACGCCGTACTGGCCTGTCAACAGCTCTACGAAAAACAAGTCTGCACGGACATGAACGGCCACGCAAGCACGCACACGCATGCACGAACACAGAATATTACAAAAATGAATGGATTTATGATCATACGACCCAAAAATGGCCACAATACAACAACTAACCCTTGTGAGATGGTTGACAAGACCACCTAGCAACATCTGCCCATGTCTTTGCTGGTTCCCCTATGAGCCGTACAGCGTAGCCTAGCTTAGCGCAGCTCTGCCTCATTCACTCTCCACAGGATCCGGGGAATGTGCAGAAACTCAGCTCCCCTGTGACACCAACCTCCTCAAGCATATGCCTCCTCACAGAAGCTTAGACTGCTCCACTGCCGCGGCAAAAACAAACAACATAAATAAATCATCCAACATTAAAGCCATGCATTTAAAAAAAAAAAAAAAAAACGCTTTCGGAAAAGAAGTCACGTAGACGCCCAAACCAAAACAACCCAACGTGTTGAGACAGCGTTAAATACGATGGTAATCTTTTATGTGTAATGAATCATGCTGGCTTCTGGAACAAAGATCAGCCCAAGCATTAGAACCTCTGCGACAGCTATCTATGTATTTAAAAGAGAAACAAGACAGATGCTAATTAGCGTATGTCTCTCAGCCCGGTGCTCATCCTTTTTGTGGCAGCCCAGTTTATTTATTGATTTTCTGTGCCGTTTATCTCCAGCCAATATATATGCTAGCATGGCTATGTCACATCTCTTCCCTTTACCCTTTTCATCTCCCACCATCTTGACATGAAGGTAGTCTGCTGCTCTACGCTTCAAATGACAGTGAATGATTTTAATATTCCGACAAATACCTAAATGGCATGACTCAGGAGAACCTGGCCAGCGCTGGGTTTGAGCCTAATGGGAATCATTGATCGTAGGCGTAGCTCCTGCTCAGAATTAAATTCCAGAGGATTTCTGAAGATCTCATCTCTGAGATCATTACTCCTAAAATGGAGGGCAGAGTGGTGACAGACTGGGAGGGTGCAGGCAGCAGTAATCAGGGGAAGATCCATGAAAAAACAACAGCTCATCCAGGCCCGACTGCCCATGAATTTAATAGATGTTGTTTAGGAAGGCTTTACAATATCATGTCTACACTGCTTTGTGTGTGACTTCATGTAATACAGTATGGGTAAGGCCCTCACTGAGTACTGGAGAAAGAGCTTCCATTCTCCTCTTAAACGGGAAATGTCTTTCGGATTTAATTTTCCCTATCAATACATCCATAACTCTTCCACAGTCAGTATTCACATTTAACAGATAGACAAGTAAAATTTCAGCAGGTAATATTATATAATGATTGCCAAAAATTCAGTGTTTTCTAAATTGCAGTATTTGCATTTTCACTTTTTTCAAAGTTGCCATTCAATTCTCATCACAGTCAGGTTATGAGCCATTTGGAGGATTAAATTTGAGTGCCTGAAAGTGTTTTTTTTTTTGTGAAAAAAATATGAGCCAAGGAGATAATTCGCCAAACACTGGCAGAGAACCCACAAATTACAGCTAATAAATCCATGCTTCCAGCACAAAAGAAATAGAAATATCAATATCAAGCTCGATCTTTCTATTACTGTTGAAACAACTGAACTGTAGCCCTGATTTAACGTCTATCTACATGGTTCACATGGAATAAATTCTATGGCCCTGGCAGCTATTTTAGGTTTTTTATTTTTAAAAAGTACAGATTTTTTTCTGAAATTCAACTATTTTGGTGTACTCAGCTGGAGTACTGGTCCTCTACAGCGGTGTGCCCTGCTGTCCTCAATCAAATCCAGATTATGTCAGTATCAACTCTGGTTAAAAGGCTCACGGTGCGATGACAAAAACAGATGTCACAGGTTTCATAAATATTTTGCAACAAATGGGTATAAAAGCATGTAAAGCTGACAGTTACTCTCAAATCAAGTTGTTTATCATTTCAAACAGTGCTAGAATGAGTTTCGGGAGGCTCCTGCAGCCCAGAGGTTGCTCCCAAAGCAAACGTGACCCCCTGAATCCCGTGTCTGGGTGTTTGAGTCGTTTCCATGTGACTATGACCCGTCACACGTCGATCTGTCAGTATGATGTCGAAGAACGCCATCCTGCACTGAACACATAAGTGCTGCCTAGAAACTACCTAATCAACAGTGTTTAATTGGATCCAATAGCCTTAGTGATGCCTCGAACAAGTCAATACACTGAATTGTAACCCTGCATCATGAAATGTATCGTATTGCCAGATTCTTGCCAATACACAGCCCTGTTGGTGAACAGAGTTCATTCACTGTAATAAAATAAAATAATTGCATCCCCATCATGATTAGTTAACTGTGCGAGCCATATTTGGGATTATGACTAATATATGATTAATTGCGCTGTCCTTGGCGAACTGAAGGCCAGGAGCGATCGGCTGGGCTGCAAGCCCAGGTGACAGATGTGGGACAGGAGGACAGGTAAGGGGGAGCACTACTGCAGCCGCACCAATCCCCCGCTCCAGGCCACCGGGGGGTCACCAGGTCAGCACAAAACAGCCAAAGCCTCTAATCTAAAGACATTACAAAGACAGGAGGGCTTACATTAATGATCTGAGAGCACCAGTAAGCAGTGTACGGTAGCACTGACACTCTGCCCATGCAACTGAGAGAACTGTGGAAACAGAAGGACTTACCCTCCATTTTGGCTCTGTTCTTCCTTAGCCCATTAAATTTATCAGGCTTATTATCTTTGCCGGTGCCTCATATTGCTTGTAAATGGATGGGATGCTTACTAACAAGGGCAATCGTTCGGTTAAAGGATGGCAGTTGTGTTGGCGGGGCCCTGATGACAACATGAAATGAGACTGCAAATAAATAAAATAAAAATAAAATGTGCTGCAGGAGAAAGGGGAATATTTTATTTTTCATTTCCCTCCCGGGGTAATGAAGGGAAAAAGGGAAGGATGAGACTATTCAAACATGCCACGCGCTTCCCGGTCCTGACTGTCGGAGAGAGGCGCAGTGTGACGGCACACACAGGATCGCTGTGGCTGCCGCTCCTCCCGTACCTGGGCACAGCCTCGGAGTCAACGCTTTTGAATTATTCAGGTGTGAAGAGGCTGGTGGGTGGTGAGGTCTCTCTCGCTGTGAACGAGAGCTGTAGGAGAGGCAATCAAAGCCAGACAGGTTCTTGCTGTGCGTGTGTGTGTGTGTGTGTGTGTGTGTGTGTGTGTGTGTGTGTGTGTGTGTGTGTGTGAGACGAATGCCATAGACAGCGAAACAACATTGTCAAATACACAACAACGCTACACAACCAATCTTAGCTGGGAACCACAACACCGACAAAACAACCAATCACAAAATGAGGGACATCGGACCACGTAAACACATCAAGACTACACATCCAGTGTGAGTCAGGGAGAGTGTTGAGCGTTCTCTGTGGAGTCACTAACCTTTTATGGGTTTGGATTCACACACAGAGGACTCTATGTATACATCAGCTCCCCCTAACCCCCCCGTTGGCTTTGTTTAAACTTAGGACACTAATGGACTCCCACTCATGCTAAATACTGCAGCAGTCATTTGCTGGCTGTGCCCACTTGTTTTTAATCAAATCACAGCACCTCTTTCTCTAAGGCATCCATGGCGACGGGAATAGCGCACCTGACAAATGAGGCCCTCCGCAAAACCTAATTGCTCAAGTTCTAATTCAATAAACCCGACCAGAAACGGCACCTTCAATCAAATCACTTCTGGCAAGCAGAGTCTTAAAAGCAGTTATAGGCAGTGGGATCTCCACCTCCAGCATCACGTTAATGGAAACTGAATGGGGACTGGCTTCAGCATTAGAATTCAAATTCAGCTGAGAGCTACTGCTGCTCTTGAGTCAGGCTGCAGCAATTCAGTCCTTTTTGAGGAACTGAGGACATATGGACCTTTTTAGGTAGTTTGGGGAATTTCTACAGTTAAACATATTGTAAAAACTGCTGACACACATAGACAGAAGATGAATATTCTTAGAAATGTCAACAAACACAATGCAGGTCTTGTGTGAGGTAAATTACTAAGGAAATTTGTGGGAAGTTACTGGTAATTTTCCCTTGCTGAGTAATGCAAGTTTTCAGGCCTGCCAGGTGTTGAGTAAGCTCAGGCAGCTACCAGAACCGCATCCCAGAGCCGGGGACTGTAGCTGAGCTCACTGTCACTGTGAGGCGGCTACACGCTCCAGGCGCTGACTGTAGCCTCTGGGAGGAGATGGATTTAAGATGGATTCAGACGAATCCTGATCCTTCGATCTGACCCAATGGCAGAGTAAAGCCTGCTTTTCACCCCAGGCTCTGCGGGTCTGATTATAAAAACGCAGCTGAAACCAGAGGCCGCCTCTATCTGCACGTGCACTGACCCCGATTGACCTCTGATCCCTGCAGGGCCACAGGCACTAGAGCTGAACAAAGGCCACGCAAATCCAGCCCCCGAAGGCTCCCCCCACACGGGGAGGAGCCCCCTCACCATCATCACTGATGAAACGGAGGTAATCACTGTCATCATTCTCATCAACCTCAGTCTCGTGTCCATCATAAATCAACCATCTTCACTTGATCCATGAAGATAATGTTAAAAAAGGCACTGAAAGAGAGCTCAAATAAAGGGAGAGAGAGAGAGAGAGAGAGAGAGAGAGAGAGAGAGATATTGATCTTTCACAGCTCAGCCTGTGAACCCCCCTCCTCTAGTTTGACAGAGGCTGCGAAAGCAATGAGGCAGAAAGGGTACTTCAGCCATCTCTCTGAATGCCCCATTGCTCCTTCCCAAGGCAGGAGAGCAGCTCCACTTCAGCCAGTTCCCTGTCACATGGTGCAGAAAATTCACCATTACTACCGTGATGTTCATGAATAATCAAACAACTGAGTTCAGGAGGTGACATATGTTTGAATGGTCCTAAAAACTTCCCGAGGAGCCGTCGGGAGGACCGACAGCACACACCAGACTGCGAGCAGGGCAGGACGGGAAGCACTCGTTTTAGCGGGGAGGGCGATGCAAAAAGCGCACGCCGCGCACTCGTAATCTCATAAGCTCCACGGCGATCAGAGGCCCATGCTGGGCGGAATGAGGAGAACGCCTCACTGCACAGTGATTTCAGCGATGGGAACGCCAGCGACCGGAGACACGTGGGCTTCCACAGCGCGGAACCGCCTCAATCCAAATCAATACACTGCATCGCATCCAAATATGAAGCAGCCAGCATGTGAACACATATGTGAAATATGTACGCTGTGTCGGGAGCTAAAAGAGCTCAGGCTTTTCTGTAGAACCAGATCGCAAAGACGCTTGCTTAATATAATTCTGATCTACTGCATTAGCAAATGTAATGAGGCAATTAGGATAGATCATGCAGAATGAAACTACGCAGCAAATCACAGGGATATGTGTGAGGCCACAGAATATGAGAAAGAGAGAGAGAGAGAGACAGAGAGCAAGGACTCATAAGGTTGTAATTATGGCTAAAATTATCGTAAGAGCTGTGAGAGTACACTGATCGCTACAACAGCAGGGAGAATGAACATGGTCCTCAAAAAAAAAATATATATATATATAAAGGAAAATCACTTATCTCCATGCTAACCATAATGAATCAACTTCACACCCAGAACTTTAAGGCGGGGGGGACTCCTCTGTCTTGAAAAAAGTCATTGTATTAACCAGGCAATGAGTGCATTTTGCAGAGTTATAAAAAGCCTATTCTAATTAAATGGCTGGCATTCACGCAACCATTACATCTGTTTTGTAAAGGCCATTATCTCCCAAACAATTGAGCAAAACCAACATTTGAACGCTGGTTCCAAATCCCCGCATCCACCCATTCAGTGGTGAGCCCCAGCATTCCTAAGGAAAGCGTGAGTAGTCGTTCTCTGGAATGGGCCGGCCCTTTTGTGCCGTCGCTCTCCGCTTTCAGAGCGCCACCGTTTTAGAAAGGGGATGGTGTGTCTTTCAGACGCCCGGAGCTCCCGGCCCACATCGCTGCCGCCCCTCCCCCACTTCCTCTCTCTGTTCCCAGAGCATGCTGGGCTGGGCTCGCGGTTCTGGGCCCTTTCTTCTCGTTTCTCACTTCCAGCAGCCGGTGGGAGTCCAAACACGTTGGGCCTTTGGGGCTTCGCACCTGCCCTCTATGGCTCTGTGTCTGGCCAGAACCATCCCACCGGTCAGGCCGCTAGGACTCAAGAACATTGATGTCTTCTGTGTGTGTGTGTGTGTGTGTGTAAATATGTCCTGGTTTTTCATCTAAGGAGAAGTAGCCATCTACACAGACTGAGACTCCCACACAAGCCATGAGGTCTTTCCACAAGACAGGAGACAACAATCTCCGAATCCACAAACTCTGCCCTCAGTGAATGTGAAAGTGAATCACAAACCTTTGTACTCACTACCCTCAATCCCCGTCACTTCAAGCAGCAATGCTTAAATAAAACCCCCTGCCTTCTGTTGATAAAAGCAGATCTTACCCATATACCACTAATACCTTATTATTGTAATAACATCACTTTCATGATGGTGTGCGGAAAGCTGGTGATCACCAAATTAGGCCCGGGGGCAAGGTTTTAACCCCACGGGAAGGGCGGGGGAGGGGCAGAGGGAGAAAGTACCTGAGGCTAGGGATGAATCACTTCAACAGGAGATTAACGCACAATACTTTCACCAGCCCCTTCATCCCACCACTGCACCTGAATTCCCCCATGACCCTCAACTACACAACAACCAATCTGCAGCAGTAATACAGGGCGTTATTCCCCGGCAGATGGCATTCTGTAAGGGCCTTAACACCACTCATATTTTACATTTGCCTTTGTTATTCTTACACGTGTGATTTAAATAACGATGCCTTTCGCAGGTTCAGCCCCGGACTCTGTACCCACAATCCTCTGCAGTGTGACCACCTACCACCCCGCCCAACCTCTCGACACAACTCCAGAGCCCAGGGACAGCGTCCAAGAACACGCATCCAAAAACACCTGAGAAAAGTGTCACTGTTTCTGAGCGACTGGGGAGTTCCCCCTCTGCCAAAGCAAACATGCTAAGCTTTAATATAAACAACAATTAGCCCGTGCGAGAGGAAAACGACTACATAAAAAGCAAGGCCCACTGGTTGATGCCACTAATGGCATCCTGCTTTATAAATACACAATAGCCCACATGAGCTACAGATTTAGGTGTTAGCAGACAAATCGATCTATTCCTAGTAACACTACATTGCAACCCTGCTCCACAGAACGGGGAATGATATTGCACAGAACACAGACCACCTCTGTGGTTGAAGAAACTCCTTTATCGCCAGCTACTCAACCCTCAGCTTCAAGCATCTCACCGGCGAAAAGCCCGAAACGTTAGCTTCTCTCCCCCAAAAGATGTGGGACTCCAACTTTAGAGCGGAGAAACGACAGCCTCGTCTGCGGACCGTAGGCACGCTGGCGTGAAACGCTTATCAATAATAAATCTGAGACATTTAAATCAGGCCCTCCAACTCCCAGAATGCAGCTGCCACTTCTGAGTACAATTTGAGGCTCTGAGTGAAACGTGAACGGTGGGGCCAGCAAACTCCCGTGCGGTCCGCAGCAGCAGCAGCAGCCTCGGCCTAATTCAGGCGCCGAAACCTCTCTCTCTCGCCTCAGAAAAGGTCAAAGGCAGTCTGATTAACACACAGGAACCCAGGGATAAAACATAAAGCAGTGCCTGTGAATAGAGCTCTGCTGCCATAATCAATAACTACAACAGATTGCACCACAAATCCAGTCAACTAAATCTGAGAAAACCGTCACTCACTCTGCTCGTCTACCGCAATATTTTTTGAGCACATTCCCCAACTGTGGAAACCAAAAGCATTCTATTCAGGAAAACATTGAACCTCTTATTTATCGCAGTGTCTTTGCCTTTCTGAGAAAAAAGAAATACAGGCCTGACCTTTACGATGTAATATAATTCAACACAAACCAGCTCCCCAGTGAGGTCAGAATTAAGTCTTGACACTAGAAGGCTTACTTTGATCCATACGCTAAAGCAGAACAGCTAATGCTTGCCTGGAGACAAATAAATACCAAATAATCAACTACAAGTGTAAAATATTCTTGGTTGTGAAAGATGAAAGGTTATCTTATTTCCCTCTCTCTTCTTTAATGGCTTTTGTTTATTAGGGCGCTGCATGTGTTGCCATGGCAATGTTACTGTGGACGTCAGTTTAACTGTACCTTATTGAGCGATGAAATTTACATGAAATACATTAAACAATAAGGATAACCGACAACAAACTACTGTACGCTCTGTAACCACTGGCAGCATAGAGAGTCTTCCCAGGCAAGCATTGAGTCTGTTTCTTTGAAATAAAGTTCTGCACTCAGATGGACTAATTACTTTCAATCCAGATGTGATGAATTACTGCAGTGTACTATTACTGAATTATGTGGCATATTATCATGGTTTTGGGGATGCTTTTGATTTGAGCGAGATGCATCACTATGAATTACTGTCTTTCCATCATCTGCTTTCTATCATACATCAATCCTGACAGTCCAGGACAGTGAAGCATGGAGCCCTACAGATACAATTGTTACAGCAGATGTAAGTGCTACTACGTCTTTTGAACATGTAGCTTCTCCTGCACTGGATAGTTCTGTCAATAAAGGCTTTCACCACAGCACCATGAATTCTGCAGCAGCTGCAGGTGCCAGCTCAAGGTACTGAATTGCCTGGTGTAGGTTTTGCAGATTCCCACCGAGGGGTTTCTTGGAATTTGCTAAAAGGTTCTTTAGTCTGCGTCCGTGTGAAAAGGGTAAAAGCAGGGATGACTGGCATAACATCTGTCAGCATTCTGGAATCAGCTTGAATATACATTCTTTTAGCTGATGACATGACAAATGTATTTTGTGTCCAGAACTTGAACAGGATATAGAATACCATGAACACTCACAGTAAACCAAAAAAATATATAGCCTACCTCTGTTATATTCAGTAATAGTGTGCAGATAGGTGCCACAAGCCATGCGTTGTTTATTTCTGTTACAACACAGAATTTATGGTATGAAAATGTTTCTGTTAATGAACGTTTTCTATTGATTAAATTCAGCAAATGACAACGTGGCAGTATTTCAGCAGAGTGCAGTTTAGCCTTTCTTACAGCATTCAGCTCTTGAGGTTAAGTTTCTTATCTTATTGTCTCTGCCAAATATTTCATGTTAGTCACGGTAGCCTTTTCTATGCCCAAATCCTGAGATATCTTACCTCTGTTCACTCCATTCTCCAAAGGAGATGTTAAAATTAATCTTTCTTTGCAACATGGGGTGACCAGAGATAACACACCTCACGATTTTTACAGAATCAACTAAATGAAATGGGAATGGGAAACACTGTAATCTTAGTTAATGTGCTCCTGAGTGGATTTAAGCAGAACCAGAGTGTGATGCAAGGTACAGCAGAGGACAACTCCATTGCACAATGACCGCATAAGAGGAGGACTGTAGAGTAAAGTGATTCCCGCCGTCTCTACTCTGCCTATGTGACAAAGATGCCCATGTCACAGTGATGGAACAGGCCTACAGATCTTATCGGAAAAAAAGGAAACAGGGAAATTTTAAATGACAATACATCAACTTTTTTGTTACACATCTTACAAATCAGCTACTACTACTGACTGCTATTTATTAGCGGTTAGAATTGTAGTAAGGAAGTTCAGCAATACCAAATTTGATCAACTTTTAACAAGTCATGTCCAACCATTTAGGCTATAGCAATTGCAAGTTAAGAAGCAAAGAAAATGCGTTGACTTACATAGTGTCGGGGACAGGAGAATAATGAATGCTTTGTTATGTAGCTTTGGGCACTCATATAATGCAAATAATGCTAGTGTGCTAGCAGAATCAGAAATCAGCCTACTAACTAAAATAGAGACATACCCCATTTAAAAAATCTCATCTAGTATTAAGAGTCTTAATATTATTTCCCTGGAATAGATAAAGAATTTCACAGATGTTTAATGTAGTTTGTTCATTGTATGAGTGGAAATATAAAACACCTGAGCTTGCTGAGTGCCACTAGCTGTTACAGGAGTCAGAACTTTGGTTTGTAAACTGGTGTGACTTACACACCTAATCGGAGTTGAGAGAATTGTGAGTCTGATACTTTCCAATTTAGAGAGGCTTAAATTTCGGGCACTCAAATCCAGAGACAAGAGGCTGGGAGACAGCCAGCTTACCATCGTTTCCTGTGTAGAGCCACCGACACTGTCACCTAACCATACATCATAAGAAATGAACTTTATTTTTTAAAATGCACCTGCTAGCAACACGCCATATTCACCACCCTGTTACATTACAGAGCAGTGCTTTAAATATGGATGAGCTGCACTTACAGCGCAAAGTGGCACAGAAACAAAGCAGCTTATGGAAGCTGCAGACTGGAGCTTTTAAATGGGATGATAATTCTTGTGCATTATATGTGAGATTGATAAGGTTAAAAATGAATAGAAACGCCATTTCAGGAAAATGTTAAATGTTTACTGAATGCATACCATTTATGGACAACGATTAACAGCACTCAAAGGCAGCCTAGGAAACAAGTTCAGATAAGGTAAAAGCTACTCGGGGGGGGTTGGGTTCTTATAGGAACAGACTCATTTTCTACAGTGGAGATCATTCCACAACAGCTGAAAGTGAGGTTTGGCCATGCTGAATATTTCCTTTGATTCCTTTAAAAATCAAACACAAAACACTGTTCTGTCCTATCATTATGAAAATGGCTCTCTCACACGGATATCTGTTCAAGTGTATACTCCATATAGCTGACATAGGAATTGAAACTCACACACATTTTCTCTACTGTGTCATGATACAAGCTGCCAATGAAAACCCTGACAGTCTAAGTGAATTGCTACTTGAAGGCAATCTCAAACTTTGACAGAGACTTTAATTCCTTCGCATTCAGAATAGAAAATGAAATTGTTCAGTTCATTTGAGAACCATGACAACTAGCAGGGAAATCCAGGCATGTTAAACGGGCTAAACAAAGGCAACCTTCCCTAGCAGTTTTATTGTGCACGAATATGGATGGATATCTGTCTGAGTGTATGCATATATAAGTTTCACTAGATTAATTACTGAATTTCCTGACAAATGTTCTTTCCCATGGTGTGTAAATTATGTTAACCCCAGGAAACACAACTGCACCACGATCATGCGGTTTTACTCTGTGAGCCACCCAAGGGCCTGTTCGTATTAATTAGTCTATAAATAGTGTTTGCAAATAAATGCAAACACTGGAGGACCATGCCACAGTAGAGTGCTCATGCTGCATTCCCTGATACTGGATGAGGATAATAATGAAGACACTTTACATACATTACATTATAGATATATTATAAATGGTTATAATGCAGAGGTGTGCGATAGAAGTCAGCCGCAGATCCTAGAATCTGTTCTCTCTCTGGAAATTCCCAAAGAGAACCTATGGTCAGAATAATCATTTATTATGACATGAGCCTCATTACCAATACCTAGGGTTATTATAGCCAAAAAGTGACTGGATAAGATAAGGTACCAAGACAGCCAATTCTGCTGGAAATGGCAATTTAAAGACTGTGCTTTATGGATTACCCAGTGTTGTTTTCAAAGTACTTTAGGTATAAAAGTTGGTCTGTGTGTCAAAAAAAAAAATTGTAGAAACCCTATCACAGACTGAGTTGCCAATGATCATAGACAGACCAGTAGAATATAGGGGTAGCATTACAAAGTAGGCCACAAACTATCAAAGACCATCAAACCTGTCTGTCAGCACAAGTACACTACTGACAGCTTGATAACTGTAGAAACAATGATAGGGTCCTGGTAGTACTCGCTCACTTACGATACTTGATGAAAAAACCCCCAGAGGAGATACACTACATCAATTACAGCATTCATACAAATTGCCTTCAGATAATGTTTGAAAGAGGTAATAAATACATATATTACATGTTAAGTAATATGTTTACATATTTATAAAAAATTAGTAAATGACTCCTTTGATTTACAATATAGTGTCAAAGCTACATAAGAGACACAGCATCCAGACCTTTTTCGTAATCTCCTCCCTGTGCTGGATATTCCCTACATTACGAGTTTATAGGGGGTTCTGCGCAAAAAAGAGCTTTATTTGCAATCTTGACTAAACTGGTAGGATGCCCATCTAACCAATAAAACATTAGCACACAGTGCGCACTTAACCACGAAATGAGAAAAACAGAACATTGTCTTTCCTATGATTACACCAATTAAATGTGTAATTACATTCCTAGTGTTTAGCGTGGACAGATATCTGTACAAGTTTCACAAAATTGAACAATTAAATATTTTATTAGTCTCATTTCATGTGGTGGCGACATCCTTCCAGAACAATGAGGACGTTTCCATCAAAAATGTGAATAAAGCTGGATGGTACAGCAGAGGCACGTAAACAGCAAGATTAGGAAAATATGTTTTCAGTCAGGCCTGATCCAATGAATCGCCTAAACTGATTTTCACGAAACTTTAATCATCTTAAATGTAATTCACACGACGTTTTGCCGATTTTACATCGTTTGATTACACAATCTCATAACGACTCTGTTGAACGAGCATCAGGTAAGAATTCACTTAGAAGCTACATTATGAATTATGTAACTTCAACCGGAAAAATACTTGATACACACATCAATCATTCACAGTACAAAATGGAAGGTATAAACACGACCTAAGTTTAATAATGCTTGGGGTTTTTCTTTGGTAACGGAAAAGGCCAGTTTGACCACCTATGTTGGAAGAACAGTAAGTAAATTTACCACATAAACGAACACGTGGTTTAACACTTTAGTCTGATTGTTCTAGTGCTGCTTTAATGCTCTAATGGTTGTTGATTCTTAGTGTATTAAAGCTTTGCTACGTATTGCTAGCTACCTATTTCAATGAGGACGTTGGTGGATGTTAATCATTACTACTTGTCAGTCGTCTGCACAGAAATGGCACAGAAACGGTTTTAGTGCATTCTTCTACAATTGTTTTACTATTACACGCATGTAAGCAATCGGCTTGCCACAGTTGCAATATTAACATGCATAGCTCTACCGTCCTCATGAAAACAAACAAAAGGCAGCAGACAGCGGACGTTTGCCGTTGCAGCAGTCATTGTTAGGTTAGCGATAGCGTTTTTATAGCTACCGTTAGCGACAATGGCACCCGAACCGTTGCCGAATTACCCTAACTGCAGGTAAGGTTCGCTAGATAGATAGCTGATGTACTCCAAAACGGTTAACGTCACACATATTGTGCAATAAATTATGCATATGTCCTAATACATAAAACACGAATGGCTGCAAATGTGTTTCTACATAGGTCTATTTGTAGAGGATTCAGAATACATTTGGTTCACAGGACTGAATATATCACTGAAGTTAATGTGTATAATTTATATAGCTGTCTTAGTGATAGCGATAACACTGTAACATTAAAGAAAAAAAACTGTCTGATAGTTCATCATAAGAAAGCTACACAGTAATACCAAGTGAACCAGTGCACAAACAATAATTTAGCTAAGGTAGGTTTTGGCATGACGCTTGCTAAAGTGCCCCATGATAGCTATCAAGAGCTAGCTTGTTAGCTACATAACTGACTGGCTAGCTCACCACAGATACGATTTGGGTTAGCTAACCCTATCTAGCTTGCCGAGTTAGGTCCATCGTCACTGCAATACTACGGGAGCAGCTAATGGTTAGCTAGCCAGCCAGTAACGTAAAGATTGGTGATTATCAAGCAAATGCACACAGCTAGGTCAATTACTAAATAGCTAGATGATTTCGATAACGGGAGCTAGGTCAATGGCAAGTCAGTAAACTAGAAACAACTAGCTATAATTACTGAAGTAACCACGAGCTAATGTTAGCTATCGGAACTAGCTAAGGTAAACTGACAGGCTACAAAAATGACGTTTTGTCACCTTAATAATTGTTACGCGTTACTGTGCACATATTAATATTTTCAGATAGCTGCACTATCAGAAATTCACTTGTGTTTAAAATGGTCACAGTCGCACACAAACTAGCTGCCGACACCATTTTGAGAAACCTCTTTCTTTAGCTACAACCCTACATGATCCATTGGAATGAAAATTGTATGGCTCGTTAGCATTAGCTAGCAACGCTCATACTAGCTATCGGTAGCTAGCTACTACATACAAGACCCGAGAAGGATATACAATTCCACGGCGTTAGCATAAAGGTACAGAGCCTGTCACGTTTTACAGTATCCATCCTTGCGTATCAGTCGGCAAATAGTACTACTAACTGATTAGCTTTGAATATACTTATATATATTATGGAGGAGGGCAGAACCACCATGGCTCTTACTATTTTATTTCTTGTTTTGTCTACCCGTCTTCTACCTTCATTTTGCCATCCACCACTAACGTTATAAAATTTTCCATCTTAAATAATGCCATGGAATTTCAGATTCGGACAGCTGTAAGAAAAAAACGCACCAGCCAGGAACATATAAACATGAATTAATTGGTACTTCAACTTACCAATGTGATCCAGTTGAGTTATTTTAATTATTCCTAGTTTTTCCTGACTCCCTTTCTCTTACTCTTTTTCTCCTTGTGTTCAGTGAATTATCCTTTTCTCTATGCAAACGCTGGTGGTTTCCTCCTCCGGCTTGCTTTGCTCCAGCAATTTCAGGCTTGCGAGCGGCGTTGGTAACACAGGCACACACATACAGAGTGGGGGATGGGGATGCCGGAGAGGGAGGGAGGGAGAGCGGGGCCACAGCCAGCGAGCGCAGGAGGAGGACCTTCTCTCTCTGACGCGAAATTACACTCGTTTCGGAGAGCATAACAGCAATGACACCGGACTGGAGAAGTCCACAGACCATCCGGAGATACATGAATATATATTTCATTTACTGTAGTTTGTGAGCGACATCACATTTTGGAAGGTGCTGACATCCCACGCCGTCTTAAAAGGGATTTAAAAATAAACTCAAACTTAACTTCAGCGCCAAGTCAATTCACAACATCACCTCTTTCTGGAACTGTTGAATAATAGACAAATTGTGCATCAATTTCAGTTTCACGCTGCAAATGGTAGGAATGTGTTGGCGGCATGGTTGTTTTAATTTAGAATGAGCTATTAAATGAACACCTGAAGGGATAAAGCATCTAGCGCTGTGGGCTTATACTCATTATATAGGGTAGGTTGCTATCCATGAACGGTATTCTGTATGATTCTGGCCAACAGAGAAGTAGACGCGTTGCAGTTGAGCAGTTTTATATCGATTGACAGCTAAATGACGATTACTGTAATTACAACGAATCCTTTAAGCTAGAAGCCTAGCAAAAGCACTATGCTAATAGCATTAATACAAATGAAGCTTAAGTGCCTACAAGTTACAACAATAGTATTTCCATATCAAGAAACTTTTCAGTTGATAGCGTAACAAAAACCGAAAGTGTAGCATCGTCGTCATTATCATCACTGATAGTTAGACTCATTGGTATCATATGCATGCCATTGCATCCATTTTACTCTGAGGTTTTACCATTAACATAACTTTATACCATGGAAATGACTAGAAGTAGTGTATATTAGGATAGAAAACACACACACACACACACACACACACACACACACACACACACACACACACACACACACACTGCATTTTTATAAATACAGACTAAGAAGAGACATTCATTACATTTATAATCGCTTTACATTGACTTAAAGTAGCATTGGCAATTGCTATTTTACAATTGCTTTAACACGCATGTAAGTAACAGAGAGGAACCTAGTAACAAAGATGAATCCTATGTGTAATTAAGTCTCTGTGTGTAATTGAGTAACTGTCCTTATACTGCCTTATATTCTTTACCGTGAATTTTGATACGTTTTCAAAATACAATACATTAATTTATCATGTTTAAAGAATACGGTCTACTGTCGCCCCCAACAGGCAGTGTTGCTGCCATGCAACTCCTGTATCCTCCCGTCTCTGCGGTGAGATTTCATGGCTAGATCTTCCACAGGGAAGTGAGGTGCTTCGACTAGACTCTGTAGCCGGTGCAGCCTTTTTCCTGGAGACCTTCCTCGTCACATTACAGGCAAAGTGACATAACCCAGATCTTCCTTAATACACTGGCCGAACTATGACCAGAAGGTCTTTAAAATCTTACTCATTTAATGACAATAAACAATTGCTTTTGTGTTCATGATTTACATTAGTTACACTTTAGGATTTATACTGTGACTGGATAGCATGCGGTCTGTGCTGCACTTGAATGCTGATTCAGTACTTCTGTAAATCACCTTGGGTGAGGGCATTTGCCCAATAAACACATAATAATATAACATAACAGGGATGTCCTTTATTGCTTTATTGTTTTTTTTTTTCTTCCTATTGAATGGTTTATGCTGAAATGGCTGTTTGTTTTTAAATCATATTTTTAATGGTTTAGCTGAAATGGTTTCAGCATAACGCAGGTAGTGGAGTACACATTTGTTTTTATAGTCCATTCAGCTTAATTGGGGCACAGCAGTTCATTGTTACTGTTTGCCTGGCATAATTGCTGTTTCCTCGGGGCACCATTACAGAAGTAATTGCTTTTGCGCTTTCACATTGGATGTTAATAACATGGCGGCTGGAAACAAACGTTTAATGTGACAAAAACGAACAGGAACAATAGGGGTGATTACTTTCTCTTGTGTGATGAATATCGCATCAAGGTATGTGAATAATTATAGGTTTGTTTTGAATTGTCATGCAATTAATACTTCCCATTTCCATTGGGAGATAGGAGGGAGGCCCTGCTTCATCCGAGAGCGAATAGATAATCACAGCAGATATATACACACAGTGATGTGGTTTTTATTCGGTGTAATGCAAAAATCTAATTGGAAAGCTGTGATGACTTAGAGCCGTCCACAATGCTCAGATAGCCACCAGCAGCCATGATGGATGTTATGAATGTGACGAGTGAAACATTTTAAGGTGCTTTAAATGTATATGGGTCATTTAAGTAGCAAATGCTGTTCTCATACTCGAGTGTTTTCTTATCAGACATCAAAAGTCAGCTGCCTTTGATATTAATTATTCATCAAGAACCTTTACTTATAATATTTATTAATTATAATATTTAATTTCATTTTCCTGGAAAATTGAGGAAATTTCAATATGGTGAAAACCAGCTAAATAATCAGCAAAATGTCAAGACTGTACTTATTATGTATATATAATTTTGGCCACCATAGGGACAAATAATGTGACTTTAAAAATATTTAAAACATCCAGCTAATTATGCAGTATCATAACATTCTACAAACCTGCTAAATCTCAATTGTCTATTGAAATGAACATGAAGAAAAACAGTAAGGGGACTGACCTATGCACTTTCAACTGGCTGGCTCTTTAAGAGCAGGTGCATAAAAACTGATGACTTTGCAGCGTACTGCAAGCATGTAATGCTGCCATCTAGCGGCAGAACTGCAGGCTAGCAAAATGAAAATCTCTACTGTGGTGTAGGAACAGAGACATTCAGGAGAGATCTCTCGCAATGATTAATTGAACCAATAATCACCAATAATCATTTAATTAATGTAAAATAATGACCACACCTATCTGAGAAAGCAATTTTAAATGAATAAAATCTCATAAAATATAGGAATAACATGTATTCCATGTAAATTACTGTATCTCTCATTAAATTTAGACGGTGGGTCTACATTTTAAAGTGTCCATAAAATTAATAAACAATGCGTTCTGACAACACACAGCAGCACAGAAGTTTTAAATAAACAAGTAGGAGCAATAAGAGTGAAGAGCACAATTTGGGTAAACAGAACAGAAAATCGTCCCTGCGTTACGATATAACAGGATAGTGTTCTCAGACCTTCTGTCATTTCAGTTTCAAGTACTTCATCAAGTATTAAATATTCTACTTCTCTGTCAAACGCTCTCAAAAATAACCCTGGAGACAAGATGATTATCAACAACAGATTTTTTGAATTCATTATGATTCAGAAATACATTTGTGGAGGGAATACTGAGTTTGAATTGCTGCACTGAACCTTAGTTACTTGCTATCATACATTATCTCAATAAAAGTAAAATATGTACCAACCAAACATCCAACAACTGGAATTCTGCTGTACTTTAATTAATGTTTTTTTTTTACCCCTTTTCCCCCAAATTGAACAGCCCGCCACAGCGAACCTCTCCCACGACCTCAGCAAGTGGCTGCCATGACCATGTGACTCCTCTGATTCACGTGATGGCAGGCGCTTTTAAAAACCCTGGCTGTCATAACCCCATCTTCACCCCTGCGTGGGTGAGCTAACTGTTGCCTCACCGAATTAGTTCTTCATCCATAGCTAGTCAGGGCACAGGTAGTGCTCCAGTGGGCTCACGGTGACACCTTCACATCGGGAGTCACCCGGAAACTCGCTATATTTTAATTTAACCTGCTCTTCATCTGTAGCTGGTGAAGTCTGGGATGCCCTCCAGAGAGGGCTGTCCCAAGCCTTCATGGGCCCAAAGCAAATTTGATATGGGGGCCCCCCACCCGCCTCGGTGCCACCAATACTATTGACTATTCACCATTTCAACTGCTCTTGGGGGCCCTCTGGTGGCCAGAGGGGCCCTATGCAGGTGCTTAATTTGCTTATGTGTTGGGCCGGCCCTGCCTCCAGACCATGGGCCATGCTGGTCATACCTATACCATATGTATAACTTGGGCTGATAATCAGGCGAGGTGTGGCTTGTAAACTTCATCAAGCATGCTGTACAGGTTCTGCCTAGGGTGTGATCAGCATGGGAGGAGACAATGAGCATTGTGTTGTATTAGCAGAGTGTTATTTCTGTAGAGTACATTCGCTGTGCACGGTGTGCCATCAGTTCCTCAACACGTCACATACGGCTTCTGTTCACAGCACATGATCTGGGCATGCCCACCAAAAAGGGGCAAACACACTTCAAAGATTATTTCAGAATATTGCAAACTGCTTTGAGTAAACAGAGCTATCACTGTGGACCACAGCTAAATGGAACAAACCGTACTGCACCTTGGCTGCATAATAGCTCTGGTCTGTAGTGTTTGACTCAGTAGGTTCCAAAATGTGTTTATTTTATGCTTATATGGAATACTTTCTGTCATGTTTTATTATATACTGTATATTGTTTTTCTGTTTTCCTGCATTTCTTCTGTTCCATTGGGAGGGAAACAAAATCCTTTTCAGAGTCCTCATGGCTTTGTATTTTTTCCAGGGTTTGAAAGCAATGTAACTTTTTGCGATCACTTAACAGGTCCTCTGAGAACACACACCTGGGAGGTGTATGCTAAAGCATTGGGTTATGGGTGTGAAAAGGCTGGGAAAACCAAGCTGCAGCATGTGCTTTAGATCAAATGGCACAAATCATGGGCAATGTTTATGCAACATTCCAATATTAATGTGGCCAGGACAAGGGTGCACTTATGTTTTAGGAGAAGCACTGCAACAGAGACCGTTCAGAAGGATTACAGATTTCTGTTCCATTCACCTCCCCATCTCTGGGATCCCAGCAGTGTTTCTGGAGCAAATGACACAGTAAGTGACTTGGACTACCCCAAGATGCTATTTTGGTGACCTTTTCCTGGTATTTCATGCAGCTGAATGGTACTCTCTCATGGACACTGCCGGAAACACAAAACCAAAAACCAAAATTATCACATGGTGACCAGCTTCTGCCTATGTTATAGCAGTTGTTATAGGACAAATGACACAATACACAAAAACCCCATTGTCCCAGCATATTGAGCAGCAAGACCAATGACAGAAGTTGCTCTTGTACAACGGGATGCAAGACCAGCCTTTCTAAATCTAGAAGTCACACCAATCACACTTTGACCCTTCCTCCCTCAACAACATAGTGAGCAATCATACGTCTGTATGGTTAACTGTGGGTTGTTTGCCCTATGGGGCTGCTGGCCACAGCTGGTGGTGATATGGTCAAGCTGCAACTGGAGACTATAGGAGATATCATTATGCAGAAACTGAAGACACTGGGTGCTCACATGGCTTGACTGTTGCTTTGCTCTTTGTAGTGGTAATGGCCTATTATCAGTTTCTCTCTTGCCAGTTACTGTGATCTGTTTGGTTATTCTCCTCCCAAGATTACAACAAACCAATACAAAACCTGCAGGCTGTCCACGCAGGGCTGTCTTTTTTTTTTTTTTGTGGAGTGGGGGTTCAGAATGTCCTCAGAATGTCAGCAACAACTTGTGGAAATGTCAAGAAAGATTGTTCCAAGAAACCCCATTTGTCTAGTTTGTCTGTCATCTTGATGCTGTTAAGAGACATGATAAATGCATTGGGAGAACACTCTGAAAACTTTCACAGAATGTCTGAAGCTAGTGGTGAAAATATGAAAAAAACGAACTCTGGCCTTACTACCAGTCACAGTGTTTCATCACATTGAATAGAGAAGAAAACCTGTCAAAAACTACTCTTTGCGGATAGACTTCTGATCGCTTAAAGATAACAAGAATCCAGAAGAAAAACATTGTGTCAGCTTCTTAAGCTGGGGTTTAACTCTGTTGCTCGGTTGTTGCACAAGACGACATCCAATAAAGAATTTTTCACTGAAACAATTCCACTTCATAAGTGTATTTCTGAGAGTTTGATTACAGTGCAGTCATCAACCAATTAAATATTTATAAAATATATTACATTTAACTTCCTGAAAACAGGTTTCATTAATGAAAAATGTCCTGGAAACAGAATTTGGACTGAAATTTGCCTTGAGTCCAAAGTAAGGGTTTAAGGCTAAGGTTGAGGGGAGGGATATTAGACAAATCTTATCAAGTTCATTTGAATAACTGAAAGTTATAATATTGAAGATTTTTTAAGGTAACAGTAAGGTAAGGTAAAATATTAGAAAAATATTTAAGGTTCAGATTTGGTTTGCTGGCAATTTTGCAAGGACGCTCTTTAAGGTAAGTTATAGAATTGCACGAATATGAAGATTAAGAGAAAGCAAATACAAAAATCTATAAACTTATGAAACCATCTGCAATCAAGTCATATTTTTAGGAGTGTGAGTGAGAACAGGAACTCTTACTGCCCCTGTTTTCTGATCAGCATCAATAGAGAGAAAGCTTCACGACTGGAAAATTAGCTACAGTCACCTGGTGAGCATTTTGAGGTACTTCAGTAAACAATTCATACAAACGCAGTATGGAGCTCACATCGTATCTGTATCAAGCACTCTTAATGTGCGCTGAGCACAGGTGCAACACACAAAGATTCAGATCAAACACAAACATGAGCAGTTTTAGAACAGACACATCAACAAAGATTGTTATTTTTATTTAACATAAAAACACCATAGCAAATATTAAATCTTTAATTGCTTTGTATTACACATGCATCCCTTCCCCGTTAAAAATGAGTGTGCTAACAATGCCTTATAATGACTCATCACCATCAGCAGGAAGAATATGAAGACTCATGCATTATAAAATACTACTTGATCAACATTATTACTACCATTTTGTAGGAAACAATCAATGACATTTTCAGGTACATTCATTTGGCTTTTGGAAGTCTTTTGATAATTCCATATAATTCCAATAAAAATAGTGTATCCATGTTGTTCATATGAACTCTGTGTTCACTACAGCGGACTGGGTTTTGAATCGATGATATTCGTTCACAGAAAAAAAGTACTTGCTTCGTACACAGTGTGTCATTCTGTACCTTGTTTACCCTTTGTAGGTTTAAAGGATCTAGTAGGTGATGTTTGTGCATGCATGCTAAAGCAGGCCTACCCCACAGAGTAAAACATACCTGTGTTGTAAAGTCCCTTTGGGTATGATGGCTATTTTCACCCCACTCGGGTGTTGTGATGAGTCAGCTTCACAGTGACGTCAGCTCTGACACGCGCTGTCAATCACTCAATCAGGAAGTGTGCCGCTGATTGGATGAAACATAAACCACACCTTCTCTAGTCATCTTAACTAAAGCAATACCCAGAGAGCTGCAGCTCCCTGTTCCATTACAGCTACATATGGGGGCAGCACAGTGGCTCAACAGCCGAATTGATTTTATATTAGTATTACATTAGTATTCATGGGTAATACCTGGAATGTAAGACACCCACGATTCTTGATTTGTCCAAATTGCTGTCATATTTTTTTTTTTGTTAACTTGAGATGAGGGTAAAAGTTTCAAAAGATTCGGCAGACTGCCTTCATGAAAGTGGCTCTGATTGAAAGTTATTCTCTGCCCAGCTTGGAAACCTGTTGTAACATTCTTGGGTTAGGTATGTAAGTCTCCCACCATTTCACTGAAGAGCAGGGAATACACGATACAATCTGAATCTAAGGCACATCAAATGTTGATTGTGGATCTTTTCTGAATGTAATTATTGAATTCCTTAGATGTACATACTCTATTTTCAATATGAGTCGAGTGCATTTAAATTGAATAATGAATTATCATATTCAGCATGTCGTGAACATAGTTATCTCATTGGTTCGGACACATCCAAGACCAACAAAACTATTTGTCTATGGATTTCTTCATTCACTGAGCCATGCTATTCTCCACTATGTACAGATTCCAGTAGAAAGCAAAAATGACAAAAAATTGGACTGATTCTTATAATGTTGGAGTAGCACAAATTTTCCATAGTACACAACACATGGCTAAGCCCACTGTGTGTAGGTGTTTATATTTACACTTGCATTAGCTGGGCAGAAAATCAACTGTAAATGTCAAATTACATAACCCATACATTCAGTCCAATTTTTCTTATTTACTTACCTATTCTGTGTACATATCATCCATTCTACTAAGCAAGGACACAAGCTATTGCTTCTGTATATACAAATGCAAATATACATAAGCAGCATAGTTAAAAGAAAAGTTAATTCACTGTAAGTGCCAGTAGAGGGCGCTGTACCTCTATAGCAGTGGAAGCATAGTGCATTGTGCTTTGTCAGGCAATGGAGGAGGAAGTAAAATAAAGGGAATTATATTCTTACTTGGGTCTGTAGTGGAATTATAGCTGCAGATGACTGCTCTGTAGTTGTACCAGTATGTCAATGGCCCATTTACAGAGCCAAAAACTGAAGACAGGGTAGAACAGCAGAGTTCTGAGGGCTGGGGATGTGCTCCTGCAGGGTATCATTTAACAAAGGGTGGGAAACAAGTGCAGAGGACTTGGGCCCTCGGTCATGCTGTGCTATTGATGTGTTCAGTTATGTTTCTCACTGCTAACCTTTTAATTATATACTTGGCAAAGCAAAAATGATGATTATCATGCTTAATTTACTCCCTTGTTTCCAAAAGAAATGTGAGAATCTAACCTCTGCTCATCCCCAGTGACTGCCCTCGCTCCTATAGCCAGACCTCTCTCCACCACCATCCTCACACTCACAAATACAAGCATGCACGGACACACACATATACACGCAAACGTCTGTACCCATGGCTAAAATCGACAAGTTTGAGAGTCATAGACTTAATGAAAAGAGTGCAGAGATGAATTCCATGATAATGTGGCGAAGTTAAACAGAGTTTCATAGACTGGACCACAGGGGCTCACCACTTACTCAGCACTGAAGCCGATGGCAGTGGCTCTGGGAATGAGTACAGGGAGAAGAAAAAGAAAAAACATCATATGGAAGTGCCGCTTTTAAAAGCTGAGACCTGCTCATTACTGAGACGGGGGTCAGATCAGCTTTTGGGGACTGCACCCCCCCCCCCGCCTCTCACTCATTCTGTGAGCTCCCGAAAAGTCTCCCCCTTGCTTCCCCCTTCACTTTTACTCTCCCTCTATTTCTCCCTTTTTGCTATGTCACTTTTTCTTTCATTAAAGAAAGACAAGAAGTTGAAAATTTTCATTCCGTGCGCTGAATGGAAACTCTTTGAATACTGTTGGCCCCTAAGTCTGGAACAATGAAAGACGCAATGGCTCAGAGGTTCACAAAGAACTCTAACTAACTTTTCTATCGCAAAGATAGGATCTCTAAAAAAATTATGAAATTATGCATCACTCAGAGCACAAAATACTCCTATGTATCAATCAAAGTGTATGTCTGAGAGCATACGTTTTTGTCAGTGTGCATCTACGTGTGCCTTATCAAAGAAGTGACACTATTTGTGTTTGTATGTATGTGCATAAGTGTACATATTAATTTGAGTAAGTGTTTATCTATGCGTACATGTGTGTATGTGTGCATGAACAGGACATAAATGTGTGTGTGGGTAAATGTTCTCATTTCCAATGTCTTGATTTTGCCAGGGGCCTTATCTTTGGGTGTTTTCAGTGATAGTGTACTCTTGGTCTGTTCTGTACTGACGTTCACAGCATGCAGGATTCAGCTCAAAGTGTTGCAATAATGCCTTTTGCAAAGTATGACAAAGTGAACAGCTTGTATATCAGATTTGGAAATGCCACGCTAATGATGTCAAACAAGACTCAAATATCAGGTAGACAAAAAAAAACCAAAAAACACAAAATTGGTTTTACATATCTGACAAAGATGTACCCTGAGATGCTTTGGTGATGACACTTTAGAGACGATCCCTGGAAGCTGATGTCTGAAGGGAAAATAAAAGAATTAAGAGTGATTTTCAAAAGAAGATACATCTTTCCATCTCATCATTTTCTCCACACGCGTCCTGCCTGTCCCTCTCTTTTGACACTCCACAATCTTTGATCACGTTTTTTTGTTTTTACTCTGCTGTAGAGATAAAAAAGGATGGGCTTGGAATTCTCCCTTTGTTTCTCTTTTCTCCCTACCCCTTGTCCCCCTGAGGAGACGACAGGGGAACACTTTGAGCAGGAAATCAGCGGGTTTACTGCCGGCGTTTCTGGACCCCAGAGGGCCAGCAGCCTTGCGCTGACTTCTAAAAGTCCCCCGTGCTCTGTGATGCAGCGATTTCCAAGAAATTTCGACCGATAAAAACAAAGGCGCAGAAGGACACTCATGTACAGGGAAACAAGAAAGCCACATGGCTGTGGTAAAGGTGACCGTGAAAGAATGATTATAGTCCGGTACCCCTTCATTCATCTGTCAAGATGCCATTCACCATGTTGGCTAAAAACTCTGGTTAACTGTGATATTATTCAAAGCTAACAGCAGACCGCTGTAGTGGTAGATATACATTGTCAAAAGAATGTGATGATTTATGGATGGTGGAATGCAGTACAGAGAAAATCATTTTCAGCCTGCTATCTGCCCTGTGTGGTACTACCAAAGCAGACAACACTTATCAATTCATGGAGCTGGGTATTTTAAAAAGCATTTCAGATTAAGTGCCTTAAAACGAATATATCCAGGTTTCAAACTTGTATCCCTCTGGTCACTCACTTGGTTTTGAAAACAACACTTACTGCAGTTGCACATGGAGTTGTACAAAGCAGGTTCTTACAGATGCAGAGAGGCAATACAGAATACCAGAATTACAGATACAGAAACTGAAGATGGTAAAAGATATGTATGATATGTATGAAAAATAATAGATTTACAAAGTTTGTGCCATTAATTGGTCAGGTATTGGTTGTCAAATGGGAGCATCTGTTTTTTTCTTCAAAAGCACAGTTTGGCCAGCTATTTTTTTACACTATGGAGCTCACCAAATTATGTTTATCAAGGAAAATATAACGTCTACTTTTATTTATGTGTCAACAATAAGAACAAATATGATATCTGGGTCATTTGCTTTTTAAAATAAACTGCAGGTAAAGTGCTTGTTTGGCCAGCTGGCTTACTGTCGAAGGTTGGAGGCCTGGAGCAGAGATGAGGGGTGATACAGGTGTGTTTCTTTCTCTAGGTCAACCTGCGATCAGGTGTGCTGATGGACATGGTCATACCGATGAGGTTGAAGTTTTCTGAACTTTGCATTTGCTCAGGGTGAACGGACAACGACAAAAAAAAAAAAAAAAACAAGCAAGGGTTGCCATGGCTTTCTTGTGGGAAACCCGACATGATCTCGAATCATATGGAAGTAATAAGAACCAGCTGTGACTTTCTGTATAGTTTTCACTTCCTCGGGAGGGGGCGGGTGGGAGTGGGTTAGGAGAGGACAGGACTAGTGGGTAGTGGCTCTCCTGCGGCTCTCTAGGCGTAGCTAATTAGAGCGATGATTCACAGCGGTAAAATGCGTCTTGTAGGTGATTTAGCTCCTGTCTCTTAATTGGAATGCTTTCAGATTTAACAGCAGCACGGACCTGCGCAGGGAGGTCTCCCCATACCAGTGTGTGGGGTGACGATCTCTCCCCTATTCTGTCCTTCCTCAGAGCAACGCTGATTGGCACAGAGGCAGTTAATGAGTGAAGGTCTGTGCTGATGTTCTAACTTCATTTCAGAAGTCCGTTTCAGAGCCCATTAGCACCCCATTATTCCAGAGAGGGAACGAGAGGCAGATACACACCGTCGACTTGTTTGTTCTTTCGCCTCTTGGTGAGTCTCCATCTAATTAGCACTCTGGGATGTTTTTTTTTTTATTTATTGGAGACTGTGGAGGGCAAGGTGTTCTTGTCAATGCCATAGTTAATACAAATGAGTTATTTCATGCTGTGCTTTGAATGTTTTTGAATCTTATTAAAAGTACAAATGCAGACTTCTGTTTTAGTCTCCATGTATTCAAAAATGAGCCAGTCATGTTGTCAATTAAAACATACTGTTATAACGCTGCAATAACATTGCAATATAGCAGTATTGAAATGAATAACTGTAGAATATTGTACCTGGTTGGATAAACCTTGATGTAGGTATGTCCTTACCTCCACAAACTGATCCTGGAGGTGTCTCAGCTTTTTAAGCATAGTGCTTAGCTGAGAATGAGGTAATAATGGCTGACCCTGGGGAAGAACTCAGGGGCAGAGTGAATCAGACTCTCCTTCTCACAATTACCCATTGACATCCACAGGAAGTTACTCAGTCCAACAGGATGTGATGTCACTCACCCTCATCACATGGTAGAGAGGTGAAACAAATGTGAACTCCAGTTTTTATTGACAGGGGCTGTACAGCCATACACTATTTTGCCAGACATATATCCTGTGGCTTATATGAGTGCACTGTAGATACTTTCAGTCTTTTCAATGATTAATATAGAGGTGCAAGGACATATAAATACTAATGTAATACTACTATATTTTAGTACTAATGCACTACTGTACTTGTCTACTATTACATTACAGTTACAATGTGGCTTGTAATTATTATGCTTATACAGTCATACAGCATAAAAAATTTGGTTGTCTGATGTTTTTTTTCAGGAAGAGGAAATCAATGGAACTATGTGATTCTGAGCAGTTTCTTCGCATGTTGGAAATGGGCGTTCAATACAGGCATAGCTGCACACCTCTCTGGGCCAACAGAGAGTATCATTTACCCAACATGAAGCCAAAAGGAAATGCAGCACCTTGAACTGCACCTCCCAAGGCAAGAATTTGAATATACGGAGAGGTCCTTTGACACATTTCCCACAGATATGAATCGTTAAATCGGCACGCTCTCCTCCTGTTTCACCATGAAGCAGTAGAGGCCGGTCATGAATAACAGAGAGCGGGACATGTGTAAGTAGTTTGTTTATTGATTTCTCTCTTCTCTCTCTCTCTTCTCTCTCTCTCTCTCTCTCTCTCTTTCTCCTGATGTGTTTGCCTGCGCCGCTCCTCCCCCGTCTTGGTCTATGAAAAGGGAGCCGGGGCAATGAGAGAGGCAGAGTGCGGTTTGATCTGGCTTTGAAACGGGCTCCGTGGAGGACCGGATCCCTCGGCCCCCTATCATGCAGAGGCACCTCATTTGTATTCAGGGCATTTACGCTGACGACTGCAGCCCAACCATGTAGAGACAGCCCCATGCTTCTGCGGAGTTCCTCTGTCTTTTCTTCCCTCTTTCCTTTGGGCTGAGATGGGGTGAAAGACGGGGAAAGTGAGAGAAAACGGATCCTTTCAATTCCCTCCGCGCTGTATATTAGTTTCTCTAAAAAAAAAAGTAATTGCATTTTTTACTTTCTAAGGGGTAAACTAGGACTCGATTTTACATTTTATAGAGAGAAAAATACACTTGCACTCCTGTATTGTCAATGCAAAAATGGCTACATAATCCTATTAAGGAGATTCTAATAAGCCTAATTTAATGTACTATGCAACATCAAGGTAATTTAATAGCCTGTAAAAACAAGCTTGGATTACAAAGTCCTCTGCTGGACCCATTGTTGGAAATGCATCCAGTTAACACATCTAGAGGCCAAAACGATTTTAATTCTCAGATGAGGGGCCATGTTTTGCACGAGGAGATTTACTGATGAACTCTGGGAAGGGAAAACAGCAGGAGTCCCAGAGCACACTCTCCTCTCTTCTCTCCGCATGCCTCTCTTTATTTATTTATTTGGGATTTAAAAGCAGAGTATTAAAAGGCTGAAATTTCGCTTTATTTTGAGATTAGGAGGAGAAAAGGAGCCTGGCTAGCAGGCAGTGCACTGCCGATGAGATAATACTAATAATAACAATAATAATAAAAAAAAGTAATTTGCTCCCCGAGGTGTAAACGTCCTAGCGATTTTGGTGCGAGCGGTTTTACGATGCGCCGCTGAAAAGCACCTTAAATCAGTGAACTGTGGGGATCTCTTCCCCTGGCTTATTACAGCAGCACCTCTGAGCCAAAGCCTCTCCACAGCCTGTGCTATGCTTTACATTGCAGACAAAACTGAACCGATCACACACACACACACACACACACACACACACACACACACACACACACGCGCTCGCAAGCGTACGTTCAACCATTTCAGAGAAATGAAAATGAGAAATAGCATCTTTTAAACCTTGGTAAGCCTCTGTAGTGCTGTGGCTCTGTCGTGGTTCATTTTGAAACCGTTCCGAGGGTAAAACTTTGCATTCGAGTCCTCCAGGATTTGGCCTAGCCTGGCAGCTTCAGTGTTTATCGTTTCTAGGAGACTGCAGGCACCTTCAGGATTATGTCTGTGATGTCACTCACAGAAGTCTACGCCCAAAAAATTGTCAGGTCAGACATACGGCAAAGGGAAAGAGCTTGTAAATGCTTTACAGATAATTTTTCTTTGTTTTGATCTGCTTTAAAATTCACACCAGATGTTATGCTGTTGGCTGTGGATTAAAAAAAAAAACACAGAGACAGACAGCATGGCAGAAGTGTCATTTCAACTTGATAAACAAACCACTTTTTCCTGTCAATTTTGAGAATGCCAGTTTAATTGTAAAAAATTATGTGATCAGCAGCAAGCAATTGCATTCATTAGTTTGTTCTAATCATGAAGTTTGCATGAGCTTAGTTTGGATTCAAAAGAGCAAAGTTAGAATCCAGCTATCCAGACTTAGCATTCGAGGCCCTTTCCTTAAAAGAAACAGTGCTAATTACACCTGTAGAGTCAGACTAAAAAACAATTACCTGAAGGAAGGGCCTATTAACATCACTCCTATGTTGAAATCAAGACAAAAACAGACTAAACAAAATGGAGTAGCTTAGTCATGAAACTTTCAATTCTCTCATTAGCTTCCTACTTTTTAAAATAAAATTTCATAGTTTCAAACATTACTTCGAAAACCACCACAAACCTCACACCATACCCTACAATGGCTTCCAAAACCTTCACCCATCATCCCATTCATTAAAAGGCTAAACCCAATTTCTGAACCCATAGCACAAATTTGACATTTGGACCCTTTCAATGAGCACATCATTTTCTCCTGTTTAAGTAAATATCTCTCGTCCAAGTGCAAGTCTAGGACAGCTCACAGTTTGTGTAATGAAACAGCACTAAGTGACATGCTAAAAAGAATACAGGCCAGCAGTGACTTAGTTTCGTGCTTAGTTTCATGTTTGGGCAGCTACAAACAAATGCTGATTAAGGTCAATACAACATTCCACCATTTGTGAGTCTGAAAAAGTGATTGCTAGAATTCTGATAATGTAGAGAATAAAGAAAACATATGAAGGTGAGTGGATTTGGCATTCGTATACTGATCCGGCACAGGACCTCTGGGAAATCACTTTCATCATCTGGTTTTAGAGATAAAGTCTCTGGCACACATTACAGGTGAAAATGGAAGGGGAGCGGATTCTATGCAAACTTAATTCCCATTCTAGGTGTGTCTGGTAGCTTCTTATTAAAATCTTGCCCAAATGCAAGTCTCACAATGGAGAATAAGGGGCAATTCAAATTTGAGATAGTTTCAAAGCCTGTGTCCACATTCTTCTACTCTATGAACTGCATTGACAGGATTTTGTTTATGTATCTGAGAATTGAAATCATATAGGTAGGGAGTAACATCATAGTTTATAACAGCTGCTCGAAACCTTTTTCTAAACTGAGTCCATATTTTAAGTGGACATTGTGTAAGAGCACTGCTGTGGGTTGTGTGAAGGGTGTAAAGTGATCCATATATAAACCCAGACACAGAGGCTGAGAGACACGACCCAGCCTGTTTTGACATTATCATATTATTTTTGGTATGAATTTTGGTGCAGCAAATTATCATTATTTTTTTCCCGGATGAAGCATGTCTCAGGTACATGACCGCTGAGGGAGGCCTGCGGCCAGGTGTCCAGGACAGCCAGAGATGAGTCATGTCACAGCGGCTGTCAGAGAAACCTCCATCACCCGCACAGAGCACTGCGCATCAATAGAAGGTGAGTCGTGACACTCACTTTGAAGGTCCCAGGAAAGAAGCGGCTATAAAACCGCAAACTGTTATTGTCATTATCATTGTGTGTTGGGATGGGGCAGCTGCTCTGCTGTTTTCCTGGCACAGTCTGAGAAACAGTTATTCACAGACACAGACATTTTTCTGCTCATTAGTTTCGCCTCAACAATTAGGCAGTTGTTCATTTATGGATCTTAATGAAAACAAGAGAGGAGACAAAGAAAGGCTTCGCTCACAAGGCACACAACACGTAGGTCACTCTGAAAACCATCCACAAGGCATGAGAGCGCATTTCAGTGCTGCAGTTGTGAAATTCATTCTCAGATCACATTGGAGATTAGTGAGATGCAGCGATTGAACCTTGAATAAACACTAAGCATCAAAGGAAAATATATAAAAACCATTGTATGTTACAAATGTGTTATACATGTGATATACTACTGTTGTACATTTAGTTGTAAAGTTTCAATAGTGAAAAAAATGTTCAAACAATTCTCTTTTAACTTTCTTTTTCACTTCTCAAGAAGAGCAGTTTATCAGACTACTGCTATGCAATATTACAAATGGCCAGGCACAGCCAATGTGCTCTTTATTCATGAAGCACATCTGTGAACTCATCTGAGACTCAAAGACAGAAAAACCGATATAACACATTTATAAACACTCCAAAGGGCATATGCTTATTCTGGGCTAAACAGCTAATATAGTAATATTAGTAATATTGCTGCTTCATTTGTGATCATCAAGCCATTTTCTGATGCTGAATAAAAATCACCTCAAAATCACTGGCCTTTGCTCCTACAGAACTTGCTCTGTGACCAGAGACTAGCCCCCAAAATCTGTTTACTCCATTCTTAAGCCAATTTAAGGTGATATTGCAGAAAATGTTGTTTTTATTGTTGCTCCCGTGATATATATATATATATATATATATATATATATATATATATATATATATATATATTTGATGTATCGTGCCATAGTTAGCATTGTAAAAAATACTGACACTTTAAAAAAAAAAATATCTTCTGACATACGATAGACCAGACTGTTTATTTATTTATATATTGGTTGATTTATTGGTTGACTGATTGATTGATTGTGGTTGCTGGTTAAAATGCACAACCAGGTCATTACCTTTGTCTTTAGTCACTTTACCTGTGACTAAAGACATGAGTCCAAACCTATGGACTCATTGCACAATGAAAAGTAGAACCAACAAAAGTTTCAGCAAAAGACTTCAAAAGTAATTCAGGCAAAGATCATCATGTTTATGCCTCATGTTCAAAGTCACATGGTTTTCCAATACATCTACATCTTGCTGGAAAAAAAAACTGCAGTATTTCACTTCCCAAGCAATACTGAAAGGCTCCTTTCATTCTCGGCACTGTTTGAACCACCTGAATTCAAATGATTTTTTTCTTTTTAAAGAGACCAGCCTTTCGCAGCCCACATCTTTTTACGAACTCCGATGTGCCTTAAAAAAAAAAAAAAAAAACTGTTTAAGAACATCGCTGGGGTTGAAACAAAACTAACTTCTTGGTGCAGTTTACCGAAAGTCACACACCGGCTCAATCACGTCCAACCTTTACCCAGGCGCAGATGGAGGGGGGTGCAGGCGGGGAGAATCAAGAATTCAGCGGGGTAATCAAGAGGGGAGAGCAGGGATGCATGGCCGCAGTTGGCGTCCTGAATTAATGATTTTGGATTTCGCTATCTCTGCCGCGGCAGTGATGGCTGGGGCCTTGTCGGCGAGTCGCTCGAGGTGGATCCAGACAAGCGCGGCTAAAAGAGCCTCAACTCATTTGCGCCGAAAATCTGGGGGGGTGATAAAAAATAAATAGAAAACAACATAGCATTTTAAAAAGGGGCCGAGCTCAGCGGTGTAGATGAGACAGCCTTATGCCCCGCCAACGGCCTCTTCTCAGTCTGACGCTTCTGAAATCCGGTGGTATTTCCCAGCCGTAGCAAAAACGTCTGGTTTCAATCAAGCAGTCAAGTGGATGCATGATTTTGGTATGTTGGGAGGGATCATTTCCCATAATGGCTCAGTAAACCTCCTATTTCAACACAGCAAATCTGTGATATTTTCACCCGAGCAAACAGATAGTCAAACTACGTCCTCGTGAGATGAGCGTTAGCACATTTAGTTAGCACTGGATGTCTGCAGTCTCGATGCTGGGTGAGGTATAAGGTGGGCTGGTTCATGATGGACAGGTGAGGTGGGACTATTCCTGATTCTGGACGGGTTCAGTGATCAAAATCATTTTGGTGGCTGTTTATTCATCTTTGCCCCCCACTCCCCTTTTTTTACTGGATCAGGCTGGGAACAGATGGGGGAAGCATCTTTCTAGAAGAAGGAAGGCATTTCGTAGTCATGTTATACAAAGGGATGGTGAAATCACAAACACCCGAAACAGCTCAAGAGGATACGACCTTTGCTAATGAGTATTTCTGTGTATATACGATGCGATGCAATTTAAATAGGTGATCTACAGCTGTTCTCTTTCACTTTTTCCTCAATGTTTGGGCTCTGTGGAGATGATTAAAAACTGGTTTTGAAAGGTATCAATCAGAGCCAGAGATATGTCATCTTTCAGTCCCGCACAGGCTTCTGCCATCCTGAGCAATAACAACAACAATACCCAGAATGCTTCACTGCACCTTCTTACTCCAAGACACCCCATCTTGACCTCCCATCAGAGATGTGCAAGAGGCCACTATTTTGTGATTTCCGCAACCATCCTGTGTCCAGCTGTCACTTCCGGTGAGCTTCCGGTCACAATCACTTTAATATCATTCTTCTTACCTGATACAGCCTTTTTTTATGCGGTCATGATTTTTGACACTCTTCCCCTTGTATATTGAAATGTTTACCTTTTCTGATTGATTCACTTGAATGCTGCTTACCATTATTTAACCCCTTTCAACAAAAGTCATACCTCCTATGTGTCTGTTGAAGCTGGCTTATTATGGTGTTAAATTGGTTTCGTTCGCTCACATAATATGTCTTTGCACTGTATGTAATGTGTTCATGTGCACTGTCATGAATGCTCTCAGTGTGTAACTCATGGTCTCCCTTTCATAGTACCCAAAGATCACTGAGACTGTCACTTAGTCACCTGGCTCCACAATCATACCTCTCTCTCACACCACTGCACAAGTTCTTTACATATTACTGCAATGCCCTGTCTAAATACTTTTGTAAGAGCATGGTATCACATAACATTTGATTTACTTATTGACTGTAACTGAAAAAAAAGAAGACTCTCGGGAATAGCTTGTATCAAGCTTGTAGTTTATATATAGTTTAATAACTATATTGTGATGAATTATGAATGTGGAAGCAATCTATAGTTACATTTTCGTATAAAGTTTTTGGTTTGTTTTCAAGTCATCTGGTGGTGCAGTGATTAGGGAATTGAACCGGAGAGCAGAAAATTGTTATGTGAAATCCCAGTTCGGGGAGCTGCAGTTGTACCCCAATTTGCTTAACTTGGATACTTAAAGCCTCTCTTCTTTGTAGGCTCCAGCCAAAGTTACCATGGCAGCTTCAGTGAGGATCTGGCTTGACGTGGTGCGGTGCCAAATGGTAGGTTATGCGAGCCCTCTGTCCTCATTAACTTGTGGTGCAGAGAGCGGCATATCTGATACGAAATTACACGCAGCCTTCTTTGAATATTCATTTTCAGCCTTTCCCCCTGAAATGCTCGCGTTCTCACGCATCACCGTGTCTCAGAACATAGACTCTGGGCCTCATAAAACATTCCGTCTGATCAAGAATAATGAGTTCTGAACTTGGAGATAAATAAGCAAAGTTGAGAGAGAGCATCCAGTTGGGTATTTGGGGAACGAGGACAGTGTGCAGACAGACGCCTGGGACGATGAACAGCGCGGGTCTTGAAGCCCGAGCATCATCGGTTTCTAAATCCTCTCGAGCCGTGGGCTGTGTCGCACGACACCTGTTAGGAGACGGGTGAGTCAAACAGAGAGCTGGCACAAAAAATATTATCATTTAATTACCATTTGTTTGCTTGGCACATACATCACTTTCACATTATTCATTTATACAGCTGGATATTTACTGAAGCACCTCATGTTAAGTGCCTCGCCGAAACTGAGCGCCGCGCTAGCAATTGTGCCACCTGGGATTGTATCCCGAGAACTTATGCTTAAAAGTTCAATACCTTAACCATGACACCGGGTCCATACCAAAAAGCTCAGAGCCATACACTGGGCTGGATGGAATTCTAATGTCTTGCTCAGTGCACACCAGCACTATTTACTCATTTCACATGTCATATTAATTCTCCTCAAGAGATTTGTCTGAGATGTATGATTTCCTTAACATGAGAAACACGGGAGAAAGTGGTTGGTGGTGTTGAGGAGGTGATGGAGGATGGTAGACAGGTGTCTGTCCTTCAGAGGGGGAAACGGGAGCACCGGTGTGAGAGAAAACCAAGGACGTGTCCTTGCGGCACGGCTACGCGGCTATGGAATCAGTCACATGCAGAGATGCAAATCCTTAAATTTATTCTACCGTTGAGACCATGACCTACAGTGGAGGAAGAAGAAGGGAAAAGAAGAGGAAGACGAAGAGGAAAACTGGCCTCCGGCCAGTTTGTAGTGAGTCCCCTGACCCTTAGTCATCTGATGGAAAGGTGTGATAATTAAAATATCTGTCTTTAAAAGCGTCTCGGAGGAGTCGCTTCACTACTGTGAAGCCGGCATTGCCTCACTTCAGAGTAACAGATCTTGGGAGAGGAAAATGCTAAGTTTAACAAAAGACTGGGAAGAGACACAAAACAAACAGATATGTTTCTGCACAGGTCCTGTGGGTGCCTGCACCACGGAATCCCACTCTGCGCGTGTGTGCAAGCGAAAGAGTGAGCCTGGATTTCTCTCACTGAGCCACCCTGTAAAGCTGTAGTGACTGAGAATTCCCTGATAGGGGTGCGTTTTTCCTGATCTGCATCTCACAGGAGAGCATGAAAGGATACCGTGTATCTCAGACAACACACTCACAAATATGTGTGAAAACAAGGCATTTAGAGACAACAATAATGACAGACAGGAAAGATATTGACATTCCCAACCATAGCGATGACGGTAATGGTTAATAATTTATTAACACATTTATTAAACATGCTGAAATTCTACCCACTCCAGTAAGTTTGCCCTGCATATTACACTTTTGCCATTATATCAGATTTGAATATTATTATGGAGAGGTTTTCCTCCACTCATCATGTGCATGATTAATGGTATATATTTAAAGGGTGATAAGCAGATGCAGTTTACATATTACATATTAACTTTGTGAATTGGGGCAGCAAATTAAGTGAATCTTTGCCTACAAATCTGGCCAAGAGTCAAAGCAACCAGGGAGAAGACCAAGAGTCTTACCTCAGTCAACCCTCTGAATGGCTCTTAATGCACACTGCTGCAAATGGTCTGAGAGATGGAAATGTATGCCCGTGGTACGCTTCACACAAATTTCACACCCGAGCTCCTTCCTCGGTTTGTCAGCTTCCATCTTGGTGGTTGCAGACTTTTTTTTTTGAAGAAAACGTCCAAACAGCAGAGCCGCGTGGCAGACGAGGGGATGGGGGACGGAGGGGCGGGGGGGGGGGGGTGGAAGGAAGAGGTGGAGCAGAAGACGCACAGCGGCGGGAAGGGATGGGTTTAATCGCTCATGCTTCAAGGCGCACTCACTGACCTCAGCTTCACAACGGGGTCAGGCAGCAAGCTTCGGCAGGTTGGTTTTGAGAAACGTGCCACTGAGCTTGTCAAGAGAGCTGTGAAACTAAACAGTACGCTTGGCGTAAACTCCATCTCCTCCCCGTAATTCGCCCTGTTTTTCTTTCCCCTCCGCTTTCGAATGCCCAGTTTGTGTATGTTCATGCTCATTGCTGCTACCTCTGTCAGTTTGGGAGAGTGCAGACAAGCATGCGCTCTCTTCGAAAGGTAATCTCAGGCTGCTGCTTTTTTCCAGTCTACCAGTTAAACTTACATAACCACTGAGTCTGTGCAGTTATTTTTCATATGCAAAACAGACTGGCTGCAACCAGCTGACCAGGGGGTCACATTACCTCAGTTCTGTCCTTGCCAGCCTCCCTGGATATACCACTTAGTCTTTTTTATTAACTAATACAGAACCACATGGGAGGGAGAGTGAACTACGTGACTTGAAACTAATTTTAAACTGTTTCACTTACTTTGCCGGTAAAGTTTACTAAGATTAAATATCTTCATAAGAAGTGAAACCTTGGGCAAAAACTAAGACCAAGTAACATTTAAATTGGAATTAGCATAACACAGACCAGGAATCAGGCCCACAACCAGCATGCAACCTATAGCCCCCTCCTCCGCACCCTCCCCCGCCCTGACCCACTCCCCTCCAGGTCAGGATAACTAGGTTTCCTTCCTATATGGCAGTGGTGCCACCCTCTGTGATGGGCACGTTCTCTGCAGAAATGTGCTGTGGTATGCCAGGTTACATTATCTTTCTTCCGCAGCCGTGCCTTCGCACAGCTCACATGACCACGGAGCATTAATTACCTTAAAACCTTCGCTTCATTCAAGCTGACATCACCCGCTAACGCTGTCACAGATCATCCATTTCACACAGCTGGATCAATCTGAATCCTTCCGGATCATTCCTTGCCTCCTACCACAACCTGAGAGTCATGACTAATGCTCTCACTCTTTTATTCAAACGCGGCGGCATGGAAATCACCTTAGATTTCTGTAGCACTATTTTTTGTTTTGTTTTTGGGGGCAATTTTTGTGCAATATTTAATTCCATGCTCATTTATTTACAAATCTTGACTTTCTCTTGATTGATTGTCAATGTTACTGTGACCACATTTTTGTGGGAGATGAATCAGCCCGCATCTCTCGTTATCTTGTTTAGAATTAACAACAGCACTTTACCAGCTTCATTACTGTCAACATAAATTCATGAGGGTCTACAATCAGATTTAAATGACTATAAACAAGGACTGTGACCTTCAGGGCTTACCCAGGACTGGGAGGGATGAGTGCTGTATCTCCTCTGACAGGTACAGGTATTCAGGGGTCAACGTTTGATGGCGAAAGCAGCATTCAAGTCGAAAAACTCAGATTTGCTATAAAATTCCTTGTTGAAAAATAATCTTTGTATTGTCTATTTTGTGAGAAAATATTTTTGATAAACTCATTTAGAATAATAATTGACTCAAAATGCATAATGCATATTTTAAAAGTCAATGTTTCATGTAATTGTTGGTGAAAATGAAGATGGTCTGGTTAATATTCTGCTCCAGCAAGAGATGACAGCAAGAGATTTGAGAGAGTAAAGTTTATTTTCTGGAGAAGTACGGTAAATAATACATGTTTTTGAAAACACATTAAAACGAAATGACAAACCCATTTACATCTGGCTGTCACTGCTGTCATTTTCTTGGGAGGGGGGTGGGGGGGTCTGGGGGGGGCAGAAAATCAACCATCAGAGATGCTAATTTTGTTTTTATTCAAACAGTCAATGGAGTTAATTCAAACTTACAGGAGTGAGCCTTTGTCCTCATGTGCGCCGTTCCTGACAGATAAGATAAAGCCGATTTAAGGAGCCATTCGGCAACAGGAATAATTTACCAGCACTGTTTTTTTAGCCTTGAGTTCCTTCCCATCCCCCGTTGCCTTCCTGCTCGGGGCTTCATAAACAGGCATATGATTAAGCATCACAAGCAACAAAGAAACATGCTTAAACCGCTGTTGACACGCTCTTAGGTGGCGATAACGAAATGAGTGGAAGATGCGTAGGCGGATGTGGGGAGGGGGCGCGTTCAGGGGTGGCATGGAGATTATGGAAATGTAGCATTTTTCAGTCATTAGGAGGCAATCTTCGCCATGCACTGCACGCAAAACCCCATACCATCGCAGTGATGAGGTTAGACAGCACTGTCGTGTGCTTTGTGCCAAACTTGGTATCCCTTCATTCTGCTTCCAGTGTCTTACAGAAGTTAGCCTCCAGTTTCTGAGAGCAGGTGGTGAATTTTATTTTATTTAAAATACACTGTAATGAATAATGAATAATTACAGAGCTGCATGGTTTTCTTAGAAATGAGGCAAAATTTCTCGCACTGAGACTTCTTTGGCGGCTGAAACTGCACTTAGAACTGAATACGTTTTCCCAATTCAGCTGCCTTTCATCCTACCCCTCTTTCCCAATTGCATCACCATAATTTTGATATGGCCATTGAGCAACACCGTGTGCCATTTGCAAAGTGGAATAAACGTTCCAGTAATTTGCATTTGCAGTGTTTTATCCAATCAGAACACAGACAGCAGCTTGCACCAGCATAAGGGTGATGATCTAAATCAGGTGTGAAAAGCTCCAATCCCAGAGGGCTATAGTGTTTGCAGGTATGTTAGCCAATAAGTGATTTAAATGAATCACTTAAGTGCACCAAAAACCAGCCACTTTGTACAAGCAGCATGATGCTCTCATGTTCGTTTTTACAGCAGATATAACACAATGTCAGCTGATGCAGGCGAGAGTGCATCACCTGTCCTGCTGGTGTGAAGCATGGACCTCATTGGCTATGGATGTACATGGAGTGGTTTTGCCCCCACAGAAACACTGATCCTCCCCATAGAGGCCTTCAGGGGTGGGTCTGGAGGCATCCTGTTATTGAATGTCTTGGGTGTAAAAGAAACTTGATCAATGCTGCACCCAAACTGAGTTAAATATGCATGATGCCTACAGCAGTACTGGATGACTTTTATCCTGATTTGTCTAGATAAAATCATGAAATGACGTCTTTATTTGTACAATTTAATGAAATTGTGATTAATTACAGATATTAATGTGCTTAGCATAAATATTTGAAATATAATTTCACAGCCTTGAAAATCAAAATTTCCAAGAAACCCTGAGTTACATAGTTTATTTCTGACTAAAATTTATTAGAAGCAACGTTATTAAAATGTTTATTTATTAACCATAAACACATTTTTAAGAACCTTATCCTCTGGTGTATTGATAGTCACTCTTAAGGAATAAAAGTATTTCTTAGTGTGCTCCTGAAAAACAACCTGAATTTATTTTATAAATGCAGTACAGAATATGATGCAAGTGTTATATATAATATATAACATATTAATAATATATAAACATAGGTAAATGACAGAATGTTCCAAGACATGAGCTTTTTAAAAAGTTTTGTGAAAATGGCTTTGTAACTAAGTGGATAGGCTCAACAGCTCAGGGGTCTGCTAATTAAACGCAGCACTCTGTGCTGCGTTTTCTGTGTTCTGGACTGATATTTCTGGTATTCTGATCAGCATGATGTTTGGGGGTTGCAGCACAAACAAAGAGTTTTAAACTATGATGAACAGCTTGGTAAAAGCTTGATCAGCTGGAAAGCTAATGAGAACAGGGCTTGGGTGGTACGTTGGTGTTTGTTCCCCTAAATTACAGACTAGTACATAAAGATGTTGAGTTTTTACAGTGTCATAAAAAGGTCCATTCCTTTGCCACGATGGATCTGGCTCTAAAGATCATCATATTTACTTACCTGTTTTCCTGTTTACTGCTTTTTTTCCCACCACAAACTGCAAGCTTGTGCCTTTTTTGAACTGAAATATCACTTCCTGCCCACAGGGGGAAGCATCAATCACGTTAAGACGAGGTTATCACCATAGACGTTCTATGCAGCAGTGTTGATCATTTTAAGGCCTCATAAACATTCAGCATAGCTACTCACAAATCATTCACTCCCTGTCTATTCAAAACATGCAGACAGCAGCTTTATCTCATGCTATGACTCAGCACTTCAGATAAGAACTGTCCTATTTACAAATCATAGCATTATTTGTTAGTATTATTAGATATCTGTTTTATTCAAAATAAAATAAATGTGGTTACAATTAGATGTCTTATACCCTTTTTCTATTATTAATCAGATTTAAAACTTTTAAAATAACTATGAAACTCATATTAAGAACTGAGTCATGTAAATATAAAAACAGAATCTGTATTTCACATTCTGACAGACAGTTCAATGTTCAGACCACAGCCAGCCACAGCTTGACCACAAGTTAGCGCAGAGACTTGCACAGTGCGCAGATGAACTTAAAAATGAAGTATTTATTATATATCCTATTTTTATCTTTACCAAATGAATAAAACACTAATGTGCAGGCTGTATGCTCTTTGCCTTGTAAGTCGCTCTGGATAAGAGCGTCTAACAAATGTCCTTTAATGTAATGTAATGTAATGTATTGTAATGTAATGTGCTTGTCTTACATATGCAGAAAATAAGTGTCACTCCTTCTGCATGGTCTCAGACCATCTTCCCTGAGTCTGCTGAAAGTAACTTTTGCAAAGCAAATTTGAGACTTTCTCTCCTGAAGGCCTGGGGACACAGTCTTAAACACTCTCTTGCCTGGATATTCCAAACCCTGCATCCTACATGGTCATGTGACATGTGCAGAATGAGAAAGGCACTATCCAATAGGGAGGACTTATTTGTTGTTTGTTTGATCTGAGATCTCATGTACATGATCAGGTAACAGTAACTCCTGTGAAAGTACAGAGGTTTTATTCACAGGTAAAAAATAGCACCTCTCCTCTCTCTCTCTCTCTCTCTCTCTCTACATGCTCTCGTTAGACTCAGACAAAACACAGTGTTTCAAATCCACAGCGCTCTACACTCTAATGCTGAGATGCTTCACATAGATTAATCAATGTTTGCTGTAGGCAAGAACTTGGTGGGGGGTTAGTGGTGGTGGTAGGGGGATTTTTCTGACGTCAGTTTAGTTATGTCCTCCCAGCATCCTCCCTGTGTTTCTGCTGCTTTGTTTCCTGGTGTGTCTCACAAGCTAGTTAGTGTAATAATGCCCTCAGTAATTATTTCTCCTTGTCATTTTTCATGTTTTCTGGTAATTTAAATCATCTATTTTTGAGGAATAATAATCACAAATGTTTCTGCTTATTGCGGCGCGGAGTGCAGCTGATTTTATGAAAGCGAAGGAACGGTTTAATTAATCTGGGGTCCCTTTTGGGACTGTGACAGAATGCAACGCCATGTGGCAGTTACGTAATGGCCTTTCCCTCCACACTCGCTTCACATTCATTAAACCTGACGAATATTTATGCAGGACGGGCTTTGTTTAGAAAGTAGGAAAATGCGAGAGGGGGGTAAAACGAAAAAACAAAGAGGGAGAGAGAGAGAGAGAGAGAGAAAGGGAGAGAGTGGAAAGTTAAGAGGAGGGCAAAAAACATGCCAAACTGTTTCCTCATACTCAATGCTATGCCCATGTTCCAGGATGTTTAAACAGCGTGTTTAAATATGAGATGAGAGAGTGGGATACAAAGAGAATCAAAGCATGAATCCCTCAGCTCGTATGAGAGAGAGAGCGTTGGGGGAGGTGTACTCCCCTGGCATTTTCCCCTCTATCTGGAGGTTTGAACCTGCTCCTCTCCCCTCGACAGGCTCCTGGATGTGCCTGCTGGAAGAGGGAGAGGAGCGAGGTGTGTGCCTGGATAAAGGGCCTTATTTACCGCTTCACTGCTGCATTTCCTCCAGCTACGAGCCAGCCTGTTTAATTATGGTGCTGAATTCATATTTTTACCCCAGTTCTGATGTTTAAGAGGGAGCCTCATTATTTTTTTTATTGTGAAACACATGAAAGGCCCTGGGCCATAAGTGGAACCAGGTCTAATTAATCTTCATAAGGTTATTCTCCCATTGCTTTAGTACCCCAGTACAGTTCTCTGCCTCTCTCTCGCTCTCTATCTCTCTCTCTCACACACACACACACACACACACACACACACACTTATGCATGTGCATGAACATAAATGTACACACTTGTTTATGCAAGCATTTAAACAACCTCACACACACACACATACACACACACAGTTCCCCCAGCCTGACATTATGGGGCCGCCTCTGCTTACAAGTTAACACCGAATCTCTGGCAGAGTCCTATAGCCACTTCTATTTCTACCAGTGTTTCTATTTGTCATCTGCCGGCATCAGGCTTGGCCATGTAATGGTGAATGAGAAGAGACAGTCCTGAATGCTAGCAGTGCTGAGGGCTAGCAGTCCCCAAGGTTAGCAATGCTGAGGGCTAGCAGTCCTCAAGGCTAGCAGTGCTGAAGCAGCAAGGCAGTGCTGAGGGCTAGCAGTCAAGGCTAGCAGTGCTGAGGGCTAGCAGTCCTGAAGGCTAGCAATGCTGAGGGCCAGCAGTCCCCAAGGCTAGCAGTGCTGAGGGCTAGCAGTCCTCAAGGCTAGCAATACTGAGGGCTAGCAGTCCTCAAGGCTAGCAGTGCTGAGAGCTAGCAGTCCTGAAGGCTAGCAGTGCTGAGGGCTAGCAGTCCTCAAGGCTAGCAGTGCCAGTGCTGAGGGCTAGCAGTCCCCAGGCTAGCAGTCCTAGCAAGTGCTGCTAGCAGGGCTAGCAAGCAGCAGAAGGCTAGCAAGTGCTGAGGCTAGCAGTCCTGAAGGCTAGCAGTGCTGAGGGCTAGCAGTCCTGAAGGCTAGCAGTGCTGAGGGCTAGCAGTCCTGAAGGCTAGCAGTGCTGAGGGCTAGCAGTCCTCAAGGCTAGCAGTGCTGAGGGCTAGCAGTCCTGAAGGCTAGCAATGCTGAAGGCTAGCAATGCTGAGGGCTAGCAGCCCTGAAGGCTAGCAGTCCTGAAGGATAGCAGTGCTGAGGGCTAGCAGTCCTGAAGGCTAGCAATGCTGAAGGCTAGCAGTGCTGAGGGCTAGCAGTCCTGAAGGCTAGCAGTCCTGAAGGATAGCAATGCTGAGGGCTAGCAGTTCTGAGGGCTCCACAGCGCTGTCCCTACTGGGGTTTGTGCACACTAGCTGACAGACACGGACCCTGCCTCATGGGTGGAGATGGGGCCCATGGCTTCAGTGGTGACATGGTCAGCATGTAGGCCTGGGGGTACGCTGAGCAGAGCGTCCACACTGAGTGAGAGGGGAAAGGCCCAAGTGTGTCTGAGTAACTACAAAAAAAGCCAAGTCTTTTTGAAAAGCTTGGGAGCCCATGAGAATCCCTCGATGCTAAATGTGACTTATGTATGAATACACACACACAGCGTGTCTTACTTCCAACAGTAAGAAGATAAAATGTTGGATTGCTTGCTCAAAGTGTTTTCCATCGATATTAAAACAATTTTATCAAATCCTCCTCTTTCATAACCCAACCCAGCCTGAAAGCCCAGAGACAGATCAACCTGACAGTCCTGTATTTTTCCTCCTTTCAGCATTTCTGGGCAGAGTCACCCCATTACATCAAAACAGGAAACAATACGCAGCATAGAATAAGATTATGTAATGTGTATCGCCCACGTACGATACAGAACACAGCCGGATTATGCAAGATGTTACAGTGCTCTTCTAACCCTTACCTCTCAGTGCATGTTATTTAGATGAATTTTTCAATTTACCAGTCTTTATTTCACCAACGGGGCAAGTGTTTAGTTTACCAAGTGAACAGGATTATGCCTTCTCAAATGTCAGCTTGTTACAACATGCACATTTCTTTCTGGTTTATATTCATTCAGTACTGAGCGAATGTTGCATCAGGGAATTGCCTGTCTGTTCCATTTATCAATCAATAATCAGTTAGATAAGAAAACTAGCAACCCGGAGGGCCTGTTTTGATTATCTATGAATTCTGCTCTTCAGAGGCTAAAACAGAGATACTCAAACCTGGCCCTCCAGGCCAGAAGTACACTTGGTCTTTTTACTTAATTGATAATTGGTTGATTGATGCAGCTGATTAGGGATTCCACTCACCCGGCGTCCCAGATCTAAATCAGTCCCTAATCAGAGCAGAGGATTGAAAGTAACACATGAAAGTGAGGAAAAGTTGCATAACTAATGTTTTACATGCTTTGTTGGATGAGTGTTTTTAAGGTGCTTCTGCACGACTACTGTTAAAGCAGCAAAGTATTCTGGCATTTGTAGTTCAATTAACAGACTATGTTCACATAAATCAGGATCTGGCAATCTGGGGTAAAGAAAGAAAACAGATCCTGTCTCTGCACCATGCATTTGAAGTGATGTTTGACTGCATCAGTCTGAAAAGACTGCTACTGCTAAATAACTCAAAGAACAAGAGAAATCTGCTCTTATTCCAAAAGGGCGATGAAAAAGGAAAAATTTTAACCACAACTGATTCATATACCGCCAGAACAATGAGTTAAGAATATTTTCTTAACATGCAGAATGAATTTCAAGAAGGATAGTTGAAGAATTTAGAAAATATCTCCACAGTCAGTAATTTAGGAGAAAATGGTTTGAAAGAGTCTATGTGCTGTGCATAATTACTGGTGGTGCAACAGAGATACAACATTGCATAGCCAAACAGAGGCAAGAAGTGGATGGACCACTAACGTTCTTGCAACGTTATTGTAATATAAACAACATTATAGTGACAAAAATAATTTAAAATGCTAATAACCAATATGAGGCAGATTTCCTCACCCCCATTTTAAGGAGCAATTTATGCTAATCATGTCATACAGTTATGATTTGCCCTGATTTCAATAAGGCACTATTTTTATATTTAACAACATGGTTTACAATAGACAACAACTTGAGTGTTTAAAGGAAGTGTTTCCTTTTCAGTGGCACTATCATACATGAATGCACTGACATCAATGGGATTCACTCAGAGGCCACAGCGCTATTCAAACGCCATCCAAACACAGCTCAAAGACTTCACAATGGAATGTGGATGTTGTGGAAATATTCGCGGTGTAAAGCTCAGCTTTTCTAATTTCTCCTGTATTGATCTGTGAAATGAGGTTATCCCATGTGTGTTTGTGGAATTTCAAAGCAGCTTGAGATTCCGGGGTAGCATAAACATAATTTTCAACACAGCATAAAATGCAAAAAAGCTTTCTGTATCAAAGCCGTACTGCCCCTGGCTTACTTCCCCACAGCGTGAGAACACAGATAGTTTTTACAGGTTCAGCACTTTGCTCTTATTTATTTATTCAGGCACTTTTTTGGGGTTATAAGCAATTCTGCCTCTGAATACAAATGATATTGATAGTAAATTGAGTGATCAGGCTGAACTCTGCAAGAGCCAGCTTCAAACTGTGCATCTGCGAATTTGAGATAAAAAAGCAGCTACAATGCAACGGGAAGACCTTACATTCATTTTTGGGTTTGTAAACATTGGTACTTTGTTCCCTCTCTGGTCCACCATCTGCATATTCTGATATAAACCCTTGAAAAAGTGGGCTGCTGAGGTCTCCGCACGTGCGGTTATTCAAGGCTAAGCGCGGTCTCTGCAGTTCACTCTGAGGTTGTGTAAGGATTTGAACAGGTGAGTATTAGACTCGGAACACCAAGTTAAATTTGGAAGCAGATGACAGCAAATCTTCATATCAGCAAAGACAAGGGTATTAAAGGTTCTGAAATTTGGTCTAATAAACAAAAACATTATTAATCCGCTTTGACGTTGCACTGCTGTGCTGCCTAATGTTGAAATTTGAAATTTATCGATTTTTTTTTCTCACTTCTCTTTCAATATCCGAGCGTAACCTTTAAAAGCAGCTTTAGCTTTGTGTGTTTTTCCTCTTTATATTTTCAAGGTGCCCTCCCACTGTACACAGAAGCATAAATAAAACACAAACTGTGTGTGAAAACAAAGAAAACGCACCAATATTTATTGGATAAGAGGCTTGATATCCTCCTGACTCACTTAAACTCTGTTTGGCAGATGTCCTACACCAGAGCACCATATCATCATTAAACTCAGTTTAAGTACTGTTCTTAGGTCCTCCGCCATCTTATTATCACAGGACTAGATCCTGATTCACTGTAAGTCCCCTGTAGTAACTGCTAATACACTGGATGGATTTCCAGACTAAGCGCAGCAAGTGAAATACAGACAACCCTCGTTTGTTTGCATATCCGGACATTGAAAAAGTCCGGACATTGAAAATTGAGTATATGTCATATTTTCTCTGTACTGTAGGTGTGTGACGCTGTCCCTCTGTGTCATTAGTGCTGTGTCTGCAGCTGACTCAGAATTCCGCAGTCTTTGATCGGACAAATTCAATTGAAAGTCAGTATTCTTAATATTACATGTGATTCAAAGTCAGTCCAGAAAGGAATACACACTTTGTATAGTTTGAAAAGGTACGAGTCTTGACAATCTGTTATACCTTTTTTTTTCGTGAACAGTATATAGAAGCAGTACGAATAAGTGGAAGCCATGCAATGGAAGAAAAAAAAACGTGGAAAAAGGTAACACACTAAGGAGACAGAACTTCTGCTCTCCTGACTTTCTATACACCTTTCTGCAAAATGACTGCAGAGCGATGAGTTTGAATACAGTGCTCAGCTCTATACTTTACCCCAGGTGACCTGGATGGACCACACCACCAGCTTGCCCTCTGCAACATCGCCGTGGCAACCGCACTGATTTAAAATCAATGGCAGGCTCCACCCAGCTCCGAAGCAATGTTTCTTAGGAGAGGTAAATTAATAACAGATATTTTTTTATGTTGGTTCAATTGAATTTGGTGTCATCCCTGAGGAGGGGTAACCTTGGCCATGTGGACACTTTCACACACAGCTAATAGGAGAGCACCTTGACAGGAAAAGTCCAGAATGACCCTGTGCATGAACTAAAAATGTATTTACTGAAGTTTTTAAAGAACAAAATGATGAAACTTCCTGTCCTAGGAAGATGTGATTCTAAGAGGGGTATTTTTTTAAAAACATGAATGCATTAAAAAGAATTGGAACAAGACCCCGTCAAAGGATTCAGAGCAGGTGATAAATTCAGCAAGAACACGAGACGGTGAAGACCCATAACAGGAAACCCCGCAGGCTCAAAGAAGAGCTCATAGTCTGCGACTGAACATGCAACAGAGAGTGAGAGAGAGAGCGAGAGAGGGCATTGTTGTGTTATTAATGTTCTTAGTCAAGCAGCAAAAACAACAGGTTTAGAACCTGTAAAATGTATAAAAAGCATATAAAAAGTGCTGGAGACACCCCGAAGTCTACAAGTGAATGCATTGATAATACTAATGCTTTAATAATGGTAGACCCTGGGTGGAGATAATCATTGTTTAAAACCAGCGAAATGCAAATAATAAATCATTATTGGTTTGCTCTCTGGCTTCCCCTCTGGCTTGCCCTGATGAGTTAGAGCAAACCGTATTTTCAAGACCAAAAAGAATAGACCAAAAATACATTTCTAAACTTTGCAATGCTGAAACTTCTGCAGTTTTAGGGACTGCAATGCTGATTCTCTGTCATTTTATTGTTCCATATAAATTTCCTACAACTTGCATCAACCTCGCAAGAGAATTTAGGGGGAGGGAAATAATTAATACTTGGGAGAGTTATCATTTTAATATCAGAGCTCCTGTCATATAATGTAAGGTGTAAAGGTGTCTAGTTCACTAAATCATTTCTGATATTATCCAGAGTTGTTAAAAATTATCTCTGCAAATGGAACTAAAATTAGATTGGATTGTAATACTTAAATACGTGAGACCTAAAAGTTTATATTGGGAAAGGGACAGAGACGGAAAGGAGAGAATATTGAGTTGAGGCATAAAGTAGAGATGTGAGTTGAGGCACAAAGCAGACTTTGTCCAGCTGATTTTATAACCTGAGAGGCCCAAAGCCTATTGAATAATGACTCAGGGGTGTGAGACAGATAGAGGAGGATATGAGCTGCATGTGAGGGATGTGATGAGCTGTGCCCTTGAGCGAGGCTACTCTGAGAAGTTTAAACAGGAATGGGAGGAACTGTTGACAGGGATTAAAATTTCCATTAAAATGTGGAATGTCAAGAAGAGTTGGAAGAACGTGTTGATATATAAAAACGAAATGAATAACACTAAAAGTGTAATTAATGCTGGAAATTGTGTTGTGGTGAAGCACAGTCACGGACACCGGGATTTCTGAAGCATCAAGTAAAGATGGTCCGGTATGAGGTCACCTGGTCACTTTACACTTTCTGTGTGGACAGCTCCTAGGGATCTTATAACGATTAGGGAAAAATGTTAAATCACCTCCTCATGCTCTTACTTAGCTGTGAAAGACTGGGACTGGATGACCACGGGTGGAGGGTAGATCCCTGGAAACATCTTCTGCAATTTCAGCACTATGTTAATTTGATAAGTTTCACACACCTACAGAGTCACAAAACATGATCTCCAACAAACTCATTTCCCATTTACCTGAATAGTTAAAGACTGAACCTGGCTGAATTTATATAAAGGCTCTGATACAAACTTATCATCAGCTCTTTGTAGTAAAGCAGATTTTGTATAGGGTGTAATCAAAAAGAAAACACATGGGCCAACCATAAGCAAAAAAAAAAAGCAACTCTGAGAAAACAGAAACAGAAAATCAGTCGTTGTCGTGACCGGTATGTGATGCAGAAGCCAGCAAAAACAAAGCTAAGCTATTCCTCAGGGGATGTTAGCACATCAGTCCTGCGCTGGGCTGACTGAGGACAGAGGACAGAAACACTGTCAAAATCTAACATGGTGCACCGATCCCTACTTGACACCAAACAGACTTTGTATGGGAACTTTCCTCTTGCTTCTTTTATAATGTGTGACTTTCAGATCAGGACGAGGGGTTACTGTGACACAATCAAAATAAGAATCCATGGTTACAGAGGATGTAATAAATTGTGTCTAGGCTTGTGTTGGTCTTGCTTTATTTATTTATTTATTTATTTATTTATTTATTCATGTATTTCTTTCTTTCTTGCTTTCTTTCTTTATGTGGAGCCATAGGTGTGACTTCAGTCATGGTTCATAAGTTCACAGTTTCATCTTCTAACACAAGTATCACAGGCACTTCAACCAAGCAATACACACTGGACAACAATGGAACATCCTCATTTGTCAGAACTACTGAGACAAAACTGTCACAGTTACACATAAATACATCAAAGGAACTGTATACATTCACTGGAACTAATGAAGGACTCACCAAAAGCCTGCGGTTTCATTGCTTTTTGATTTTTTTTTTTTTAGAAATATAATCACTCCATCAAAGGGAGCAGTTAAGAGAGGAATTCTGACCAGACACTAAAGGGGGTAAAGTGTGTTTGATTGTAGAATCTGTTTAATTTGTGGTATAAAAAGCTTGTGGGTGCGCAGATTTCTACATTTGAGCTGTTGGTGAGGGAGAAACATCTTCAGCCGAGGATCTCAGTGGACCCACTCGCTGCATTTCTGGAGCTCCGGGTTTTAACGATTCTTATGCAACCCATTGCAATCTGGCTTCCTCTCTCTAAACGTCGATTGCAATTGCCCAACACAGACTTTGGAATTTCTGAATGCAAGCGTGCATCAATGCAATGAATTAAAATCTAGAATTTTGTTCCTTAGAAATAAAATGAAATAAAATCTTAGAACTTCGAAGAATTAACCACAAAAAAACAGCAGTTTTTCACAGCAATCAAGTTTGGTGATTGATTGGCTGTTATTCATCAGAATACTTTTTTTTTTGTTGCAGAAGATTTCCATTTTGTCTGCCTACAACTGAACTGGGATCAGATTGCCATCTCCTTATCCGAAGAATACAACTTAGCCTTTTCTATAGAGCAAGATATTGGCCCAGGAAAGAATGTGAATTCATCCCATGCTCTATATGTATGTCTCTATGTTTAAGCATCATAAACATAATTGTCACTGAGAAAATCATGAGCTGATTTTTGCAATGAAGGGAAATCAAGGGATCAGAATGCATCTGATTACAGAATGTTGGGACAATGCTGAGAATCTATTGATGAAAGAGAATCTCTTGGTTCTGTTCTTGTTCCATTACCTATGATACGTTTCACAGCTTACTTCTGAATTTAAATTCTTATCGGCCAATTTATGCATGACCCAAATACAGTAACATCGTACAGTTCCATTGACCATTTCACCAAACCAATGCTGGTACGTCAACCATAAACATTTATGTAGTGTTAGCGATAACTGTTTATATGAAGTCTCACCTATACCCATGTAGTAGTATTGCATCTACTCTGGCAACAAGAAGTTAATGCTAAGTACATATACTAGCTCTCTTAAATATTACATTTAATTACATAAATATACACATTGTTTCCCCCACTGGATTCAACAGATAAGCTGAAAATGGAACATTCAGAGCCTCAGTTAACATTTGTGAGTCCATTTGGACTTTACAGTCAGATACTGTAACATAGTAACACGATGTGATTAAAAAAATAACAGAAAGTTCAAAGGACAAGATAAATTAACAGGGAAAATAAAGATACACTTTTTATAAACTTGAAAAGGACTTGAAACAACTAATATAGAGAAAGGAAATAAAATATGAATTGGGAGACAGAGACCAACTGGTAGCGGATTAAAAAAGGAAAAAAAAATATTAAAATATCAAAGAATTATTTTATGGATCTCAATGGCATGCTCTGTTGGCCATCAGGGGCTCGGGAGTTTGGAGTGGGTGAGTCTCATGTCTGAGAATATTTATCCACCTTCAAACACCACTAATCAAAGCATGCCGTCTCCCTAATGGGCAAAGTTTTAATGACAACATCTCTTTAAACAAAAGCATTAAACTTAACTGGGTAACCTTTAAAACGCAGAAGCTAATAGGGTCTTAAAAATAATATCGATCAGCCAGTCTAATTACTACCTGACAAAATCCTTTAATGATGGAACCCCAGAACTTTCCTGTTTTAACAACTAATTGATTTGGTCTTCTGGTGAGGGTCTAAACTTTTTTAATTGTCCAATTACAGATGTTTTTGTGCTTCCCCACAGAGCCTTTTAACTCTATTTTAACTTCCTTTCAACTTCACATGTGTTTCACATTAATACCAATACTAATTATCAATAGGTTTCTGCTGTAAAATATATCTTAAAATCAACACTTTAATATGTCTGTGTCTGACGCTATATGATAGAGCTAAAAGAAAGGTGGAAGTCAAATCGCAGGTGTGTCAGGCACAGAAATGGAAAAACTATGCAATGTTTCAGTGGTCAGCTGGAATTGCTGTTGAAAGTATTGCGGAGATGTGCTAAAGATATTTGTGCTTGGATTATTTTTCTTTAATACACAGCTTTACAGGGTCCAGGTCCGAACTTATGTTATCACTTCTGGTACCTGGGAGTTTGCTTCCGCAAAGGGCTTTCTGCTCTGTTGTCCTTGACTTATGCTCTTTGTGTTGTAAGTCGCTCTGGATAAGAGCATTTGCTAAATACCTGTAATTTAATGTAATTCAACAATGCTTAATCCAGTGCAAACAGCACAAAACCTGGATTTATGACTCATCTTTTACTTTCTCCTACATCTGGACAGTTTAATGCTTGGAGGCACAGCCAAAGGAAGCATTCAGCCCACATTGCCTGGCAACACTTTAAACATTATTTTGGGATATGCTATGGTGGGGGTAGCCATCTCCTGGGAGTCATTGTGTGAGATTATTACACTGCATGCATATATTGTGACCAAGACATATACAACCGTTTTAGGGAAAAAGGCGCTTCCTGATGAGAGTTATTTTAAGAAGTAGACAAAGAATTGAAGCATAACCATAGGTAACAGCTATTTCATCCTCCATAGCGCTTAACTTCACTATAAGTTATAAAACCTATATAACATAATAACAAACAAGTAATAACAGCTGTCATAAAGGTACTATCATATTTCATCGTCTTGCCAAGGAAAAAACATTCATGAATTTTATATAACACTTTGCTTTGACTACATGTAATAAAGCCTATATAACACCACAAATAGCATGTCGTACCACCTGTCATAAAATATCATGACATCATCACATCCATTTTCTACATTTTTTATAAGAAATTCGTACCACCGGACCGGTAATGACAAGATGTTTTAGTATTGACTGTTATGAGAGCTTCGCCCACTTCCACTCAACCCTTCACTTTATTACATGTTGTAAAAGTATGGTATGTTATAAAAGTGTTATAAGCATTTTGATCTGACAGTTGACATTATTTGTCACCAGTAGTTAGAATATTTTAGCATGCAACATATACATTATGTCTACTATGTTCATCTAGAAGGTGAAATACATGGTGTTATGACAGGTGCTATGTTTTGTTTATGACAATGTTATATGAGTTTTATGATGGATAGTTCAAATAAAGTGTTACCGAATCAAGACACGCAGTAATTTGCAGGTTCTGATGCCTCTCTATAACTTTCCCCTCATACTCTCTCTCTCTCTCTCTCTCTCTCTCTCACACACACACACACACACACGTTTGTATAAACAAATACAACACACAGGATTTATTTGGAGTGGAGATAAAAGCTTGGCTTGGAGAAGTGCTGCAAACTAATTTTCTCAGAGGATTATGCTCAAATGGCCCTGCTCAGCTTCTCTGAGGCTCTCAGCATGCTCCAGCTCTGATCTGTCCCACCAGTCACCACTGCCCGCTCTCCCGTTTCATTCCATTTCTAACCTGTTGCTAGATCTTTTTTTTTTTTTAAATTTGAATCCCTGATTTTTCCCCTTTTTCCCAACCCGAATGTTGAACAGAACTGATTGTTCACACCGCAGCACCCCGCACCTGACAGCTCTGGGAGGAGAGGCCACGCACGTGACTCCTCCAAATCACGTGTCGACAATCTCTTCTTTTTCACATTGCGGCCGCACCACCAGTTGCACACTGCCTATGACGTCGGAGGAAGACGTAGGTTTCGGTTTGTGCTGCCACAAGCGCCCAAGCAGTGGAGTCAGAATAGTATTAGTGTATTTGGCTTGTTTGGAAAGATTTCTGGCCCATATTTAAGGTATTAATTGGCTAATCCAACAAGAAAATCAAAACAAAACAAGAAAAGCACAACTTGGCAAAAACACAAAGAGTAGCCAATTTATTTAGCTTTATTTAACTTGCCCTGCTTTCACTGCTAAAAAAACCCAAAAGATATAGTAATTGTAAAACTAAAAAATGATCTTGTGTTACAGGTACTGCCAACCACCACTGAATGGCAGCTAGGGCCCCTAGACACTTCTTAAAATTAATGCAGACGTGATGAAGAAGCTGGGATGTGTTGCAACGACAAGACACAAATTATAATGGCTTCATCTCACATGACTGAGTGAACTGATAAGGATGAAGCATATGTTAGTAAATACAGACAACCCATTAAAAATAGATAATAAAGCGTTAAAAAAGTGCTCTCTTGCGAGCAATGCCTCATGTCTTCATAGGATGAATGTACCAGGTTGGGCACTGCTCCTCTTGTTTATGTCAGGCACTGTGTTTCCCTTTTAAGGAAGTGGGGCCTCTTTTGGCTGCTCATTAGTGTCATATTGCATGTCTTAATCCCTGGCAGGATTCTGAGTCAGTGCTGCTCTTGGCATTTTGACACAGCCAAATCCTGTCTTTTCTCTGGGGGTGGGAACCCGTTCCACATGTTGCCACAGAAACACATGCAGAAACCGTCAACATCTGCAGCTGTATGTTTACAGTGGGCATTAGCGAATGGCAAAGTAACAAGATATATCATTCAGAGACTACTGACAAGCAAGTAGAGATCAGTATCTACATACTCTAGAACAGTATGACATATCCCTTTTAAATTCAATTAATTGATAATACCGCAGAGAAAATATTGATTTTTAAGCAGCTTACTTTAGAAGCAACTTTGTATCATACTGAGGTAAAAAAACATCAAATCTGCTTTTGCAGTAATACAAACGGTCAGCTAAGCTGTGCGATGCTCATCTTCTTGCACCCTTTCTTATGAGCGCTGCAGAATGTGTCCACATCCATAGATCTATGAGGAAACTGACTGAGACAAAAATCAGTCAAACACAATCACTACACAAGCAACATTAACATGCATAACATGTAAGGATAGCTTGTTACATATTATAATTCTATGATACATATATGCAAGACAATATAGATACACATTCAGGTTTTATTTTATACAGTGCGATATAGCAATACAGTATAACATGACAATATTATATTGAATCTGATATATATCATATTTAACATGGTTTCTTAAAGGGGATGTCAGTCAAAGTTATAAATAAGGCAAGCAAACTGAGATTTTTTACAAACCTAATAAAATGGTTTTCTGAATGTGCACAATGATAGAGTGAAGTTTTCTTAAAACCAGGGAACTCTACAGGGTTGCTAGGCACCAGTAAGTGTTATTGCTGACTGTGATAGCTCCAACTAATCTATTCTGTTTTGCAATGTGGACTTACCGTTCTGTTTTCCTTTCAGATATTATGCTTATAGCTCAAGGGACATATATATGGTTGGAACAAAAATCATGCATATTTCAATTTAAAGTGTTCCTCCTTGGAAAATACACAAGCACAATGATATATGCATGCCGATGGCTCACACACACACAATAGTGATGTTGTGGTGTGATGGTGTTATGATGTATTATATCACCAAACATGAGTAATATGAGGTACAATTATCGATCAATGATCGACTTTTGATCATTTTTGATCATCTTCAATGTTTCATGGCTGATTCAATTTGGTGACTTACTGGCAATTTGTGGCATCTTCACTAATTTTTGATATTGCATTTTTTATGATACCTCATTCTCCCCTTACTGTCATTTTTAAGCAGTTTTACCCAGACATGGCTTGTCAGCTCAGCTTGCTCAAATTAGTGGTGTAGGCCCTCCTTCCAGCTGGGCTGTGATGCATGTCCCGCCCAATCCAGTGTCACACTTCATCCATCCATCACTGATAAATACATACACACACATAGTTCTAGTACAGGCAAATGAATGATCGATTTTTACACTTAAAACCTTTACTTTGCTATATTTCTACATGAGAGTTTACTATGAAAAAAGCTCTCTATAAAATATTGAGGAATTGATTTAAGCCCTGCTCCCTTAGCGGAGGCTTAATGCGGGAACGGGGGAAAGAGAAGTTTTATCTCCAATAATCTTATAGTCTGAGCTGATTTTCTTCACTTTTTGGGCTCTTGCTGGCTTTAGCTCTTTAATTGTCCTTTCACAGAAAAAAAGTCATTTTGTAATACTCTCTCCAAAAAAATAATCATCCCTGCACTTCATATTTTGTCAGTGCTAAAACATACCCATAATGCTCTCATTTCTGGGGCGGGGGCAAGAAGAACATAGCTTTAAATGAAAAATAACATAGTGGGGTCACATTTAACATTGAAAAACTATAGACATGTTGTTCCAAATCCAATAATCTCTTGCCTGTAAGCATGATAGCTATATTAGAATAAATAACCAATCAAACAATCAATGTAACCAATCTAAGCAATGAATTAGTGACACATAACTTTAATTCACTTTTACATGCTTAATGAACATAAACATATAAATGACAATATTAAATACAATATGGTCAAATCTAATGTTCTTCTTATTCTTTTTTTGTCAGGGGAATGGTATTTGATAAACTGGAACATTAAAGAAGCTGGATTTGTCAACCGTAAAAGTGCTTTTAGTCATTATTAAATTGAATTAATCAACTAGCTAGTAATATTGTTAGCCTGGTGTCTGACTTTAATTATTTTTCCTCCCATATTTAATTTGAAAGATATTGTATCTGTCTCATTTGATAGAAGATATGGTCGAAATGACTGGAGATGTGATGCCTGCAATACAAATTGAGATTTGTTTTCATCCATGTCCTCGTGACTGTTTTTGTCTCTGCAAATTAACAAAGAAGACACACAAGCTATAATAGACCTCAGCCGAACATGACTGCAGACATAATGGCATTAGGCATTGCCGTAAATAGTGAAGTAATAAAGTGATTTGCTGTTTTAGGTACTGCTACTAGAAAGAAAAAACAACTGACCAAAAAAGAAAAAAAAACAACACTACAGTTGTTAAGTTTTTTTTGTTTACACTATTACATATGCAGATCAAAGCATGATTATGTCTTGACTCTTCAACAGTCTTGTAACAGTAGTGTGAGTGTGTTCTCTTATTCACCTATGGCATGTAAAGCAAAAAAAAAAACTCATCTGTGCCTTGATGTCACATTGCTATTGCATCTCTTACATGTTCTAACATGATATAATCTACATAAAATACACTTTAACATATATACTCAATGGGGTATCTCACAAGTTGAAAACTGAAGCACCCATTTTTTTGGAAACATCTAAATAATTGAAAAGAATTTTTAATAACTGATATACAGTCAGATGGTTTCATGAGCTATACAGGCTTTGTGCATAGTGGCTGTACATCATTCATACCAAAAATTATTATTATTGTTATTACATTGTTATTATACAAATGGCTGCAGTTTAGTTGGTTACCAATACATTTCCTAACTTGTCCAAAGCATGTAATGAAATGTAAAAAAAATACAAACAGTGCTTGAATATCCCAAGAAAGCATATTTATGCATGAAGACAGGATAATGCACCATGCACACAGGATCAACACAAACTGCGCCAAACATAGCCCCTCCAAAGCAGCACACCTGAGGCTAATTACCCTGATAAATACTTTGTCTGTAAAAGAGCACACCCGAGGAGCACACCTGAGGCTAATTACCCTGATAAATACTTTGTCTGTAAAAGAGCACACCCAAGGAGCACACCTGAGGCTAATTACCCTGATAAATACTTTGTCTCTAAAGGAGCACACCTGAGGCTAATTACCCTGATAAATACTTTGTCTGTAAAAGAGCACACCCGAGGTGCACACCCGTGGCTAATTACCCTGATAAATACTTTGTCTGTAAAGAGCACACCCGAGGAGCACACCCGAGGCTAATTACACTGATAAATACTTTGTCTGTAAAAGAGCACACCCGAGGTGCACACCCGAGGCTAATTACACTGATAAATACTTTGTCTGTAAAGGAGCACACCCGAGGAGCACACCTGAGGCTAATTACCCTGATAAATACTTTGTCTGTAAAGGAGCACACCCGAGGAGCACACCTGAGGCTAATTACCTTGATAAATACTTTGTCTCTGAAGGAGCACACCCGAGGCTAATTACCCTGATAAATACTTTGTCTCTAAAGGAGCACACCCGAGGAGCACACCTGAGGCTAATTACCCTGATAAATACTTTGTCTGTAAAGGAGCACACCCGAGGAGCACACCTGAGGCTAATTACCCTGATAAATACTTTGTCTGTAAAGGAGCACACCCGAGGAGCACACCTGAGGCTAATTACCCTGATAAATACTTTGTCTCTAAAGGAGCACACCTGAGGCTAATTACCCTGATAAATACTTTGTCTGTAAAGGAGCACACCCGAGGAGCACACCTGAGGCTAATTACACTGATAAATACTTTGTCTGTAAAAGAGCACACCCGAGGTGCACACCCGAGGCTAATTACACTGATAAATACTTTGTCTGTAAAGGAGCACACCCGAGGAGCACACCTGAGGCTAATTACCCTGATAAATACTTTGTCTGTAAAGGAGCACACCCGAGGAGCACACCTGAGGCTAATTACCTTGATAAATACTTTGTCTCTGAAGGAGCACACCCGAGGCTAATTACCCTGATAAATACTTTGTCTCTAAAGGAGCACACCCGAGGAGCACACCTGAGGCTAATTACCCTGATAAATACTTTGTCTGTAAAGGAGCACACCCGAGGAGCACACCTGAGGCTAATTACCCTGATAAATACTTTGTCTGTAAAGGAGCACACCCGAGGAGCACACCTGAGGCTAATTACCCTGATAAATACTTTGTCTCTAAAGGAGCACACCTGAGGCTAATCACCCTGATAAATACTTTGTCTGTAAAGGAGCACACCCGAGGAGCACACCTGAGGCTAATTACCCTGATAAATACTTTGTCTGTAAAGGAGCACACCCAAGGAGCACACCTGAGGCTAATTACCCTGATAAATACTTTGTCTGTAAAGGAGCACACCCGAGAGAGCACACCTGAGGCTAATTACCCTGATAAATACTTTGTCTGTAAAGGAGCACACCCGAGGAGCACACCTGAGGCTAATTACCCTGATAAATACTTTGTCTGTAAAGGAGCACACCCGAGGAGCACACCTGAGGCGAATTACCCTGATAAATATTTTGTCTCTAAAGGAGCACACCTGAGGCTAATCACCCTGATAAATACTTTGTCTGTAAAGGAGCACACCCGAGGAGCACACCTGAGGCTAATTACCCTGATAAATACTTTGTCTGTAAAGGAGCACACCCAAGGAGCACACCTGAGGCTAATTACCCTGATAAATACTTTGTCTGTAAAGGAGCACACCTGAGGAGCACACCTGAGGCTAATTACCCTGATAAATACTTTGTCTGTAAAAGAGCACACCCGAGGTGCACACCCGAGGAGCACACCTGAGGCTAATTACCCTGATAAATACTTTGTCTCTAAAGGAGCACACCTGAGGCTAATTACCCTGATAAATACTTTGTCTGTAAAGGAGCACACCCGAGGAGCACACCTGAGGCTAATTACCCTGATGAAAACTTTGTCTGTAAAGGAGCACACCCAAGGAGCACACCTGAGGCTAATTACCCTGATAAATACTTTGTCTGTAAAGGAGCACACCCGAGGTGCACACCCGAGGAGCACACCTGAGGCTAATTACCCTGATAAATACTTTGTCTGTAAAGGAGCACACCCGAGGAGCACACCTGAGGCGAATTACCCTGAAAATATTTTGTCTCTAAAGGAGCACACCTGAGGCTAATCACCCTGATAAATACTTTGTCTGTAAAGGAGCACACCCGAGGAGCACACCTGAGGCTAATTACCCTGATAAATACTTTGTCTGTAAAGGAGCACACCCAAGGAGCACACCTGAGGCTAATTACCCTGATAAATACTTTGTCTGTAAAGGAGCACACCCGAGGAGCACACCTGAGGCTAATTACCCTGATAAATACTTTGTCTGTAAAGGAGCACACCGAGGAGCACACCTGAGGCTAATTACCCTGATAAATACTTTGTCTGTAAAGGAGCACACCCGAGGAGCACACCTGAGGCGAATTACCCTGATAAATATTTTGTCTCTAAAGGAGCACACCTGAGGCTAATCACCCTGATAAATACTTTGTCTGTAAAGGAGCACACCCGAGGAGCACACCTGAGGCTAATTACCCTGATAAATACTTTGTCTGTAAAGGAGCACACCCGAGGAGCACACCTGAGGCTAATTACCCTGATAAATATTTTGTCTCTAAAGGAGCACACCTGAGGCTAATCACCCTGATAAATACTTTGTCTGTAAAGGAGCACACCCGAGGAGCACACCTGAGGCTAAATACCCTGATAAATACTTTGTCTGTAAAGGAGCACACCTGAGGCTAATTACCCTGATAAATACTTTGTCTGTAAAGGAGCACACCTGAGGCTAATTACCCTGATAAATACTTTGTCTGTAAAGGAGCACACCTGAGGCTAATTACCCTGATAAATACTTTGTCTGTAAAGGAGCACACCTGAGGCTAATTACCCTGATAAATACTTTGTCTGTAAAGGAGCACACCTGTAGCTAATTGCCTGAATGGCTGCATGCCAGTCTGCCAGGCAGTGCTGAAATACTTCATTCTGGTTCTGTTTTTAGCGAGTGAAAAGGAACATCTTTAATGCTGTACTGCCTCTGTTGGGTTGTAACACATATATAACAAACTATTGTTATATATATATAAATATTTTTGTACATTTTTACAAAAATTTACACATTTTGTTTTTACAAATATTTACACATTTTTGTTTTTTATTTAAGTTCTGCTCTTATCATTTTTGGGTGAGAAGCATGAATTGCATGTTTTGTCCTTTGCTGTGAAAGGAATTGTATAGATAATTGAAAATCGAAGTCAAGTTACAAATCTCCTCAAATTCCACAATTATTTGCGTAGTGATTCTCAGCAGTAAAGATTGTTTTGCTGCCTGGCCTTGGTTGCCAGGGAGAAAAATATTTGTGATGTCATTTGCCAAAGTAATTGCAGAAGACTGGGAATTTCGACCTCCTCATTGATGTAAAAAACAAAACAAAGGCATACATGTCTAAAATGTTAACAATCATCAGTATCTTAAATGATCAAGCATAAGACTCGATTTTGCCACTTTTTCATATGCTTTTTAGACTCTGTCACTGTTGTTTTGGTGGCAGAAGTTATTTTTTGCACACTCGATCTGATTGACAGCTTAAGTAATGACACCAGCCCCCACAAGTTGGCGAACCTTCTGTTCTCTGTCATTTTCCGACAGATGATGATTAATCGATGTTAAATAGATTTAAGTTGATATAATAAACAGCTACTGATATTTCCCCCCTTTTTCACTTCCGTAATAGATTCTGCTCCTATGATATTACCACGGTTGTAAACTTTCCTCAAACTCAGTTGAGCCATATTTCAGAATCTGAAACTGACAGGTACAGTGTGTGTCAGAATGTTGGTAGATACAGTGGATTATATTTAATTATATTCCATCCACAATGCTGTAGGTCTACAACAAGAGCTTGGGGAGTCAAGCTGCAGACCTTCTTTCATAAACCAGGTTACATAATCACTGCATCACAATGCTGTACTTCACATCCAGCATGCTGATTGTGAAGCATTTTAATAATAACAGGGACTGTTTGGTCTCCAAAAATGCAACCTTGGTCCTTGGGCTTTTCACAAGGAAATGAATACATATATTCACATTCTGGTGTCCTTGGATACAGCCTTGCAGATTGGAGTCTGCAGTGTGTTACTTTGACATGTGTGGTGTCATGGTCCTACCTATAAATGAGGGCATATTTAACGGGCTCTGGTGGAAACCCGTCTCTATAAATGGAGGACTGGGTCTTCAGGGTGACACAGCGTATGTCTGTCTGGATGAAGGTTCAGCTGAGTGAATGACTTGTAATGTAAAAAGCAGGAAGCTGTGTCACCGGAGCATATGATGGGTAAGATAATGCACCGTAACCTGAGGCTTTGCTTTTCAGTGAAATTAGGTAAGGCCATGGGAAGCAGTGCATCCTAATGGTTAAGGGATCGGGGTTTGGATCTCAAAAGGGTATAGGTTTCAATTTCCAGGTAAGGCTCTACTAGCTGAGCCCATGAGCGAGGTACTGAACCTCCGATGACCAGAGCATCAATCCATATGAATGTTTAGTGTATAAAAACATAAACTGTATATGTCAGTCTAGGTAAGGACATCAGCTAAAATGTAATGCCAGAAGAAAGCAAAGCTGCACCTCAGATGACAGTGGGAATCACATAAGTCAGAATCTTATTTTATTCGATGGAAATTTTGCCTGTAGTTTTGTTTGTTTGTGCACGGATGAGTTCATCTTTAAAAAAAAAAAAAAGAATTTCAGAAACCTGCCTGGGCTCTTTCATCCAGGTACCTTTTCTTACATGCCTGTAAGAAAAATGAAAATAAATACGGCCAGACCAAGAGCTGGGAGACGTCTCATCGACAAAGGGTTGATCATTCACTTAAATATTGATATCAACACCCAGATTTATATCAGGACGAATTTGCCTCTTTGTCTAACCCAGAAAGAAGGTCAGTCTGGGGGAAGGAACAGCCAGTCAATGGAGATCATAACAGTGAACGAGACATAGATAACCTGAGCTGTTCTATTTTTTTTGCAATTGTTTGTTTGGCAGGGGTCTCACAATTGGAGAATGTCAGAACTTAGCTTTCATTTAGTGTTACATCATGCTACATCTCTGGTTACAGCTAAAGCAATGAAAAAGAATTTGTGCTGTATTGAGTAGCCTGGCTTTGGTTCTATTTTCCTCAGCTCCATGGTGGACAGGAAGATAAAGGAGGATAAAAACTCATAGGGCTCTAACTTGGCTGTTGTGGGGTGGATTTGTGGGTACGGGCTGAAGAAATCTGAGTGAAATCTGAGTTTACTGCTGTTTATATGCTCAAATAAAGTGAGTCAGCAGGAAATGGCTCCTGAGAACAGGTGGCCTGGGGGCAGTAGAGCTAAGATCCCCCCATTAAGATAGTTTTCAGAAATCATGTGAGTGAAATTACCCTTTTCTCATGTTTGACATTAAATTACAGTTATTTTCTGACGGGCCTGATATCTGCACTCACTTTATTGTGGGGTTTGAAACACCAACATTGCAGGTGAAATTTTCAAACATGACAACAAAAATGACTCAAGTATGCTCAGCCATGTGAAACTATGTCTTGACATATTTCTGGTGTCTGGTAAAATGTTATATTTTCACTTGTAATTTTTTGTTAAGAATTCACATCAAGAATGTAATGGAGTCGGGGCCCTCTGCACATTTTGGTAACGTTTTACATTTAATGTGAAGTTTGATTATTATCTTTGCCCCCAGGGTAATATCCTGGATCAAAAATTTCCAATCAGTCCATTGTGTAAACAGCTTTGCTGTCATTTCTCAGTATTCCTCATATTTGTTTTAAGTTGGAAAATTGAGATGTTTTGAACTCCACAAAGTCAAAGGAAACTTTGTTGCCTACCAGCTTGAAGGACTCTTAAAATGGCACTGCTACATCACAGCAGTGTGCTGACAGCCTGTTGTCGTTTTTCAGGCTCTTTGCCTCTGTTAGTAAGTTTTCACAGGGACAGACAGCTGACTGAAAAGGAATAAAATTATAGGTGAAAATGCACACCTCATGTTTTTTGATGAAAAATAGGCACGAAGGAAAATTACACTGTAGATTATAGTCATACACCTCCAATGGCAATCACACACACACACACACACACACACACACACACACACACACACACACACACACACACACACACACACACACACACACACACACACACACACACACAAAGTACAGACACACTCAGCATCCTTTCAATTGTATAGTACATGATTTCTTAAAAGCTTGTTGGAACACAATTGAACTGAAGTTTTTCACTCTGTTTGCAGTGCCTACCCTCAGGTGGTAATTCATAATTGACAGCCAGAAGTTATCAGGTGAGTAACGATGCCGAAAACTCACAAAGAACCAACAGAAACACTTTTGTTGTAAACTGCTTATTTTTGCCATATATTTATATATGCATAACATACATTGTTAGGTACTCATATTACTTTTGATAGATAAAATAATACTAATCTCTCAATGTAATTTGCAACTTTTTTCCTCTCATCCAGCAATTTACATGCTCAGCAATTACAGCAACTATATGTCACTTTTTGTTGGTGTTTATTAATCTGTGGTTATAGTATGTTACTGTTAAAAGATAACAAGACAGAGACAGATAGCTATCAAGACAGCTAAGGGGTAGCTAGGCATTGCTCTCTTCCATCCTTGAAAGTAATATAAAGATGATTATATACACAGAACGTGTCAGACTGGCTCACTAGCATATTAGCTGATGGACAAAATCGTTAACATTAAAAACTGATTCCAAAATTCTGATGAACATTAAAAGATTTACAGATCACTAAATAAAGGAGAGTGGCACTTGTGCAAGGTCAAGCAAGTAACCCTGTAGCTAACATTAATTTAGATTTAGCCATTTTTAGTACCTCTGGAGGCGAGGCCTGAATCGTCTGTTAAGTGATACTCTTGTCAGTCTGTAACTCAAAGCCAGCACAATGAGCTTCTGCACATGCTTGGCAGAGACAGCTAAGAGGAAGCATGTTGTCATGGGGACCCACTTTAGCCCGAATTTTGATCTGGAGGATCAAATTGGGTTAACAGGGTCAGCGGTTCTAGGCCTGAGTAACTGTCAACCTGACATTAACAATACCCCAGTTGAGTAGACCCCCATCTAAGGGGGAAAGGGGTGGGTTACATGGCCCCATTTTACCCAGACCTTGTATCCCCTCATCTGTGGCAGAGACAGCAGACACATTTTTTATGGATAACAAGCTTGTTGCAGCCATGCCTTGTGTTTTTGGAGCCACGGGCAAGATCCCGCCCGGAGGGCCTCAATCTACAGTGGCGGTCTATGATTGTTTATGTATCTGCTTAAACAGCTAGCCGCTGTATCGTAAATCAGTTTTTACAAGCCTAAGAATCTGAAAGATAATGCCTGCTGGCATTACGACGTGGACTTTGGTTGGCCGTCCCAGGCCGTGACACAAAGCAGACCTGGCAAGGCTAAGCGAGTGGGAGACCTCGCACACAAACAGGGTGACCTCTGGAACTACTGCGCTCTATCAAAGTCATGGGGTCCCCATGGCTCTTGCTTCATATCCCTGAGACAGATAAAGCAACATGCACTGCTGAAGGCAAACTAATGTGAAAGATCTTTTTTTTTGGCACATATACATGGGCTATTGTGGAATTGCTAATATCACTCATGTACAAATTAAATATATCTTGCCTCTTCTAAGCTTGGTATTTCCAAAGCCTGTTATTAGAACATTTTAAACCAGCACTAGTTTAGACAGGACATTAGAGGGTGTGTCAATAATTACATTTGGGGCTGTGTGGTTTCCATTTCAGTTTTTTGTCCATTTGTGGCTATTTTTATTTTAAATCTGTCAGCACAAAGAATCACAGTGTCTGCCTTAGGTCTATTCGGTGTTAATGTACAGTGTGAAAGGATATCGTTCTTGTTTCAAAGAGAAAACAGTATCTAGTTTGAAATGTGTTAATAAATGTTTCTCTGAGGAATGCTGGAACATTTCACAGCACTTCTGATAAGGCTCATTTAGGTTTGGTTAGGTTTGATTTTATAAAGATGGTGGAGTTGATAAGAAAAAAAACCCTATAACTATTTAATGACTTAGCATGCACAATTCATTCAGAGAATAACTGTAAATCATTTTGGTCCTGAGGTGGAAGGAGTGTAAAAATGACATTTAAAAATGATTTAAAAATAAATAATTATTTAGAATGTTTATAAATGAGCAGAAGAAATAAATGAAAAAAGTGGAGAAAATTTACGACAATGCAAATTATTTTGTCTGAGACCCCTGTACAAATTTTAAAGGGATTGTCATCATATTAATTAATTGTGCGGCACAACCAGGCTGTGCATGATAATTATAATGAGTTTAATGAGTGTGTAGTCCAGTGACAGAACTTTATGATGATAAAGGAAAAACAATGTTAACATGCTCAGCTAAAATAACTTGTTTAGGCATGGGTATTTAATCATAGTAGCCTAAACACTGAACACTGAAGATAAACACAGTACTTGCTTAGTGATGAACTTTTGTATTGTATATGCCTCCAAGCAAACTAGTGAGAACACACTTTAGAGCAGCCAAGAGTGTCATATGTGCAACTTTGTTACATTTGGAATGTACTTGATGATGTCGACCATTGGAATAGCCTTGTCCTTCTTTTACTTCTCAAGACATCAGAAATATTAGGAAAAATACTGTTATCAAGATTACAAACTTGATAACAATAAACTACATACACTTGGAAACTTGTTTCTGTTGTTTTTCACTAGTGGGTTTCGACTTTGAGCACATACACTCTTTTCATTCATTCATACTTCAAAAATTGGTCCTGTCAAGTATGCAAAGACATGTCTTTGGAGTATTCTCCATATTTGCAGTGGAATACATCTGAAGCAGATGATGCGCTGTGCCATAATGAAAACCCACAAGTATTTTTTTTCCTCTCCAACCAAACACTTTTACAGCTGTGCTGCAGGCTCTCTACTGTCTCTTGTCATGACATTACCAGAATTAAGTTGAACATGCTGCAATGTTCCAACATCACGAAGTAACACTAGTGCTCTGACATTGCATCTTAACGATGAAAACAGAGTGCTCTGTCTTAACTGGTTTACAGTGAACAATAAGGAGTTCTCCCCGGATGAAATGTACTTTATCACATGGCAAATCTGCAAGTGCATCATCAGTACATCAACGCTCCAGTTACTTTGTGAGAAAAAGTTTGGCTGCAGACCCCATAAACAGCGATAAACCCCTCGACCGGTCGCAAAGGAGGCGGTTCAATCTGCCAGATCGCTTTAAATGTCATCAAATATCAGCGGAGTCAAAATCTTTCAAGGTTGGCCTCTCCGAATGCGCTCAAACTTCCTCCTTCACTCCGTATGTCTGCCACTTCTCTGATACAGCTGTCACTCTTCATTGCTCTTTCTAATTCAATCATTCATGCTCCGTTTCCACCTTTCTTCATGGCAAAATTATCTGCCGTTTGTCCTCTAAAAAACCGACAGGAAGATTTAGGCAGATAGAACCTGGTACAAGGGAGAGGGATTTCAAAAGCTTGTGCAGAGTTCAAGCAGTATAAACTTTTATCCATTTGGAACCACTGCAGTATGTGCAGCCATTGTCTCTCTCTCTCTCTCCTCTGGGCTCAGATGGAACACTGGGGCCTGGGGGAGGTGGGTGACAGCATCTGATTGGATGAATGCACCTGGGATTCCACCAATGAAAAAAGTCCTTTATTTAATTAAAGTGATTTCCCTCTGGTTTCCCTCAAATTCTACCACCATGATGCTGGCCCTTGACAGCGTGGCAGAAGTTCAGAGTTATTAAAGGAAATCTGGGAATTAGAGTAGAAAACCATGGTTCAGAAAAAAATGGCCTATTCTAAAAAGTAGAACCCAATCTTTTAGCAATGATTTCCAGTTCCTGAGAATCCCTGAGTCCATCTGATATTCAGTATGGTTTTCAAACCAAGTTAAAAAATTGGTTTTAGTTTAGTATTTGTTCCAGCCAATAGATTAGTAAGAACTTGGATTATCCAAATCTGTCTGGTTTTTAGTTCTGACATTGCAGATAAATCTAAAAACTCTGGAAGTTAGATGCAACATTATTTATTATGGTCAAAAATCCTACAAGCTTTTTTCATAGCTTTTTCATAAATTCAAGGAAACAAATTAAAGAGTGAACAGTGAAATTACACCATACAGAGACAGCTTCTTCTCTGGCCTAACAGTATTAAAAATCTACACAGCCCTGGCTGACAACATATTTCCATAAAATCACAGAAAATATTTACGTGGGCCACTCTGTATTCATGTGAAAGAACTCTGACATTCACTCTGCATCATACTGCCAGCGTCACTTTGAAAAATCCATCGCCTGCATAAGTGTCACCTGCTCTTTTTAACCTGAAAAAAGCAGACTCTTAACACTTGTTTACTCATATGAATGCAAACATGGATAAACCTTTTTCAGGCGGCACAGTTTGTGCAAACACACACAGACACGCACATATCCACACACACGCGTACACACACAAACACTCACACACATTAATGACCTCAAGTTGCAAGGTATTTATAGGTAAGTTACGTTGGAACTATATACATGTTACTTTGACAGACTGTTGGTGCCCACTTGTACAGAAAGGTACATAAATCTTAGTGTACTGCTGGATGTTACTTCTTCTGTTCAGCTTGATAAAGCATTACAGCCATACCCCCTGCCCTGAAGCAGGATTTTTGTTTCCCCAGCTCATGCTTAAGAACCTTCACAATCACCTCATTGTCCACTACCACCTGTTAGCTTATACTTAGCTGTGAGGTAGGGGTATGCGAGACCCATTACAGCCATTGTCAATGTCATATCCTTTACTTGTGATCTATAGCTGGATATAGTTGTAGATGGGTAGAAATTCCATTGCTGTGAGGGTGGGTTTGCCTGAGTGCGCTGTACGTGTGTGTGCTTTTCAATGTTTGAGTATAAGTGCATGTGTTTGTGTGTCAATGTAGTATTTTTTCTTGTTCAGGTCTCACTTTAGACTTGAAGCTCAGTTTTATCTAGCCAAAGGGACTCTTGTTTGCATGTGAACTCTCCAGACGACTGCCGCTCACCAGCCCATCTGAGATCAAGCTGCAGGAGTGAAAAGCTCAGAGGCGGAGAGGGGGACAGAGAGAGGCAGGTGGCCCAGAACCAGCTCTCAGAGAGGGGGTGCTGCCATCCTGATAATCACAGCCCGGGGACCTGGGAGTGTTTGGTCTCTCCTGCAGCAGCCTGGGTGTTCACAGCACCAACCCACTGACCTCTGCCTGTCTGCATACGCCGTCTGCCTCTCAACAAAGCGCGCCCGGCTAGCTCCACATTAGCATGTGAGCGGCCAGGTACATCAGGTGGGAGAACCGCGGGAAGGAGCTGTTAAATTGTCATTATCCACAGATTATTTGCCTGAGGTCTTAGGTGGGATATTTCATCTGGCCCTCACACTGTCACTGCTCCCCGTCTCTGATGCGCTTGGGTATGAAGAGAATCTATTTGCTCCAAACCTCAGAATTTCATTTTCGGGGATTACACAGGAATTTCAGCGGGTTGTTAAGTAAATGCTATCTATTTAGAGAGCTGCCCGAAAGGATTTGAAGTCCATAATATGATAATTAAACTTTGCTTTTCAATTTTACTTAGAGTACGCTTTTCTCCTTCTCGCCTAAGGAGAGAATAGTTTTAGTCTGTTAGGGAAAAAAAAAAATTAAAATAGAAAAAATTTGAATAATTTCCTAATGATGCTTCACTGTGATAGAACATTTCACACCAAGCGAGGAGTGGATTAAATACCAATGAATGGTTTAAACACAGACATATTACATATCACCCTGCTTGTCCAAGGAGGACTGTGCCACATTCTCTCATTTAAAAGCAGTATGACACTGCAAGTAACTTTGATTCAGCTGACATCTTTAATGATTTACAGCATCATGTTACAAAACCTGACGCAATACTCAAAGCTGCCCATAGGTGTCACTGTTGGACTGTGAAGTCCAGCTGAATATGACAGTCTTTCCTGCAGTCCTGTGCAGCCAACGTCTTATCAGAAACCAAAACAAACAGAGCAAGAACTTGTTGAAGCGAAGGAATGAGAGAGGGCTTCAAGACCAGGGTGTTTCTCTCTTCTGGTCTTTCAGTTTGTATCTTATTGATTGGTTTTGAGAGGCTTGTCCAACTGTTTCAAAAAGATACCTTAGTGTGAGCATCTCCTGACATGATGTGGATATTTGTTCCGCTCCCCTTAGCCGTCAGCAGATCGACACACACAAAACCTGCACAGACACGCGCACACACACACACACACACACGCACAGACTAACACACACAGACAGGCTGACATACACATATATATGTATGACATACTGAACACTGGGAATATCTGGTAGTCCATAGTGGGAGAAAAAATGTTAGCATATAATTTTTTCTATTTCTCAGTCTTACACACAGGGGATATGCTGTTACACCAAACAGCTTTTTATTCATGCAGATTACACACACAGCACAGACGTTGGGATAGAGAGAGTCTTCCCGTATTCTCTCGGTGTCTGTAAGCACATCTCTCTCATGTACAGCTTACTGACCCTGTCTCACATGCTCACATCTTTGTCTGTCTGCAGATTCCAGTTGCAGAATGAGGATGTATCAGAAATGAGGTGAACCCAACATCAATGGAGAGAGGATGAAAGGATAGTCAACACACACACGCATTCACTTACAAACAAACAAAGCAAATGGCCTACATCTAAACGGACACTCAAAGCACCCTCTTATTGTGCTGACCTTTCTGACTAGAAAGGCCGCGTCTCTGCTTATTGACTGCTGTCTGATGGGCTGGTGGTGTCTGTCTTTTGTGTGGGACGAGGGGACGAGAGAGATGAGAGAGGCGGCGAACCCTCTGTCATCGAGTGGGAGTGACATCAGCGGCATGCGCTACAAGAGTGGCATCTGCTTTTCATTCATGCAAAGATTTTAATGCTGCCTACATTTATTTACGAGGGTGGGGAGGGAGGAGAGAAGGGGAGAGAGCAAGAGACAGACCAAGTGGATCATTTGATCTAAACAACAACAACAACACTACTATTACCACTACTGCTACTGCTAATGCAACATGTGAGGGCAATATGCAAATAAGTCACATTGTGATGTCATCCTGTCATTTTTGTGATCAGAGAGAAAAAAGAAAGCCATTTTTGTTGCATTATTCTGATCGAGGGCCTTTGTTGTTCAAATGAGTTCAAGAAGGACAATGGCAATAGAGACTAAAGTTTAGACTGAGAAAATGAACCTACCACATTTTGCAAAGTTCGCAGTGTATAAAACCTAAAACAGGAAGTGTCCGGATTTCAATAACTGCAAATATAAATGTCACAGATTTTAACTATGCCCTTAAACGTCAGGTTCATTATGTTTTTCAAATGACCCCTCCATCTCTCTCTGTATGTACTAGATTGTTGGTAAACTGTTCACAGTGCAGACTGACGATGGATCAAAAAATAATAGTAGTCCCTGTTACATCATTGCCATTTGCGTTACATCAGTGCAAGCCTCTGAAACAACAGGCATCCCATAATCCTGGAGTAAGTTGTGCTGTTGCTGTAGCAGTAGAAGCAGTAACAGTGCAGCATTGTGTTACCGGTGGATATAGCAGCTGCTACTGCATATTGGTCCCATTATTATTAATTTGCTAAGCAGATGGCCTCATCCAAGGCAACTGACATAGCCTGCATATTGCATATCATCATAAATATAACTGAATATTTACAGTTAAATATCATCTCAGAAGCACAGCAGTGTTGTGTGTCCTACTACTTCCTGAATCTGAGCCGAGTTGCTTTTGGCTTCCTGAAGGCACACATATCAACAGTGCTGTGCCGTTAGTGGCAGTAGAATTATGAACGCGCGGCGGCGGCTCTGTTAGCCGTAGTGGAGGAGGCGCTGTAACGGCGTTGGCAGCGTGCGGCACAGATACCCGCGGCTCTGAACCCCGATGCGCTGAAGTACCTGGGGTCTGTGGTGACATGCGGGCCGTGTCGCGTATTTACCTGGGAAAACATCCCCGCGCCCCGCTGTCCACGGCGCCCTGCCCCCTGCACGGGGCTCCGAGCTGCAGAAACCTCATAGTTATTATTCTACGTGTTTTTCTCTCATTGTTTAACCCCAGGTGCCATGCCATGCCTCTCACTCCTCTCCTCCACTTTCGCGAGATCCGAGCCGAGCCGCCGGCCCGTGACAGAAACACATTTATATTTCGTGATGGGTGTAAAATCCAATTCTCAGCTCGCCACTCCAGCACCCGGGTAAACACCCAGCCATCTGAATAATTAATTCATTCTGTTTTTCATGTTTTTTACACAATGAATTCAATTACTTTAAATGGAGTACAGGAGTGTGTTTGTGTCTACAAATATGTTTGTGTGTGTCTGTGTGTTTAGCTGTGTGTGGGAGAAACACATGTACAGAATTCATTCTCTTGTGTATGACACACAGCTCAAGGTGAAAAACACATTCTGTTACAACACTTGCTCGATGTCTTTTTCAGACAGAAGGTTGAACGCACAAACAATCCAGTGCTCCCCACTGTATATAACCCAATAACATTGGTGACATTGCATGGCATTGTTATTTATTTACTTAATTATTCATTAGTGTTTATTCTTACAAGATTTATTCATCACAATGGGATTCAAAAAGGCTGATACATTGCATTTGCAGGGTCAAGGTCACCTTGACCTCTGTCATGTGATCTGCCGACCTTAACCTGGGCTGCGTCAGAAATCACATACTAATCAGTGCCTACTAAATTAGAATGAAAGCGTACTGCTCTGAGGTCAACATAGTGTCTACTACTCAGTGCAGTATGCATGTTTTTGGACATACCACCATAGATATAATGGTTGCTATTTTCTGATGGCTGGAGGTTTACAACTGATGTACATCTGTCATAAAACTTCACAGAACCCTGCTGTCTCTGCCATGTTCTTCTTTGGTATCTATCCACCCAACGGCCTTTGGGATGGCGCAGTGTGCAGTACTGCAGAATTTTACTGGAAGCAGTACAGCATCCTGGTATGCTTGCATACTGACTCAATCGGTTCGAGATTTCGGACACACTTCATACCATGCGTAATGATTTTTGCCTACTATATTGGGCGTAGTATGTGATTTCGGTCGCAGATCTGGACACAGCTGACCTCAGCTCAGCAGCGCTGGGGTTCAGTGGGCCCGGGGTGCCTGGGCTGCCTCCACAGCGTCTCCTCTCAGCAAAATGCCACTTACCCTCAGGTGACCAGTTGCTGTCACTGCCTGAGATCTCTGTTGAAAAGTTGTGTTCCTGGTGTGTGGGTGCAGGTGGCATTAGAGGCAAAACTGGTCATCCTTAGCTGGGAAGAGAAAGTAAAAAGACAAAGAAGCATAAAAACACATAATTGTCATTGCTCTGTGCAGCCATTACACAGGGTATCCTAAGTAAATGGACTATACTAAGCTGAACAGTAACTCCTACATAGTGTAATAAATGAAATTAAATTCAATCATGAACACAAAAATCATAATAATCAGTACGTAATTGTTTGGTTTGAAGCCAAACTTAACTTTGCAAAAGTGGGTTTATTCTATTGTTAATTCAATTCATTATGAAGTTGATAATACGATAATTTGTGACTGATATGTAAGAATATATAATTTGCCATAGTGTTAAATTATCATGAGTGCAAAGAATGACTCATCCATACCTGATAGAGAGAGGTGTTCATTCTGGGTTTCACCTGCAGTTGCCATGGTAATAAAATTTGCGGACACTAACTTACCGAGAAATAACAAGCGGAAAAGCCTCAGACATTGACATTCCCTCATGCTGCTACATTAATAGAACTATAACACTGATGGTTTTATTTTTTGTTCATGCCAATAAAACTGTCTTTTTTTTCCATTTTAGTTAGATTAATATTGATGCCAATTGAGCATTTGCTGAACATGAATTCTGCGTGGATTGCCTCTGCTTGCATCCTGCATTGAGCTGTTCATCATTATCACTTTTGTGATAATTCTTGGTGGCCAGTTTATCTGGTAACTTCTTAGATATTCCCAGTTTTGCTTCAGTATCATACAGATGCACCCATTTCATGCTGAAATATGTGCAAACTAGGTTATGTTTTCTGGAGTTTTTGAACTTTTACTTCTCACATTGATGTTCCCCTGCTTATCAGAAAAATTCCCAAACCATGTTTTATGTGTGATATTCTCAGTGTCCTCAATCAGAAACCAATACAAACCAAAGTGAGGGAGTCCATTGCAGTTACTGTCATTGCCACAACATGAATAGTGAACTTTGAATAGTGCGATGATGTTTTTCATTTTTTAAATAATGTTGACCAGGACAATAGAGTAGATCTACAGTTACAATAACTTCAGATAGGGTTCAAACCTATAGCCTTTATGTCCGAGGACCGATCCATCACAGCCTATTGCTGCCTGAGTCTTACTGTCCAAAACTCTGAGCATAAAAACCCAGAGAATAAAAACCATGAGTATTACAGTGGGAAAAGAGGAAAGCTCAGAGGGAACCAGCCACCACCTCAGGGATCAGAAACCAGGTGAGGTGAGACAGCTGTGTAAACAGTAGTTTTAATGGATAAATTAGGTAGACTTTGCAGACCCTGTAGGTCCCCAGAATCAAGATTGGGAGTCCTTGTCTCTGTGCTTTACCACCTTTTGGTCATAGATACATCCACACTGAACTGGCAAACACGGAAAAAGACATAGCAGTTTTCCAAAGAGCTGTCTACTAATTGGATAATGATCCAATTAGCCTTGATGTGGGGCACAAGTTTTAAAAGGTTCCTGCCAGAAATTGCACTTTTACTTCAAGGGGAAAAGTTTTATTTTTGGCAAGGTTTTCATCCAAAGAGCCTGCCTCCAAAACCCATTTGCATGCATGCCGCTATACAGATAAAATAAGTTAGAGGAAAACTACAAAAAATACATGAGTTTAAGCAAATTAGGAACACAATTCAGGAACTTTTTTGACAAAAATGGGATATAATATCTGTTTCATGAAACAGCTTGGTCGGTAACTGAATTGCTGAAGTCTGTGCTGTAAAAGGTGGTAAACAACTTGTAAAGGAGGCAGATCAGTGGATTTATGTGTCTGGGCGGTGATATTGCTGTTGTCTGCTAAGTGAGGGAGTCCATTGCCAAAGTTCGACAAAGGGAGTCTAATGTTCCCCCAAACAGATTGAGCCTCTGTGAGAAGATGCTTTGGGATGATACATCTCTCGGAGGACGCTAACATTACCAACCGTGAAGGATAGTGGGGGCGCAGAAGTCATAGCGCATTTTAATACAATATACATCAACGGGAAGACAGCGGCAACAATAACATCCGCAAGAAAAGGATTTTCCTCATTTCGGAATTGGCACTGATGTCGTAAATCTCTCCGAAAAGGGGCGTAATATGAAATAGAAGAAGTTTCTGTGCTGGTTGGGAATGTTACCGTGGAAACTGGGTGGTGGTGGTGGGTGGGGGGGGTGTTTAGGGAGGTTTTATGGTAAAATGTAAAAATGCCTTTAAGTAATGGATTGTAAAGAGCTGATTTGTCAGCTGCTGAGGGTGAAGCTGCTGGAATGTCGTCCCTCAGAAAGGGAGGCAGCTGATGACCTCTCTGAAGAAGACGTATCAGAGATAGATGGGAGCTCCTGGAGCAGTGAACCAGGCATTCTGCTGTCTTGTTTTTTTCCTCGGTGACCTGCGTGATGGGCAGTGTGGGGCTGGCTGCAGGACAGAACTGCTGCCTGAGGCTGGAGGTTCAGCTGCAGGCCTGAGGCCGGAGGCTCCTGCTTAGATAAGGGTTCTGACCCACGAACAACCCCTGGCCTTACCCAGCAGAGCTTATTGGAGGTATGTGCTGACCAGTGACATAAAGAGCCCTTATTTTCTTCCATCAGTCCTCAATGTCAAATGCTTTCTCCATGCTACTGCTACCAGTTCAAAAAGGCAAACATCCACATTCCTGTACACTATCTACTGATCCATGTCAAAAGAACTTCACCAGTCTACCTATCCAAAAGACATTCACCAAATGATGAAACCGCTTTGAGCTGATTTTTACCCACTCCAGGTGATCTTGATGCTGAGTCTGAGTAGAAAAGCCTTACTTTGGCCTCTGAGTGGCTCATAGGATAAATTGCCGCCTACAGGTCCTGAGATCGGGGGTTCAATTCCCAGCTTCGCCATGGCCAGAGGCCCATTGGCGAGGCAACAATCAGCCAGCATTGCTGGGGTTTGATACAGGGTAGGTCGGCCTAACGTTGGCCTCATCTCAATAGAACTCTCCTTGTCATGCTTGGGTGCCTGCGGCAGCACTAACCGAGTGATAGTTTGCATGCGGTTGGTGGTGCGGCTGCAACGTGAAAAGAAGCGAGAGCGTCATCACATGAATCGGAGGAGTCATGTGCATGACTTCACCACCCACAGCTGTCAGGGCGAGTGCTGAGGTGAGGTCAACAAGTTCAGTTGAACATTTGGGTTGGGACAAAAGGGGGAAAAAGTGGGGTAAATAATTAAAAAACAAAAGCCTTATTTTACAGAACTTGGTGATACATACCTTATGGCTTTAGGTATCCATGATAAGAGCCAATGCTCCATCCTGCAGCAGGCGGACTTTGCTCGGTGACAGACAAAAGTTTTTGTGTCCAGACCTCAGGTGGGACATCGGTTTCATACCTGGGTGATGGATGTCTGGTCCAAATCAGCGTGTCCCCAGGGTTTTTCTGGATCTTACCTCAATTTCTCCAGCAGCTGAACACGGGAGTGCGGAGTGGTCCTGAGAGGCCCCCGTGCCCACTGGACTGTATAAATGGCTCCCAAACTTTTCCACTTCTTGTGTTGTTGTGGTGTCAGCCAAATAATAATAGAGCTATCGTGGTGTGCCGGGGGGAGGGAGCTGAGCCACAGAGGCACTTGTGATTTAAATCCATTTCCCCTCCCTGCAGTCAATTCTGAGTCCCTGTCCACACGTAGTCTGAAAGACCATCCCGCTTCCAACCTTGGATTGTAAGTGACAGTTTAATTCAAGAATGGAATCCAGTCACCACGGAATAGAACCCCACCTCCACTCCTTCCTCTAAGAACTGAGGGCCAGTGTACAATAGACCAATCGGAGAAAGCTATTTGAAAGGGCCAGTGTAAAACAGACCAATCGGAGAAAGCTATTTGAAGCTAATTAAACTCAATTCATGTGTAAACCTTTTTGATCAGTTATACACTTGTACCTTTGTATCAAAACGTATAACACCAACTTTGGTGCACTGGAAAAACTATATGGTGTGTTTTGGGTACCAACTATAGTTTGGCTGAAAGCTACTTTCAGAAGTTCTTTGCACAAATTTCTATTTCACAGTAATATGACCTGGACTTCTGAGACATAGTGATTATGTCACAGGATAACTTTTAAATTAATTCTGAAAGCACTTTACTAATAACAATAAAAAACGGCAAATACAATTACAAAATAACAATTATGTGGGTGCCATGAAATGCTGGCTGGATTCTCATCGGACATATGTAATATTAACGGAGCTGTAGAAATAAAAACACAAAAGGCTGAAGCCCACTCTTGCCTCTGGCAAGCCAGGGGTAATTTCAAGTGCTGCACTCCAACATTTTTTCCAGTTCTTTTGACATCTCCTCCTTCATCCTCTTCCTCCTCCTCCTCCTCTTTTCTAAGTAGGAGTAGCCTCACAGACCGAGGAAAGCTGGTGAAGTTCATTGATGCTGCGAGAGACCGGTTATGGCAATGTGGAGTGAGGGAGGAAAAAAAAAATCATGTCGGTTTTTGATTAAGGCAGGAAATTCTCCCACATTGTGAGAGATAAGCTGCTGTGGGTCTGTGTGGGCCCGTGTTGTGGGGGTCAGTCTGGCATATGAACGTGGCCAGATAACGTTAATTCACAGCAGGGGCCGCAAGCGAGGGGGAAGATGCTGATGACATCAGAAGTGCCCTCTTGCTGACCTTAAACATGGCTTATCAGCTCAGTGTACTCTCCCTATGGGGATAAACCCCTTTTTATACTTTATCGACCGTTTCGTGGTTGGTTTTTTTTTTAAACATTATTTCACTCAAGTGATATTTTCGCAGCATGACTTTCTGCTCATCCACAGCAGAGCATGTAGAACTAATCCACTATTTTTAAAACACATAGACAATTAAAGTCTGTCGTCACTTCATGTATGTGACTTAAATGACTTTATATGCTTGGTGACCTTCGTGGGAAAGCTACTGAAGAACAACACAAGTGTTTCTGTAACAAAAAAAAGTGGGGATGCCTTTGGACCTGAAGAAACACATTCTCCATTTGATGAAATACTTGAAAGTTTACTTTGTTTTCAGTGGACTCCTCTTCCACAGTTGCAATTTATTTATGCCTCAGTTTTGCACCTGTTATATTGGATTTACCTTCTGGTTAAAAAAAAAAACACACAACAACAACAACAACAACATTCAGACTAAATAAAAGCACTTCAGAGTGAAGGCCTGATGTGCAATTTCATCGTTTGCAAAGATGAACGGGAAGAAAAGATTGTTTTATTCCACGTGATTTCCATTCTTCTTATATGCCATTTCATCTCACAGCACAGGTGTCTAATGTAGCCTTTTCACTGCAGAAATAAATAAGACTATGGGGTGACTGACAATACAGCGCCTAAAGAATTCAAAACAGCTTCTGGAGAAAAAAAAGGAAAAAAAGGAGAATAAATACAAAAATTAATTCAATAGCAACTCCACTGACATGTATGAATGAAAGCACATAACAAAAGGGAGGAAAATAATGCTTGTATTTCTATTTTTCAGCTATAAAAGGACTAGCCATGACAGGGAGGCAACATTGTCCTTTGAAGATAATCTTGTGAACGTGTCTCTGAGGCGAACTTAGTGGGGTAAGGCAATGAAACGGTAATGGTAAGGCTTTTTCCCTGCGCACGGCATGGACATCGCTGGTCTTACACTCGAGGGCTAACGTTGGGGTTGCGCTCATTCTGTGCAGTTCACTTTTCATTGAAAATCTGATTTACATCTGAAGTGTTTGGTAGGACGACTCCCTGTGCAGAGAGTGACAGTGATTCCATGGCAGATGAGTCAGCAAATTCTGTGCCCAGTAATGACTGGGTATAAAAGTCTAAAGTTTCACACCAGGGCAGAATTCTCTTACTCATAATTAGAAGTGAATCATGTATTTTTTTTTTTTTGCTGTCCAGATCCTTTTGGGGATTCAGGTCCTCTGTGTGTTTTTGTGTCTGGCTGTGTGTGTGTGTGTATGTGTGTGTGTTGGCAAGGAGGAAGAGGTGGGGAGAGAGAGAGAGAGATAGAGAGAGAGAGAGAAATGGCCTTGTGGGAAGCAAGAGTCCTCCCACCACGGACGTGTAAAGCTGCGCGCAGTGGCACATAAACTCTGCGCGCGGAGGCCCAGCTCGGCATGATTAACTGGCTCCAGGTTATGATCACAGCGTGTTCCGTGGGCCCATTTGATGAGAGCTTAATGATGTGTTTGATAAAATTTCTTGAGGACCGATATCAAACACCCACAAAAAGAGAAAACAAAACCAGAGCACTTCCTGAGGGTCGAGAGCCTCATTTCGCTCTGTGAAACAGGAAAAAAAACATTAAAGATGAAAAGGACATGAACAACAAATAGGACTTCTCTCCTTTTTCACAACGCCATCTGCATGCATTGTGAAAAAAAAAGAAAAAAGTGCAGTTCATCAAAAGTTTGTCAACTTGCATGGGGCAAATGTGGGTGAAGGGAAAGGTCCATAAGTCATTCCTGCTTCTGGGAGTGTTTTTCATTTTTACCTGGATGTTACAGGTATGCTATTTCTTTATGACTTTAATGAAAATCCCTTGCACATTACTCGGCTGTTTTCTTTTGGGAATGGGTACAGTGAAGCCCTGTCTCAAGTTTGTGTAACACTACAAGTTGACCCAAATGTTAAATATACATTAAAACATGACACAGACAAAACACAAGAGGCCTATACCATGATCTATCAAGTATGTAAAGCAGTAGCTTCAGGTTTAGTGCTTTGGAGCCATAGTAAACTTTATTTAATTAATGAAAATAATTAAGAGGAACTAATCTGGATGCATATTCGTGTGATCTAGCCCTGCTCTGCGGTGCTTTTTTTCAGTGCTGCAGTCTCTGAGGGCCATGGTGAGCTTCAAGCCATGAGCCCCAGTTGCTCTCAGTGACTTTGGTGAGAGAAGCAGTGGTATTGCCAGGGGCAACGCAGCCAGACGGATGGCGCATGTGGTGTTTTTTTCCTGTTTGTTTCACAAACGTCAACAGTCCTTACAATCCAGCAATAGTACAGAAACAAACACCAAAGCAGCACACAACTTACAGCACTGCAACTAACTAAGAGCTTAGAGCTGAATTATAATAAGCTGTAAACATCAGACCATTTTCAGCCTCCTTCTGGAAGGACCTTTTATTGGCCTTTGATGTCCTGCTGTTTCCAGGCACTCTTGGTTGTAAGTTACCCGTCTGCATGTCACCCATGACTGCAGAGCAAGGCTCGGGCTGTCCAGGTGCTGCAGCTCAGGTAAGAAGAAAATGAAAAACGCTGTGAAATATTTAATTACCACCGCGAGGCAGAGACTCAGTCAACTCCTCATTCGAAGGATAGAACATTCTACAGCACAGCACCTCATTACTGTGCTGGGGCACTGGAGTTCCCAGTGCTGGCCCACAAACACCTCTTCCAGCTCCAACTCAGCCAACCTGGAAGGCCTCCCATCCAAGCACGAAGCAAGCCTATACCTGATTAGCTTCAGCAGTTCAATATTAGAAGGACTGCTTCACTTAAATGCAGGGTGCTGGAGGTAAACAGATTTGGTGCACATTGGTTTATTCTTTTGTGCCCATTTGCTGACGCCGTTTTTCTTTATTTGTTTGGATGTCCCCTTTATCCCCGTAAATACCTTATACTCTCTACTTCCTGGCTTGCTGAATAAAATCTATTCTCTTCACTGTCTTCATTGCTCGAGAGTACATTATGTTTTTTGTTATATATCCAGCTCAAAAAAAAAAAAAAACCTAAGGGCAAGATTATAGCTTGATTTTAAAGCAGGATTTTTGTGAGTGTGACTGAACTCTTCTCTACCGACAGTTTAGAATGATGGGAAATAGAGTGTATCCCTTTGGAGGACTCAGAAGTGGATCAGTGTGTCAGGAATGCAGAAATCCTCCAATAATCCCACAGGTAAAATAGAGCTAATATTATAATACATGCATTGTAAAAAAAAAAATGTTTCTGACAATAAGCATAAGCCTAAATAAATTGATATGGCATTAGTCAATATGATACATCTTTGATGTCACGTTTTATTCTGCATTGCTTTTTCATCAACAGTACTTCACTGGTAAGAAGTTCTCAGTTTAATGTTTATTCATATTCATTAGGGAAGCATTGCTTCAGGGCATGGATGATCAATATCTCTCTATGTGTAATTGAATCTCTCAAGCCTGCACTTGACAGTAATTACCACAATTTTATGTTAATGGATGAAATAAAGCTGATTAATCTGAGATGTGGAATTGACCTGATAATGTATTTAAAAAAAACAACATTTTGTTTTTAACCTTGAAATGTTTGAGTCTGAACGGGAATTAGCTCATTTTCACATGACGTGCAGAGGCCGAAGTGCATTTTCAGGTGACATGCATGTATAGACGCTAATACTACAGGTGTGTTTTACTGAGTTCCGAGGGAGTTTGTCAGGGATAAGAAAAGACTCCTTTGAGAAAAAAAATAGAAAATGCTATTTGTATAAAATAAATTGAGAGTTAACTTGTGGGAGCATGCAAACCCAAACACACAACAGACAGACACGCAGGCACACACAAATACTTCAGAGAGTTACAGCACTTAAAGGCACGTTCAGGACTATTTGGACACGTATTCTGAACCACATTACTCCCATGCTAATATAAATTGATTAGATGTGGGATTGTATATAGAAAGGGTATTTTCCAGTTCAGTCAAGCCAGTAATGGTTGCATTTCAGACTTGACATGGAGCCAGGAAGGATGTCTGTCTCGTCCTAATGCATTTCTCCACATAATCAGATGCATTCAGTTTTCTTCATTTTGAAATGTATTCCAGCGCTGCCATTGCACAAGGGGCATATGTGTGTGTGTGTGTGACAGAGAGAGAGAGAGAGAGATGCAGCTCTTTGCATTGCTTGAAAGACATCAGCCAGTCAATTTACTTTTGAATTTGTATAGATTTATCTTAATTAAATGGATCACTGGATCCCAGACCAGCTTTTGATGCATACCCAATGTTGTCTGCAGCTCTTACTTGTAGGATCAGGGAGTTGAGTCCGCTGTATCCATCCAGCTGGTAATAACAACAGAGGGACCTGCAATGTCACACTGTCTGCAATGGTGTGGCTCTGTGTAACAGGTCCTCAGACATAAGAGTCTGCCGGGCATATTTTCACCCAAATGCAAGCCCCAAAAATGCCCTTGGAAAAAAAAAAATGTCCTAGCCCAGACAAAGACCATCAGGACGGTAATCAAATGGATTTTTTATTAGGTTGCAGTTCGGGTCATGGGAGATGGAGGCTATGAAAGCAGAAATAGTTTTTACTGGTGTGGAGGCTGCGGAGCACGTAGCGATGGCCGCTAATGGTGAGACATGATCCGGTGCTGGAAAAGCACCAGCTCTGTGCCCTTTCTGGCGCTCTGCAGCCACTTACCACTACGCCCAGAACAAGAACATATCATTCCAAGCAGCAGGGAGAGAAGTAAAATCACACTGTAATTAAAGTAAAATACTTTTTAAAAATCCTTCACAGAAGTCTTTGGAGGTTATTGTAGTTTCTGCAGCCGCGGTGTAGGCTTGCAGCAGTGTTAAGAGTAATATTGACCAGTGACAGGTCTCACAGCTCAGCTGGAGCGATGCGGTCATGTGATGTACTGCGATCCAGAGAGCCCGGGGGGGATGTTTCTCCTCACACTAAAAATCAACAGGAAACACTTAAAACTCTCACCGAGCTCTCTGTTATGGCACGTGTCAGACAGCTTGTAAGAAAAGATTCTGCGGCAGGTCACCACAATGCTGCTGATTTCACAGGTTCAGCTAAAAAATGTCCAAAAATGTCCTTGAAAAAAAAGTGAATATTTCCCTCTCAGCCTCACAGCACCGAGGCGGTAATGGAATAGATTTTTTGATCAGGGTGGAATTCAGGTTCTGGAATTCAATTCAGGTCCTCGAATATAAGTGCTGTGAGAGCCAAGGAAAAAATATGAATGTTTTTGGTGCAGAGTAACAGAGCTGATATTGGCATCTATAAAAGCTATAAAAGTCTGTATCCCTTGCAACACCTTGAATTCATAGCAATGTTAACTGTGATATTGACCAGCCGTGCCTCGTACAGCTCACATGGAAATATTGGTTGACTGGCAATGTTAGCATTTACCCAATGCTTACCAGTTTCATTTTGAATTGCAAAGAACAGCAATTGAAAATGAAATTGGTAACCATTTACTCTGTTTACGTCAGCTGGTGCTGATTGCTCCTTCAAGTGTTTGTTTTATCGTTAATCAAGGAGGATAATTGGAAACAGGTTGAAAGTAGCGATGGGTTTAAAAGTATGTGGGATAGCCAGTGGTAATGACTGTGCAGCTTTCCATTCATGAAATAATAACACAGCAGAGAGGTTCCACTGTCCCTGTTATGATGTCACAAGCAATAAGGCATGAGAGACACTGATATACTGTGAATGTAGTCACCATGGACGGGCTGCTGAAAACCTTTTAACAGTGGCTGTATAATAAACCCAGTATATCCCTTCTTCAAGAACCCTATTATTTTTATAAAAGGTTGCAACATATTTTCAACAATGTTGAGGATAACACCCAAGAATATACATAATTTTAATTCGGAAATAAATTATACTTCACTTCCTGTTTCATGTTCAATCTGTATTTTGGAATTATGCTGGTACAGTTAGAAGTAAGTTTCACTCCTGACAAGGGACATAGCTGTGGTTTTTAGTAGACTTGATTTGATTTACAATATAACAGCTGAAAACTATTGTGCACAACTGGGAATTTCTCCACCAAATGGGTAGCAACCCCAATGTCACATCTGGCCCAAGAACTTTGTTTCTCATCTCATTAACAGGAACGAACCTCTTTCAGCACAGTGTCCCAATGGCTGACTCTAGCACTTGATCTTCCTTTCATCCAGGTGTAAGGACAGGCCCTGCACAGCCTGGTACCCATGGGATGTCTGTCATCTAATTACTCTGTAGGCCAAGCCTGACCTTAGCCTCCGATACGGGAAGAAAAAATAGATACCTGATAGAAAGGTTACTGACTGCTGCAGATGGAAGGTTAGGAAAGATGCAAAAGCTGAATCGCTCCAAAAAAACCCCAAAACTTCTCAATGTCTTTTTGTTGTACATTTTTTAAGAGGTCGGGATATATATATGTGCTTTTCATAAGAAACAGATCTAAAGTGATACAAGGGAGCAATGCATTTTATTTGAGGTCAGTGGTTTGATCTTGAGATTGAGAAAGAGAGAGAGAGTGTGTGTGTGTGAGAGAGAGAGAGAGAGAGAGAGCGAACGAGGGAGAGACAGAACAAGAAAAAGATGAGCGAGAGGGAACAAGGACGCTGTGTGATCTTAATTGTTTGCATTTGTATTCTACACAATATTTATTTATTGATTTGGAAGATGAGCTGCTGTTTGAGAACTACAGTGTAGTCCTCTGCGGATATGAGACAGACAGAGAATTACAGAAAATAACACCATCTGGGCCATCTCACACCGTAGAATCAGAAGAGTAATAACTTCAGTTCCTCTGCCAATAAGGGTTTCCTGTCTCTCCTATCTGGTGCACGGAGTTTGTCACAAATCGTTTACATCACTGTTCAGCTGGGAGGGGGGCAGGGGGGGTTGGGGGTGTCGGGGATTGTGATGGGATTGCGTGTCCACTGCACCATAGTCATCCTCTGTCGCAGATAGACATATTTCTCCTTTATAAGACCCAACATATTGAGTTGCTGTTTTTCTCTAGAATAATCCGCTAGTGCCTCACTGGACTTTATTACCACACAAGGACAAGTCCTAGGTGAAAGATGATTGTTGGAGCGCATCTGGCTTGAAAGGCCAAGTTGGGTCACATGGTATAACTATTATAGGATGTAATGGGGGAGGGGCCAGTTAATGAAATGTAAGGACCAGCCCATAAAAAGAGGTGGAACCTTGACACAAGCATGGGATCAGTGGCATACAGCAAAGGATTATGGGATATCAGAGACGAGCAAACCAGACTGTATCAGCCACAGACTTGTCACGCTCACTTCCCCCATTATCCACCGGCCTGGTTTTGTCCTCACCAAATGTCACATTTAGTAGAAAAAAAGGCATGATAATTAGGGAAAGTGTGGAAAAATTGAAATGTCTTCGCTCAGACAGAAGAGAATGCCTTGCTTTTTGTAATCTCTTTTCGCTGTGCAAAAAGAAGTGGAGACAGCTGAAGAGCCGGTCTGGCCTTACAGACCCCTAGTCATGGCGCTAGTGCATCACAGCAGCTTCAGTCCTCGCTTTTAATTGTTTGCCAGTTATTATTATTTTTTTTATTTATTACTCTCTGTTCTGTAGGCTGCTGTGTTCATCCTTTCAAAGGACATCATCTCCATTTGACTGTCTTCATAATGTAGCATAATGGGGAGAATCTCTGAATATGTGGAAGGAAGCAGAACAGTGGAAGGAGAGCGATAGAGAGAGATGACTCTGTATCGGTTGATTCCCTGAGTTAAAACATTTCACTCCTCATCTTTTATTGAGTACAACTGACAACTGCCCTCTCTTTTCCCCCTCTTCTTTTGAAGCAGAGAATATTTTGCACAACCATAGAGAAAAAAACCCCTTCACTGGCACCATAGTAACGGTAGTTCCATGCCTTGTGTCCTTTACAAGGTAATAAACACTTAAAGGTGACCGGTCTCATCTGGAGGAGACCTGCCTGAATCTCGCAGCTCCAGCTGGCAGGCTGCGTGCACTCCGCTCAAACACAGGCCAGCCAGCGTCAGAGACGTGACAAACACTAAACTGTATTGCTCTTCTGCGCATCGGGGAGACAGAACCCGATCAACAGAGCACAATCTCGTGTAATAAACCGGTGCTTACTGGGACTGTCAAGTGGTGCGTTAGCGTGGAAATCAGATGTGTTTGAATTACCTGGCTAATGTGTGACCTCCCTGAGACACAGTGTGTTTTGATGAATCTGGTTTTGATTCATCTAGTTTGATGATGTTTTCCAGTAGGCCCTATTTATTTATTTATTTATTTATTTACTTATTTATTCCTTGTATGTCATTTTGTGGGAATTCATAACGTAATTGTTTGCATCGAAGTCGAGATGTTCATTCCATCTTCGCCGGGCTCATTAATCTCGCCCTCGTCCGCATCAAGTGCAAGCTTAAGAACCAGGCATGGTGTGGGATTCTGCGGCATGCGGCCTGGCTGTGCATTGCTAACAATATGTCCATTAATGGAACTAAATTATTTTTCCATTACAGATAAGCCTCTCTTGCTATGAACGTCCTCGTGGAGGCTGTGTGAGAGCAATTAAGAGCTGCAGTGACATTTGCCATCCTGGCTGTCTTGTAAAAAGAAGAGGAAGAAGAAGAAGAAGAAGAAAAAAAAGAGAAAACATCGACCTTGAATTCACTCCCATCATTATGAGAACAACAGTGAGCTGTCATTCAGACTCGTCTGCGGGATGTTCTGTGACCCTGCGAACTTCCAGACATCCCTACCCACACGCTGTAGCCTTTATGGAGGCTGTGCTAATCGGATCACTGCTTCTCTTCATTTTGCCTAATGCCAAACGTGTCCTTAAGAAGTTCACATCACAGGCTCAAGGGTCAACTCAATTGATACCCAGGGATGGAACCAGGCGTACATTGGCTCTGAGCTTATTTAAAATTCGGTCCTTATTTTCTCTTCTGTGTGAAGCTTGGTGGCAGCTCCTCATGTACTGTGAGAAATTGTGTCATGTGATTTAAAGAAATGGGAATTCAGTAGGTTGCGGTAAAGTTTACTTGTTGAGTTCTAGTACTTCATCATCAATCACGTCAACTCTACAACAAGAGCCAGTCATTCCAGAATGAGTTTCACAAGGCTCCCACCCATTAATGTTTAAACCAGCATATTATAAAGAAAATGGAAGCTGGTAAAATAAGAATAGTCACGATGGCAATTTCATTTGAAGTCCAGTTTTGGGTTAAGTAGAAATTAACCCAAAATACAAAATGAAGAAAACTCAATGAGTGTGAATTTAAAGCTACTGAAAAAATTGTGCCTTTGATTTCTTGACCTTTTTGATCTTTACTTCTCTTTATGAATTGAAATTAGCTTTAAACTGGACTTCTGAAATGGTTACATTTGTTAATTAAGCACGTTTCAAATGTGTCTTCCTACGTTTTTCTACTGGTATACTGAATTTTTTTGCTACACGGATGTGTTACCTTCTATAATATGCCAGATCTGAGCCAGGCATATCTTTAAAAAGTCTCTCTATAGTAAATACAATTAGAGCAAATGGCTGCCACTATTTGACCCCAGTCTTCCTCCTGAATGACTGCAGTGAGAGGGGTAATGAATATAAGCTCTGGATGTGGTGTTAGAGGATGACTTAGGGGCAGTTCTCCCTTTGGACATAGAAACCCAATTCCCCCATGCATTGATGCCTTTATTGAAGTATACGGTCCCAGCATGCTGTAGTATTTAAAGGTCCTTTGGTACCTTCTGCAAAGAGTAGGGTTCCCTGGTGTCTTGGCCAAACATTTAAACCCAGCCAGCTCATTACTCGCTCTTTAAAGGGATAGCCTGGCATTCTGGGAATTAAGCCCTTTTGTGTACTTACCCAGAGTCAGAGCAACCAACTGGTTCTGCTGTTAATTTCCTTGCTCAGTATCTAGATGTTAAATGTGTCAGCACAATGACTGGAAGTCTATAGAAAAGGCTTTGTATCACACCTCAAAACAGTTCTAAAAAATAATTGCATTCTGAAGCAACTATAATAATATTGTTATTTTTTTTATTTTGTTCATACATACAATAAATACAATAAGTGTAAATTGCTAGCCACCCAGCTTTGGAGTCACATGCAGGTATATATATCCTCTCTTTGGAAATGTGGTACCTGGCTACCAACTACTGACTGGTAAAAAAATCACAGCAACTGGTAACAGCAATTGATGAAGCACAACTATGTTTAATAGTAACTAATAAACTACCAACAGTGAATTGTAACAAGCAGAATAATGAGTAGGAATACAAAAATGTCCCCCTTTTTTGTGACCGTTAAATCTCAGGAGTAAACAGCCTGCCGTATGTGCAGAGAAATTGAAATGGTAGCAGTGGGTTGGTCTGAGACTGGTAACGTAGAAAAAATGAATTTAATTGCCAAAATGTCAAACTGTCCCTTTAAGCAACTAAACGAATTCCTCCCTCTGAACCTCGTCTTATGAGTCACGAGTTGCGAGCCACTCTGGGCGAGGGCACTCACTAAGCAAATGTGAGGCATGATGAAATGTCATGCAATGGTTTTGATCATGAGACCGGCATAGACCACCATGTTTGTGTAAGCAGTTTGGGTAAAGTCACTCCACGGGTTCATGGCGTGTTCAGCGGTTTGCTTCAGGTCAAAAACCTGCGGAGACCAGCCGGGGCTTGAAGCCTTCCTGTCGCCCATCTGCTCCGCGCTAGTTTAAAAGCCACTGTGGCCCTGTGAGCTGTGATCCTCGCAGCCAGGCGGCGGGTGGCTGATCTGCGCAGCGGTGGGGTCGACGAACGCGTCCTGCCGATTCGTTGGCGGCGCCGTGGCGCGGTGACGGGGCCGCCCGAATGCTCACAGCGCGACTTGGCCCCCGACCACAATGCCGAGCGGCCGCTCACCAGCTGGCTTGCCGAGTAGCGCAGGCGCTAATTGGAGCGCGTGCGGTTCGGCGGCGGGGCGGAGGGGGGCTCCCCCCCTCAGTCGGGATGCTCTCTCACCGCAGGCCCGTGGACTCTTCCTCAGGGTTTGTCAAACAGTAGCCCCCCTCAGCATAGCTCAGTGAACCCCAACTCCAGCACTGCAGGACCATTTTTATTATCACTTCATGTTCTTTTCTAGTTCACTGGGTACTGACAGTAATACCAGCTCTCACTTCTCTTTTGTTAAAAAATAAATTTCTGTCCTCCAAAGGCTGAGTATAGCATTGGGCTTATTGGCTGAGATTGAATTTGCCTAGCGTGCGGCTGATGACCAAGCCATTGGGCTGGTCTAGCACGTCCCTTCCATTGGAGAAAAGGCTGAAGCGAAGACACGAGAAAACGCCAGAAAAAAGGGGTTTTATGCGGGAGCAAGATGAGTAAAGGATAAAGCTATGCAACAACAGCTTCACTGCTGGGTTTGAGGTCACTTTCTCTGGGGTCTTAAAATGCCTGTCAAAGTCAAAAGTGTAGATGATGGGTCTGTACGGTTCACAGAGAGGTCTCTGACCCTTAATTTTCTGCAAATTTTTGGAAATACTGCAGAATGAATTGAGTTTTAAAAAAACATAGCAGCAAATGAAATTCTTTCCACACTTAAAGTATTGTAGGAACAGACAATGGATGGCTGAATGGGCATCCAAGGACAAACAGAGTTTTAGCTCAAATATAATCATAGAAAGAACACCAAGCTATTCACACCGCCAAAGCAATGAATGTGCTAAATATCATGTAAACACTAATTACGTAAATAACAAGCTAAGACTCGCTACAAAGCTCTGTCATGTAGCCTTTTCTTTGATATTTCTGCATGCACTCAAAATAATGTGACAGTTATTGTCATTATCTGTATTTAACAGTGTGGATTATTTTGTTTGTTTGTCATAACAATGTTGGCAATGAGGCAAATTAGGCAAGCCTAGCGACTGTGTACATTCTAAGTGTATATATGCTAAATGTGTTATGGGTGTGTCCTACGCTTCATTAACAGTGAAATAGTGTGTATGTGTGTGCGTGTGAGAGTGTGTGTATGTGTGAATGTGGGTGTGTGCATGTGTGCGTGAGTGTGTGTGTGTGTGTGTGTGTGTGTGTGTGTGTGAGAGTGTGTGTATGCATGTGTGCATGAGTGTGTGTGTGCGCGCGTGTGCGTGTGTGCATGTGTGCGTGAGTGTGTGCGTGCGTGTGTGTGTGTTTGTGTGTGTGTGAGTGTGTGCATGTGTGCGTGAGTGTGTGTGTGTGTGTGCACTTGTGTGCGTGAGTGTGTGTGTGTGTGCACGTGTGTGCTTGCATGTGCGTGAGTGTGTGTGTGAATATGTGAACGTATCTCTACACTTTATCTGGAATACAGCTTCATCAGCATTTCACTCAACATTCAGGTGCATCACATATAAATAAACTGGAAACTGCAAGTAATTTGAGTCTGGTTTATAAATTTACAAGGAATATTCCAAAAATTCATAACTAATTTTCTCTGAGTGAAAAGCTGCTTTTTTTGCTAAAACTTTTAACATCAGTGCCTTACCTTCAGCGCAGCCATTGATTTTCTTGCCAAATAAACATTTGGCCATCTTTTCCTGAATTTCAATCAGGGATAACAGAACATGCCGGCAGTGGTGGCTAAAGTTTTAACCCCCAGGACCTTCTGACCGTTTTGTTAGAGCGATCTGTTTTCAAGCGGCTGCCCAACTGCAGAATCCTCATGCAAAATGAAGCAATGGGCCTGGTGTTTATGACTGTGTCCACTTTGAGAATTACACTATTAAAGCACTGTAATGATGAAATGTAATGTAAGCTCTACGAGTCTACTTTCCACTAAGTTTTTGTTGTACTGGCTTGACACATTCCTGAAATGTCATCTCAATTGACAGAATGGACTCCCACACACCTGTGACTCACAAAACATATTTTTTTTTTCCAGCAGCCATAGTTTGTGAAATGTTATTTTTTTGTTACTGAAAACCCCAGTGCAAACCCATAAGGTTTTTGAGGAAATCTTGTTGTATATATATGTATTTAAACATGTACCTCCCATGACTCAAGAAAAGCAGGGACCAATATGCCCATAGCATTAGTCTCATAAACAGAGCACCTGGCTCAATGGCTCAGTAATGGAGCTCTCTATATGAAGCAGACCAGTGGTAGTAGTGTGCTGTGTTTGTAGGATTACAACTCAAAGGTAGGTTCACTTTTTGTGGCTACAGTTAAAGTGGTATACTTAACCAAATTTTATTTGATTGGTTGTGCAGCTGTGGTTTAGAACCTACTTTGCAATCAAGAACAGTATTCAAACTAATTTGATTAGGTGAAATGTCGTAAATATCAATATGATTAGCAAAGAAAAAAGATAAACTGATAAGAAATGACAACAGCATGTGGGCGGGGCCTCCGCACACCAAAACCCCTCCTCCACTATGCTGGATTTCAAGCATGAATGCAGGTGTCCACATACAGAAGGAGTTCAGTCTTAGCAGACCGTGCTGAGATGCGTAATAAGCAATAAAACAGTCTTATGAAATACTGACGGTTGAGTAACAATGATAAAATGAAGTGTTGAATCGATTCACGGCTGTCCTTTGTCTTCATTTTCTGGTGGCTGTCAATAATTCTGAGAAGAGTGTTTGTCACAAAAAAATAAATAAATATTGTAAGAAATTGTATTTCCATGTTGACCGATCCATGTCTATGTGAGCTTTAAAATCTGTCCTTCATTAGTCATTGACTCTGACTGGAACAAAACACAAAGATCAGCAAAAAAACTATGTTATTATGACAGATAATGAGAAGAAAGATTGTTTTTTTTTATTTGAGAGACAAGTTGGGAGTCACTCTGTTTATGCTTCTTGAAGGCTCTTGACTGAGAGACTCAGCTGGAACTGTTTCCCTGGAGATTATAGCCATAATAATACAAACCTGTCTCTCAGAGCGAAGGCCGACTCTGCTGCCTGTTCACTTACAGGGTGCAATCGATTTTATTTAGACACGTTCTGCATTTACATTTAGTCAAAAGGGGGCGCTAGAGCATTAGCGGCGCACAGCGCTTCTCACTTTCCAGAGCAATAACCCAGTATTGGTACAATTGGCTGAGTATTGCTTCATGCTTAAACAAGCTGGCCTGTCAAGAGGAAGAGTGCGGATTGTTTTCGGTGTCAGTAAAGAAAAAAAAAAAAGGAAAAAAAAAACTTTTGAGAACAAGAGAACCATATTGATCATGTCAGACAGACAGAGACAAAGCCTCGCTCAGTTTAATACACACGTTTACGGCTTTATACATTCACAATGGAACCCTGCTCACTGAAGGGATCTGCAGCAGTCACTGGCGTTTTGTGTCCACCTGTTCGCTGAGAGGGCTCTCCCATTCAGCCGGTTACTCCAGCGGTCAGAGAGAATTACTCGCCTGAAAGATTATGTTTTGATTGTGGAATATTTAAATACCAAACCATACATGACACCATTTTTACAGCGATTCATTAGTACTGTAATAGTAATAGAGATTTACTTTAGATTAATGACGGCTTCACATTTCCTTGGCACACGGTGAGACGGGGTCTGGAATCGTTCCCATGGCACTGTGGATTACTGCACCCCATGCAATTTTTGCAGCAGCCTCAGGGACATTTTCACCAGCTGTGTGTGAGTGAAATCTCAGCCTAGTTAAAGTATAGGTGGCCACTTTGTTTGAAGTGATGCGTCACTCTATGTAAATAGTTTGTCACAATGTATCATTTTACTTTGTTGTTATTATAAATCTTAAATCTATATTTTTGATTGATTGATATGGATATGGAGAATATTTTGTTTGCCAATATGTTCTCCTGTTTTGTACATTTTGATCATATTAAACAAAATAATTGCATTGTGAGCATATAAACCATAAACAAACCACATGTTGACAAACATGACACTCAGTACGATGAATGAATAATGCATTAAATATAAAATGGACAAATCAGTGACAGACAAAAAGTAGCTAGAGGTGGCACAAGCACTGCAAAAAAATCATAATGATATGGAAGTTGAGTTGATTTTAAGAAAAAAATTGTAGCTCTAACTATGTTCAACTCACACGATAGTCAACTCACTTAAAGCCTCCCTCTCCTCCTTAGGCTGTACCGTACACTGTGGACAGTGATTGGGCTTAAGGTACACTGCTATCCTGCCTCTAGCATGGTCTACCTGCCCTAATCTCAGGCTTTGCCTTGGTTGTGTCATTTGGGTCAAAATGCACGGATTGTCTAAGTCTTAAGTTCACTTTGCATATTGTTTCTGAATACAGTACCCGTCGTCACCCGTAGAGACAGGTTTGGTGAACTGACCACGTGATGTACTGTTGTCCTCTCCACAGGGTATACTACTGTATGCAGGGCTTCTTGATATGGCAAAGATTAAGTATCATTTCTGACTGCGTGATCAATCTAATATGATTAGTCTGAGTATGGCTCCCATCGGTTGCCAAATGTGTGGGCCTTCCGAAATTCTTCCCTCCTCTGAGGGTGGTTTTGCAAATTGGATCCTGTCTGCGAGATTCAGCTGGAGAAAGAGCAATGATCCCTGGTTTGATAAGATAAATTGGCTGTACATGCGGCAAGCAAGGCGGCCTTGTCTTAAACTGAAACGACTGGGGATGTAGGAGCCATATTATATATTATTGTATTTCTGTTTACTTTGTAGTGAAGAATATGGTTATATTTATATTATATTATTTTCTGTTGTTAATCATGCGCCCCTATAGGTGAATAGAGGGTATAAAGGTGTGTGCTGCCCAGACCTCAGATGACTGCTGGTTTGAGCGCACAAAAGTTTTGACCGTGTGAGCGTGTGAACGTGTGACCGTGTTAAGTCGTTCATATTAGCTGTGGGAATTTGTGTGCGTTTTATTTCTGCGTGCATTATTCTATAGGAGTTTACTTAAGGGACAGGAAAACCTGTAAATGTAGAATGTAATTATCTTTCGTTTGTTAGTGTTTATTTTTACGTTCTCCAATAAATCATTGTTTTTTCCCCGGCAAACGTATTGGAAATTTCGTTTAGACACACGCGTCATAACCAGTGTAATCAACCAGTTGCTCCAACAGTGGCTAAAGAACATAGGAACAAGAAAGGAACATTTTAGCCACTACAAAAGTCAAAACTTTTCTGTGGATTACCTGAAGCAATGGACCGTATTTGGATTGTTTGAAGAGCGCGTGTTATTCACAGTACAACAAAGGATGCTCGGGAAAAAAGCGGAGAATTAAAGGACGAAATCGGCGGTGGTATGTAATACACTGTGAGCTGACCGATATAAAAGCTAACTGGAATAAAAGTGATTGGCTGGCTGTTTATACTTTTTAAACTTTGTGGAATATACTGCTGGAATTCATTTCTGGGAATAAATTCCCGCCATATCTATTGAACAAAGGAATGGGCAGTGAATGATTCGGGAATAAACGCAATTATTACATCAACGCATCAATAGCATTGAAATTGAAACTGAATCGTTATTGTATTTGAACTGCATTCATTTGAACTATATCTACTGGAAAAGAAATAGAAGTACAGTTAATTTGTCAAGTGGAATGGATGCTTCTGATTCAGATTCGAATTCAAACATGCTGCAACAGGGTTTATCAGGAAGGGAACTGGTAGAGAAAACAGCACAAATGCGTGCTTCTAGAACAGGAAAAATGTCCCATCTTACCCGACGCATGAACATTGTTAACGAGCTTATGGCTGATAATGTGAATGTGGAGGAAGTGAAAGAGAACATGGTGAAATACAATGGGATGCTTGATGAATTCAAAACATTGAACATTTCTTATCAACAACTGTTGACTGAGGATGACCGTAGACATGATGAGTTAACATGGTATAGGCCCAAGCTTGACTGTATCCATGCCTTCCTCTCCTCTGTGTCTAAATGGCTGACTGCAGCAGAGAAACCCAACCCATATCCCAGTGATGACTTTGCACTCAATGACAATGTTTCTTCAGTTTCAAGCCACAGGTCTGGCAGGTCAAGCAGGAGAAGCACACACTCAAGTGGATCGTCCACATCGTCTGCCCGCATCCAGGCAGAGGCAGAAAAGGCCGCTTTGCTTACAAAGGCTGCTGCTTTGAAGGAAAAGCATGCTCTAGAGGACAAGGAAGAGCTGCTTAACAAACAGAAGGATGAACTAAGGAAAAGGAGAGAAACTCTGGAACTCCAAACTGAAATAGCAGCCACAACAGCCAAAATCAACATTCTGAAAGGTGCGCAGGATGTAAACCCAACATCAATGGATCCCATGAATGAGTACTTTGAGGACTTGGCAGTCCGATACAAAACCTCAGACCTGGATTTCCATCAGGTGAAGGAACAAGAAAGCACACCAGACACATGGATACAAAGTGTGTTCCCAAAACAGAAATCCCACTTCCTGTTCAACATTCAGCTCATGAAGATCTCAGAGAGTGGGATGTGACGCAGAGTCATAGCCCAGGCCGACGGGCCCAGGGGCCTTCTGTGCAGACCCATTCCAAAGGAGCTCCCAGGGCAGCACAGACCCAGGGTGCAGGACCCCCTGCACAGAGTAGAACAGATCAAGACAGTCTCATTGCAGAACTGAGAGACAAAATGAAATTAGCACCATGATGGTCAGACAACAGGCTCTTTCCACCTTGCCACCAAGAGAAATTACTGCCTTCGATGGAGACATTCTACAGTTCCAGTCATTTCTCAAATCTTTTGAACATGTGATTGAGCAAAACACAGAGGCAGCCAAGGACAGGCTGTATTATCTGGAGCAGTACACCAGAGGTCAAGCTCGTGATCTTGTCAGAAGTTGCCTACACATGGCTCCAGACAGAGGTTATGAGAAGGCAAAGAACTTGTTATGTGAGCATTATGGTAACGAGTACAAAATCTCTGTTTCCTTCATGCAAAAAGCTCTCGCATGGCCTACCATCAAACCTGAGGATCCCAAAGGTTTACAGGCTTATGCACTGTTTCTAAGAGGATGCTGCAACTCTATGGAAGACATGCAGTATATGGACGAACTGGACCTAACCTCCAACTTAAAAAGTATTGTTCTGAAGCTCCCATATAAGCTCAGGGAGAAGTGGAGGTCAGTTGCTTGTGAGCTACAAGAAAAGAGCAGACAGAGGGCCAGGTTCATTGATTTGGTGCAGTTTATTGAGAAGCAGGTTAGGATAACTTCAGACCCTGTGTATGGTGACATACAAAATTCAGATACCAGCAACATCAAACCCAAGGTCAAATCAATTCCCACTAAACTAATATCAAGACCCAAAACAGGAAGTAGTTTTGCTACAGGAGTTTCTGTAGTTAATATGACAGAAACCACACCACCACAAGCCCCGAAAGATGAAAGTTTGCAAATAGGATGTCTGTTCTGCAAAGGTGGTCATATATTGGTGTTATGTCCACAATTAAGGAAACAAGCACACAGGGAGAAGATCAACTTTCTAAAGGAGAAAGGAATCTGCTTTGGTTGTCTGACAAGAGGTCACATGAGCAAAGACTGCAAAAGGCGTCTCACATGCAGTGTGTGTAACCTATCCCATCCTAGTGTGCTTCACATAAAACACAAAGATAAAATCAGAGAAACAACAGCAGAACAGCCAGTAGACCCACCTGTGAGCAGTGCACTGGTGTCCCTCAATGCATGTGGGCATATTGGGGCCGGTAACACAGATTGTGTATTGTCTATTGTTCCAGTAAAGATTAAAAGCTGCAAAAGCAACAAATACATGCAGACATACGCCTTCTTGGACCCAGGCAGCTCAGCCACGTTCTGCACAGAGCGCCTGATGAAGCAGTTGAATGTCTCAGGAAGAAAACTAACATCCTTCTGCACCATGAATCAAGAGAAATCTGTGCATTCACATGTCATTACAGGTTTGAAGATCTCTGGATTAGACAGTGACAATTTCATAGAGTTGCCAGAGGTGTACACACAGAAGACCATGCCTGTGAGCACAGAAAACATCCCCACAAAGGAAGACCTGACCAGGTGGCCTTATCTGAGTGAAGTGCAGATTCCACAAATAAAGGCTAATGTGGAGTTGTTAATAGGGACCAATGCTACCAAGATCATAGAACCTTGGGAAATAATCAACAGTCGAGGAGACGGGCCATATGCTGTAAGAACCCTATTGGGGTGGGTTGTTAATGGTCCTCTCAGAGGTAATAACGTCGCCAACAAGAGTAGGTGTCATACAATCACTGTAAATAGAATCTCCATTCCAAACTCAGAGGAGCTGTTGATCAAACATAATCATGACTTCAATGGGATGTCATCGGAGGACAAGCCTGAAATGTCATTGGAGCACAAAAGGTTTGTAAAGATAGCAGAGGAGTCAATCAAGCCACACGATGGACTACATAGTCGAACTGTACCCTTCAGGAAGGATTGTACCGTCATGCCTATTAAGTACCATATTGTGAAACCGCGTCTCTTAAGCCTGAAAAGGAAATTCAAAAGGAACAAACTATTTCAGAAAGAGATAACAAAAACTGAGCCTGTAACACCCACAGTCTCTGACCAACCAATGATGAGCACAGAAATGGAGAAAGGAAGCGCTGCTGTCAGTGAAGACACTGCTGCTGCTTTGGAAGAGACAAACACACACCTACCATCTGAAAAGGCAGAGAAATCTTTTGCACTTTTGGCGTCTCTTCTTAAAGGAAGCAACCATGAGTGGAAGGTGGTAGATTTGGAAAGCTCTGCCCTCACCAAAGTGGAGGACAAAGCAGGCCATCAAAAGAAAGGAGCAGCTAAGAGGGATGAGAATGTCCAACTGAAGCTCCCACCTCCAGTCCATCCAAAGAAGACAGAGATTCAGAAAAAGGAGAGGAAACCAGATTCTGAGTCTGAAGGCAGATCTCTGAGGATATTCCCCAGAATTTGCTGGCCAAGTGCCAAGCTGACTGAAATTCAGGACATGAAAATGGAGAAGAAGCAAGCATCATTATTAGCCAGACAGGAGAAGAAAGACAGCAATGACGAAGAGATTGATGATGGTGACAGTGATGAAGATTACAAGGTGGAGAAGGATAGGAAGAGGAGGAATAGGAACAGAAACAGGAACAGAATTGACTCATAAACCTCCTCCTTCTCAGGTGGGCTTCCTCCTAATGAAGACCCCTACAAACATTGTGGCCTACCCAACCATCCTGAACTAATACAGCTGTGCGACTCCTGTGACGGTGGCTACTACATTGCCTGCTTTTGCCCCCTTTTCATGACTATCACGGATGGAGAATGGTTCTGCCCATCTCACCAGCACAGACAGCTGTGTGAAACTATATGCTGCTCTGAAGAAAGAACAGGTGGTACAAAGGAAAGAGTGATGAAAACATCCCTCCTTCTCAGGTGGAAGTACAGGAAGAAAAAGTAATAGAGGAAAAGAATGAACCAAAAAGCTGGACTTTTGGAAGGTCAAGAAGGGAGGGTAAGGAGAATGGGCAGTCGCCCGGTTACAGTCTGCTGCACGCAAGCGTAAATAGAGACGCCTGAACGATCTGGACAGTGACAGTGCCCAGTCAAAAGAAGAGGACGAGGAAGAGTAGGAATGGATCCAGGAGTATTTGCCCTGCTGTAGGATAGGCAGACATGGTCTGTAGTCAGAAAAGGATTCCAGATTGGAAACATTATGATGGTCGTGGACCCGACAACCCCTTGTGGCTCTTGCGTACTTTGAAGATTACTGGAACTCAAGCCTGATTCACAAGGACTAGTACGAAGTATGAGGCTTAAGACCCGGACAAGCATCCTGGAAAGATCTGTCTGCTGCTGGAGGCAGAAGAATGACCTCCTAGGACTGGTGGTAAAGACCAGGTCCCAACAGGGGCTAAGTGCTAGTAACCTCTGGCCCCAAAGAGTTTGAAATATTTATTAGTGTTGTAAATCTGTACGAGTTATGCATTTTTGTACATTGATATTGCGACAGGCTCCTTGTAAAAAAAAAAAAAAAGATAATTGTTATGTTTTCATACATATACAATTAGGGGGTGTGTAGGAGCCATATTATATATTATTGTATTTCTGTTTACTTTGTAGTGAAGAATATGGTTATATTTATATTATATTATTTTCTGTTGTTAATCATGCGCCCCTATAGGTGAATAGAGGGTATAAAGGTGTGTGCTGCCCAGACCTCAGATGACTGCTGGTTTGAGCGCACAAAAGTTTTGACCGTGTGAGCGTGTGAGCGTGTGAGCGTGTGAACGTGTGACCGTGTTAAGTCGTTCATATTAGCTGTGGGAATTTGTGTGCGTTTTATTTCTGCGTGCATTATTCTATAGGAGTTTACTTAAGGGACAGGAAAACCTGTAAATGTAGAATGTAATTATCTTTCGTTTGTTAGTGTTTATTTTTACGTTCTCCAATAAATCATTGTTTTTTCCCCGGCAAACGTATTGGAAATTTCGTTTAGACACACGCGTCATAACCAGTGTAATCAACCAGTTGCTCCAACAGTGGCTAAAGAACATAGGAACAAGAAAGGAACATTTTAGCCACTACAGGGGAAAAAATTAAATCTAATCAGATTTTCTGTCAAAAATTGTGCTTTTTATCATTACATTAGCTGAGTAGATGTCTATGAATTGGAAACATTTCTCAATACTTATGGTGATTGGCAACATATCCTACACTTTTTTAGTAAGTACTGACTACTTTTTTGTCAAAGTGCAGAATGTGTTAATGATATCACACTATATTTGCCAAACACCATCTAATGGCTGTGGAAACGCACATCGTTACCAAGCACGCTGTTATTAAGATAAGAGGTCTGTGACATTTCAAAGTTGTATCCGGGGGCAAGGGTACACTTGTGGTGCCATAGTGTTAATGGCCAGTGTACGTACACAAGCACAGGTCGGTGAAGTAATTACACTGGCTATAAGTTACTTCCAAAGTTTTACTTCTTCAGTTTTTTCACAAGTTTACTAAAAACTGTACCCATGGGCTGGTGTGCGCGGTGTGAAGGACACGAGACTTCTCCCTTGAAGCTGTTGTTTGGTAAATCATTTGGTTTACAGATTTATCCAGGGGAAAGCTCAAAGGATTCCAGCTCATAAAGATGGATTTAAACCTTGGCTAAACTTTGGACTCCCAGAAATCATGGAAATCAATACCTTTGTCTTCAGCCCTGAGAGAAGCAGAATGCCTCGATTTCCCCTTAGTGGAGATAGAATGATTAAGTGTTCATCAACACACAAAACGCATCATTATTTACAAATCCTAAAAGGTGGGGGTGGGGGTGGAGGGCTCGTGGGGTGGGGGCTGCGTTTTAAAGAAAATAACAAAACAGGGAAAAACATCACAGGGTTGCTAGCAGATGACCTAGATATAAAATCATGACTCTGCTTCAGAAAGTACATGTGTGCAAGCGTGAAGCACAGAGGCAGAGGAGGGGTGAGAATGAGAGAAAGAGCAAAGCTTAAAAAGAAAAAAAAAAAACCCTAAAAAATAAGAGAAGCAGCTGAAGCAGAAGATAAATCAGCTGGGTTCTGTGTTAGCCTGAACACGTTTAATCTAATTTAATGAACCGTTTCTTCCAAGGCTGCTCAGTGGTATTAGAGTGCTCTCTTTCAGTCTGTCTCTTTACCCTCCATTATCTCACTCCATCTCTGTCTTTCCCTCTCTCCCACTACTTCATCTCATCTGCATTTCCTCTTTCCCCTCTCCCTCCCTCCCTCTTTTCTTCTTCATCTTCGTTCCCCTTGTTCTCGATTTTCTCTTTCTTTCTCCCTCCCTCACACATTCTCTTCCCTTTCGTCATGTTCTCTGTGCTTCTTCTTTCCCTCCCCTCTTCCCTTTGCCCGTCTCTCTCTCTCTCTCTCTTTTTCTCTTTGTCTGTCTCTCATGGTGTTTGAGACGAGGGTGACAGAACACGTAAGCTCCCGGAGATAAAGAGGAACGAGGAAAACAAAAGGGGGGAAGAATCGAGTGGCATCCAGAGATGAACTCCATCTCATAGTCGCTGGCAGAGGTGCAGGGGGTAAACAGAGGCTCCCGCTCTGTGTCCTAATTGGGGGACTTTGATGGATGGCGCACTCCTTGGACTGTGACGAGAGGAGGAATTGTGCCTTGCAGGGCCCGAGCCGGCTGCTGCGGCAGGCTAGCGTGTGAGGCATGGGGCCTGTGAGAGTCAGAGCCCCCCTCACTTAGTTCTCAAATTTAGCTCATAACAGCAACTGAGACGAATCTTCAGACTGGGGAGTGTACCATTTATATTTTTTACCGTGAGAGTCTGAGACCTTCGCTTACTGACTGCCATCCTGCAAAATTGGCATTAGAAGTGATTTTGTATTTTTCTGTTCCCTTAAGCTAGCAAAAAGCTTTGAATGAACATAAACTCCTATACTTAAGATTACAACTTTTTTTTTTTCCTCCAAATACTTTTCAAGAAACAAGGAGGCTTGAGAGGGTTTGTGTGTGTGTGTGTGTGTGTGTGTGTGGGAGGGTTGGGAGGGCGAAGAGGAAACGAAAACTTTGGAGCAAAGGTTGATATAGAAAATGAATAGTTTTGCAGCCTCAGAAATAGTCTCATCAGCACAAAAAGCAAAAACAATGAAGCATCGGTGGGCATCAGCAGTGAGGAGGAACAATAACGCTGAAACAGAGGCACTACATCAAACATACTGCTTCTCTGGTGTTCTCCAAAAACTCCTGTCCAGGCCTTCGGGCGGCGGTTGGATCGGCCCCAGCAGGGCAAATTATGGGTAGGCCGGGCTGCTGTCTTTACCCTCCAGAGACCTGTCGAGCTCCAGAGAGGAACAGTATAGCCAGAGTAAAGATCTGAAAGGCTATTTGAATATTCATGGAGACAAGACCCTGCATGAAAGGATAAACAAACAAGATAGTGTTTTAAAAAGTGACTGACTAATCATCTTCATGTGAGTTAGGAGAGGATTCCAAATTCCCCTGACATAGAGATGGTGGGAGTGGCCTTAAACATGTGACGTTCACTGTGATGCTGATTAAATGCAACCAATTATCACTGTGCATGTTGGTTTAAAACTGTGCTCCTTCATGGATCTCTAACAAGAACACATTCAACAGTGGCTGTGATTCAGTATGAGATCTGTTCATCCAGTATCCATTGTTTAACAAAAGAAAGCCTCTAGCTCTGAGTGATGTTTTTCAATTTGGTTTTGTTTTAGGAATCACTGAAAAAAACTCCAGATCAGGACTAGTAGGCCAAAAAATTCTGAGAAAAGCGTTTAAAAACATCCTTAAACCCCTACATGGAAAGAAAGAGTGCTTGTATGTCATTTGCATATTGGATTTGCATATTAAGGCAAGTTCAGATCATTGCCGTCGAGACGATTTTGGAGTGATTTCAGAGGGAATTTTGTTCAGTGTGAACCACTGAATTTCAGAACATCTGCTACACTCTAGATACTGTAGTCTACAGGACTCGACATGACGCATTTTGAGTCAGGAATTACGAGGCAGGTACATAAGCTCTCCCAACTCATGACTCGCTGTTACAGAAATTGTCATTTAATTTGTTAAGTATCATTTTGATATGGGTTGTATTGACATCTTGCAGCTAACATGACAGAACGGTGTAGAACCAAAACATGTACATTTTCTCATACAAAAACATGTATGCAATTCATTTGGTATCATACTTTGATCACAAACATTATATGACATATATTACACGATATTCATTGAGTGGCCATTTTACTGGGTGCATCTCTCTAGCAGCCATTTTAGTTCTCTTTTTGCCCTCAGACCAGCCTGATTTTGTGGGCAATGGGCTGAAAATGGGTCAGAAGTGCAGCACGGTTGACATTCTGGCTCATGTCCACTCCAGGACTTCCCGCAGCTTTTGCAAAATCGGCCAGTGGTGGATCTCTCCTCTGAACAGCCTCCATCTCCTCCCGCAGATGCTCGTCTGGACTGGGATCAGGTGACTGGGGGAGGCCACTGCAAGAAGCACACACCGTCAGGGACGCACAGTCATTCAACATAAGGAAGCCCAAACCAGGAGCATATGCAAGAGTTAATGGAGAAGTGGCAAAACACTGAAGAAGGCCAAGTTCGGTCAGCTGTGGTTGAGTCGGGGTAAATACATTTGTGAGGGAATGTGAGCAGATTGCACCTACTACTGAGCAGTGAGCAGAGCTTGCATTAGATCCTTTTCAGTATGAGGTCTTTGCCAGCAACCAACTTCAAAGAGAATTGTCAGGTGCTACTCAGCCCACACATTAAAATGAAATACATTTTAATTAAAGCATACACCATATACACATATTAACAGTGGCTGAATTGGGTTTCGTAAGGAGGGGGAGCCCCTGTAGAGACGTGTGCGCCTGATGACGTCTGATAATTGATACCAGTAACCTATAAAGGTCATTGTTAACATTGGTTTGGGTGTAGAATTCACCTCTAATATTTCTCTTTGTAGTCTAGAGGATTACTCATCAAGACCCATATGTAATATGATATGATGATATGATATTGAAGAAGCCGGAGCTCTGCTCTAGTGGGCAAAGACCCAATTTAATCCCTGCATATAACATCATATAGTATATACACAATATTTATTTAATATGAATATTACTTTGAAGTGTAATTAAGTTGTATCATTTTATATTATTCTGTATTTTTAAGAAAACATCCTGGAGCTCCAGTTCTTTTGTGTTTTTTATTGCTAATATGGAAAAAAATACATTTCTGTAATTATTACCACATAAGGATAAAGCCTTGTAGTACATTGTTATAAAATGATCAAATATTCTTTTGTCCTAAATGTGTTGCAGATATCCTTCCTGTTAACGCGACCAACCGCTGACTGTTCTTAAGCTATTAGGCGAACACATGGGGTCTCCAAAATGCCTGACAAGGCAGAGGTCTTTCAAGGCTAAAAAGGCTTTAGAACAAGCTTATAATACAATTAATCTATTTTTTCCTCATATACTTATACAGACAGACTTGCCTAAATTCTCTGTATCTTTATGCACTTAAGACCTAGTTTCACATTCAGTAGTTTTATGAATATCCCCAGCTCTGTTCTGAGGCTGAAAGACGTCTGTTTTATTGGCGGATTATGACTCTTTCTAATAAACGCCACATCGTGTATCAGCGGTGAATCAGCATAAAGGCAATATAAATGCAGAAGTCTGTAAGGAAAGAAATGATGGCGCAGTCATGCTTTCAGCAAAGAGCGTAGAAACATCCACCTGGAAAAGAAAATCATTTTTCGTCCTGGGTGTTTTAAAATGGAGCCATCTTTGGGGGCCACGGAGAGGTCAGCCAGGATCCTTAATCTGCCGGTGTTCTTGTCTCTATCTCTCGTTTTCACACCACTGCCTCGGAATAACAGCCAATACTAAACCATGGGCGGGTGGGTGGAGTATGCACAGGGCTCCCGAGTGGTGCTATTGGTCGAGGCACACACCATATGATCACACGTCTTTACCTTTAACTGGCTATTACTATTCTTCTATTATACTGCTGAAACTGAATATTCGTTAAACCTCAGCCTCGTTCGAAGTTTTTGAAAAGGAATAGATGGTTCCAAAGGAATATAAACATAGAACCCAAAGGTGAACAGTTAGTGTCCAATTAATCGGTACATTTTTTCATGAACAAATTTTACAAATAACCAGTAGACAATTATATGGCAAATACAAAGCAGTCAAGATGAACATGTACAAAACAATCACAATAAATGTTTGAACTACAAAGGGCTGTGAGGCAAATCGTACCGCACAGCCTCGCAACATTAATAATAATAAGATAATGACAGTGCGACAACTGCAAAGTGTAACAGCGCTGAGGTGCTGTGAGTGTTCACAGCTGTGCTTTTCAGCGCCGCGCCAGGTTTCGTCTGTGGTTGTTCGCACCATCCCAGAAAAACTTTCAGACCACCGGCTGATGTGCGTTTCGTGTTAGAGCCCTCTGGGCAGTGCTCAGCTGACAACGTTGACACCTGTGAGGAATCGAAAAAGAAAACCCGTTTGACATGTTTGTTGACATGAACGCAGGACTCCCCACCTCCGCGCGGAGAAAGGATGGCGAGTGCGACAATCTGTTTATGTAAATCGCGGCGCGTGAACAGCTCCTGTGGCAGATGAGCGGGCGCGGCACAGAGCGCCAAAGACAAGCCGCTGATGAACGTGCCCCCGTTTTAAAGGACCCCAAGAAACGCCAACGTGGGCTTAATTAGGCGCGAGCTGCTTTAACGAATTAACAACATCCCAACCACTTCCCTTTGGGGGACTGGAAGGAGGACAAGAAGTTCCTGAAAGGACAAAATCATACTTTTATAAAAAAAGAAAAAAAGAGGAAAAAAAAACAACAAAAAAGGTGGTTGCATGAGTAAGAAAGAGCTAAAGTGACAGAGGGCAGTGTTGAGTGACGTGCTGAATGATGGGTGTTGTTTTGCACAAAGTTTTGACTCATATATAAAGTGAAATGCACAGAAGAAGAGAGAGCAACCAGTGGTGTTCCCAGTGGCTTTTGTAGGTGTGAAGCCCGAGGAGTAGAAACTCATCAGGAATTCCTCACCTTGCTGTTTCTCACCTCTACTGATTCTGAATGATATCGGGTTTCCATTGACAATCTAAAGCTTTGTACTGTTATTTCCAGTCCTTGAACCTCTAAGTCTCAGTGTCCACTTTTTTCTTTTTGTAAACATCAGCTGTGCAACAAGGACGACAGAGAGACTAGTTCCAAATGAGTGCAAGGCTACTGTTTGAGGTTTGTGTTTTATTTAATTCAAACCCAGGCCACCGCTGTTGTACGCTCGCCATGCTTACACAGTAATGGTTGACTGGGAGACTTGCTCCATGTCTTATGCTAAATTCGGGAGGAATGAAAGCTAATCCCACAGGCACTTCTGCAGGCCCAGCCACAGAGCACCACAGATCCCTATCCATTTGTCCCCCTGTCTCGTTTGCGCCTTGGAAGCTATTTATGCTCGGGAGATGGGCAGGCAGACCAGAATGTTTGTAAGCAGCTGCTATTCTGGGACTGTTGAGATTTTTGGTGGCGGGAAAAGGTTTACTCTGCCGATGACCTGAATCTGTCACCTGCCATTTTAATGGCGGTAAAATGGCATCGGGGTGGGGTGGAGGGGTGGGGGGGTGGGTGGGGGAGTTGAGGTGAAAAGGGAGGGTGCAGACAAAATCTTCCCAACTGTATTAATAGAGGATACACATTCATGATGCCTGGAGGGATTTTGAAAGGGCAAAAGTGGTAAAGGTGAGTGGTGGAATCCAGAGTCCCATATCAGTTCAGTCATCCCCTGTTCAAATCATAGCCCTGCATGCTTTATTTCTCATGCCTATGGTTCTTCAACCCATTTAACTTCTATGATGGTCGTAATTGCTTCACTTCCAACAGGCCCTATACAAGCTTTCCCGTAGTGGGAGTTCAAGAGATATAGCTGAATACTGTGATCCAGTCAGGAGCTAGCCATGAGAAGGAACTGAAAACTGGCCTCAGAAATGTTTGTTAGACAATTCATGGTCTAGGAGATTTTTATCACAGAAAAACAACTCAGTTGGCCAACTTTGTTCACAAATCTGAGGACACAAACAACAGAGAGCAATGGAGCTAGATGGCATTATGGAGATAGCATGGGTCGACAGACTAATGGCGATGATGCCAATGACACAGTCCTGCTACGAGATCTGGTCTCACTCCATTCGTCTCCCAAAAGGCTGGGTGTCAGGCGATGGAGACGGCTGGATTATCAGAGGCGCGACGAAGAAAGGCGTTTTAATCAGGGGTATACGCGCCCCTGTAATGAGGGGATTAGCTCGTTAGCAGGGAGTGTTAGGCTGATCGAACGCATTCTGCCGCTCTGCACTTCAGAACACATCACTAATGGTGCCATCCTGTCACTTTATTAGCCCCTGTTAAGTCTCTGTCACCACTGCTGTCGATCCTACCAAAACAAGCAAGAGACAAAGGCCAAACTTTTGGTTCATTTAATTTTTCCTTTTTTTTCGTCTTGGGTTCCTATAATTCTCATAAAGCTAAAATACTGACGCTGTCCTTTGAATGACATTATGTATTAAGTGCTCTGTAGCATTATACACTGAGCAGAGAGCACCTTTTAAGGGTTTAAATTTCAACAATAAGAAGAAAAATCTAATCACTGTAATGCAGGCAACCCACTGTAATGTTTGTTCTCTCTATGAAAATAGACATATAAATTGAGACATTTATTTCCCTGTGGTTGACATTTCCGTAGTGATTAATTTGTATTGTCAAGATGGAAACTTGGAAATCTCATTCTCAATAGCCACTAAAAAAACAATAGACTTGGTATCTCTTTCTTTCAACAAGGTTTCTCATTCCCATAATTCAAAGGAGGCTGTTGAAGAAAGTCTCGTTGAGATGGAGATTTCCTATCTGTTAAAGCCACAATATGAGGCCGATCAGTCAGTTATGAAATGTGTCTTTTTCATATTGGAACTTTACAGTTTGCTCCTCACTTTACCAGAAACAGGGTGATAAATCGCTGCCAGTTCAGCAACTTTGCTGGGCCTTTTAAATTACAAATGGGTGGTTTTTATTGGTTTACGCCTGAGAGGACCTGCACGCAAAGCTATTCATGGTTAAGTGCAATTAAGTACAGTAATTTAGAGTCTTATGTGACAGGCAGGAATCAAGTGTGTGCATATTGGCAGTTCCTTTTACATTGCATAAGAACTGTTCATTATCCAACACAGAGTCTATTCTTTTGATCTCACTCAGCCATTTCTATTTGAGCCTTTGCTTTCAAAAAGCACGGAAGGCCTCCCATTAAATAATCTCGCTGTCTATTATGCAACTGCGTACCATTTACTCAGCTGTCCTTTCCCTTGTCTGGCACTAAAAGATGGGAACGAGGCTTAGAATTTGACCAAAATTCTGAGCTCAAGAAGAGCTGCAGCACTTTGGGATGCCATGTCAGGAATTGTATTGATCTGAGTGGATCTGGCCCAATCCCATACCATGTGACTGATTCAAATTCTCTCAGTATTCTACAGGACAGGGCGGAGTTCCATGCACTCAGATGTATTTGGGTGATATCCGTGGAGATGCTGCTGGGGGTGGGGCCAGAGCAGCAGCACCTCCCCTTGAGCCTTATGGATTACTGTATTAGTCAAACGTGGTCCCAGGACACCTTGGGCGTGCTGTTTTAAGTTCAACCCCGGAGTTATCACAAGCTATTAATTGTTCTTAATTCAACACTTTTAATGTCTAATTCACGCTCTTAAGCTGCGTTATGTCAGAAACAGTCCCATGTTGCATGTTCCATTACTGTTAATCAGTTGGATAAATGATTGGTTTCATTCCCTTATTGAGCTACAGGCACAAAAAAGCTTTCTCACAAAAAAAAACTAATCCTTTAGACATTTCCTTTAGGAACTTACATACTCGCATTTCTGTTCGTTTAAGATAAGCACCACTGCTTCACTAGTCACATACAAAATTTAACAGATATTTTTATCAGACAAATTTGGGCAGCATCCAATCCCAAGATCTAAACAAATATCCCATCAGTCGTGTTGGGCCCAGGTCATTGTCCATAACCTTTGACCTGCAGGTGTTCGGGTGGGGCCATATCAGGTGGCTGAAGCTTACATCAGAGTGTGTCATAACAGCCAGCAGATGGGCACCTGGAGGCTGGAACAGCTGGCAGCGTTCATCTAACAGGTACAGAAAAACCAGCTGGCCATCTTTATTTTTTTCTCAGAGAAATTCCACATGGGATGGCATTTTCTGGATTTATTCAACATGGTATTTTTTGGTGATTTTTTTTTCTTTGTGGGCAGATTGCTTCAAAACAAACCACCTTAACAAGTGGCTGGGCTGTGATGTCTGATTGGTGTGATTTGGGGGGGGGCTCGGTGGCCAGAATCATGTTGGAGCGATGGTGCACTCTCTGTAATTGCTCGTTAAGATCAGATCTGCTCAGTTGCAGCACCCACGTAGAAAAAAAGTAGAAGAAAAAGAAGAAGAAGAAAAAAAAACGCACCACTCACATCTCATTATAAACCCGCTGTTCCACTCTCGCATCCATTTGGAGTATGTTTCATTTTCCGCTGCCTCTCCCTACTTTATGAAGCTCTAATTGACGGTGCGAAGACTGTGGAACAGACAGATCATCGGTGAAATGATGAAAGCAGTTAGTTCTGTGAGTTCTGCTCAGGGAGATACCTGCACTGAAATGGGAGGAAAAAAACTAAACCTAGCTATAAGAAAACAGAAGACTGCCGGGGCATGAAAGAATGTAAAGCTGACTGGGGGGTCGGCTGGAGGAGACGTATCTGTTTAGCAGGCTGCAGGCCTGGTCTTATGTCCCTCTTATAATGCCACCTTTGTGATGTCACAGCTCCTTTAACTCCTGTCCCCCCATTGGAAGCATTCACCTGGCTATTTCTCGGTCTCAGGTCCTGACACACATCAGAGAGAGAGATAGAGGGGCAGAACCTGCAGGTACAGGCTGTAACTAAAAGTCTGTTCCTGTCTGAAATTAAAATGGCATGACCCGGTTTCCATGGTGAGTGTGCACACTGTGCATGTCGATGTGACAAAATGCTCTTTGAAGGTATGTTATTTTTTGCCCCCTGTTGCGGCCCCAACACCACCCCCAATGTAAAAATGTTAACCTAGCACCAATGTCTGCTGAATCTAAGAATAGCTTCAGTGCTAATGGAAACTTGCTATGAGTGGATGTAAATTATATTTCTGAATGACAACATGAACAGATATGTTCCAATTTAAATACTCTCAGAATTTGTTTTTGGTCACCCTCACCATCAGTGGGGTCCTGATGAAGCTGTTTTGGAAGATCTCTCTGATCAAAGATGTACTTGGGTGTGAGCTGTATCTGTTTTCAGCACAGGCAGCGCATGTCCAGTTAGTGTTTTACTTTAGGTAGGGGCTCTGCAAGATATGCTCTGTCTCCAGATTGGGTCATGAATGGATACTTGCCCTATTCGTCCAAGGCTGTGATTGAGTGTCAGCTCTTATTTGAGAATGTACAAACTATAAAAAAAAGCAATGGCAGCAAGAGAGATACTGTGCTGCATCTGAGGACACATATAAAACATGGTGAAATTACATGCAGGAACCAGAGGGAGGCGCCACTGAGACCACCAGCCTCAGTGAACTCGCCCTCCTGATTCAACTGTACGCTGAATGCACAGCTTTTTAAAAGGTTGTTCAGCTTCTATGACTAATCTTGCCTGCTACATAAAAAACAGTGCTGCTATGGTTGTGTAGTGCATCCTGTGTAATCTGTTTTATCTCTTGCTGATACACACCCCAAGGCCATCCACCAGAGTGGGCTGAATTTAATTTGATTTCAGAGGGAACTATAAAATGAAATGGAGTTATCCGTATCACTTCTTTCCCCTCTCTATAATTTGTAAATGTATTTAATTCATGAGGACTTTATTTTATAAGTTGCTTTATTTATAAGTCCGCTGTGGCAATTTGCCTTGGAGGGCACTATATCAAATAACTTTCAAATGATTGAGTGTTACTGCACAGCTACTCAGTCCGAGATCACTAGACGAGTGCATGTGATCGCTTTACCTGTCAATTTAATGAGCCCTCTTGAAATGAACTTTTAAAATAAATGTATTTTCGTGGAATTCCTTTCTTACTTTTTAAATAGGATAATTTGTTATGGAGTGTGCATTTAACAGGTTCCTTGCTTGTTTGATGTTGCTTTGTGGGCTATGAATATATTAACTAATCAGAGAGTTGGCCTTGGATGTAAATGCTATTTATTCACTTATTCATTTGCAGCTCAAATGAGTTTCCTTTTGGAAATTAAGAGCCAGGTCTCAAAGTAATTAACAGGTGAAGAAGCGAATAAATCAGAAACAAAACATTCAAAAAGTGAACTGAGGCCAAATAGATATTCCGTTTGTCCTTCATATATTATGGTGATGACGTTCTCTTTCTCTCTCGCTCTCTCACACACGCACGCATGCATGGACGCACTCAGGCACACACACAAATGCATCCTTGTGTGTGAGGAATAATACTAGTGTCCTTTTAAACTGAGGCGTGTCTGGCGCAGTAAACGCGGTGGTGTTTCCCTTCAGAGGGCAGGAGATGAAATAATATTATGCAAAGTTTCCGCTGATCTCATTAGGATCTGGCTATGGGCCCCTGAGATTCACTTGCCACAGAAAGGTCTGAAGATCAAACAGGAATCAGTTGAAATACCACCTGCTGAGTGTTACCTCCACTCTCTCTCTTCTTCCTTCCTTCCTTCCTCTCTTCTTCTCTCTCTCTCTCTCTCTCTCACACACACACACCATTCCTCACCCTCAAACTCTCTCCTTCATTCTCCCTTTCTCTCTCTCTCTCTCTCTCTCTCACACACACACACCATTCCTCACCCTCAAACTCTCTCCTTCATTCTCCCTTTTCTCTCTCTCTCTCTCTCTCTCTCTCTCTCTCTCTCACACACACACACACCATTCCTCACCCTCAAACTCTCTCCTTCATTCTCCCTTTTCTCTCTCTCTCTCTCTCTCTCTCTCTCTCTCTCTCTCACACTCTCAAACACACACACATACACACACAAACAGACTTATTAACACATCCATGAACACACCAGCAACAAAACATTTTTATACAGACATTCATAAAATTACACACATGCCATATACATACAAATGACTAAAACAAGTTGAGAACAAATTAATTAAAGACAAGAAATGACAGTCATTACACGAATCTCATTTTACAAAAACAAATCAGAATTCAAGTCGAAAGTCTCTGATAAAACACCAGCGCACACAGTAAAGTAAATCTCTGAGACATTTGTGAGCACACTGTGTGCCAGTAGCCTTTCTTATTTCTGTTGTATCACTGAGTATTTCTATAGACCCTGTACCTTTACGGGACAGAGCAGTAAAGTGAACATATTTGTAGCTGTGCTACATATTTTCTTTTCCTGTAGTAAGCAACTTCACATAAATGATGAGTTCTCTTAAGCCCCTCCTTCATAAACTTGACTTTGTGCACTGAAGCTGGGGTATTTTATTATGATTACTGCAAATATTGTATAAATGAAAGTCCTGAGTCAGGCCGCTGGGATTTAGAAGCTGGGACGCGTCTCGGCCGTTTGGCATCTGAGATATCATTGTGTATGAGCATTGAACGGGGGTGAAAACTGCGTGGAAGGCCGGGGCTAGACGCGAGACACATAATGAGGTGCTCTTTAATTTTTAAAGTGCATGTGTAATTTGTCAGTGTCACTTTATTTCTAAAAATATGTTGAAATCACAGAGGCATGTTTTTTTGGGCCTCGCCAGCAATTAAGTTGCAGCTCTCAGCGGCTGTTCTTATTAGTTTTGCCTCCATAAAGACAAGCTCAAAAAAAAAAAAAAAAAAAAAAAATTTATCAGCAACTCACAAGGAAGAGGAGCAGCCGAGCTTCCCCCTGCTTTCTCTCAGGTGGCGGCTGAGAGAATGGTCACAGCCCTCGCTGTCCACCCAGGGTCAGAAAGTGATTAGCGAAGGCAAGGGCTGGCAACAGAAAACAATGCAACGCGTAGCACGGCTACGTCTGTCTGGCAGCCATGACAACGAGCAGAGACGCGCCGCTAATGATGGCCATATGCTCTTACTGATGGATTAATGGCGCAGGAAGAGGAGACCATTAGTCAATACAGTTGAGCGTTAACCATCAAAACAAGGACAGATGGAAGAATGACAGTCTGGACTGGTGGTGTGCCATAGGGATTGGCTCTGTTCTGAAAAAATTCATTTCATAGAATACACAAGAGAGGAAACTAACGCAGAAGCTGTGTGACTATAACCCCATGAAGCACAAAAAAACAAAACGGAAAAAAAATAAAATGTTAAAGTTTTCTTTTCATCCTCACGGAGCGCTCTTGCTGTAGTCATCCTCAGTGGGCGCACGCGAGCAGAGTAAATGCACATGACTCTTGTGTTGCAGGATATGCTGATATGGTGGATCTGTTGCTGAACTGTTTCAGTCTCAGCAGAGGCAATAGAGCAATTGAACTGTCTCCCTCGCTCTCATTCTTTCAGGCTTTGAATAATTAAGCATATAAAAATATGAGTCATTGAGGGTGATTCAATGGCCCTCCCTCTCTCTCTCTCTTTCACCATTATGAAACAATACAATTGGAACGTGTCATGAAAATAATAATGATGCTTGAAAAAATAATAAGCCATGCATGAAAATATAATTTGTGTGTTTCTGTTATTGGTTCATAATGAGACAAAAAAACAAACTTGACAGAATATTCCTCAGAATTCAGTGACCTCTCATCGGTATAACCGACTTGCAACATTACCAGTCTGTAGTTTATAATAGTCATTGTAGCAACTGGATGATAATATTTGCTATGGTCAGAAAAAGGCTGTAGTGTAGTGATTTTTGCGCCAGTCTGAAACCCCAACTAGGTGGAAATATGTATATTCTTCTTTGATTTTTCATTTTAAATATCTTACATTTTATGCCACCCGGCTAATCAGTAAGAAATAAGACACCAGCTAGTAAGCTCTTCCATGCCAGGAAAAAAAAGTACAGTCTCAATGACATATCCTTTTTTATGCGTTTTGGAATGTACCCGTTACTACTGCACAAAGCACACTTGCTTCTCTGTATTACGTTTCTCAAATGAAGTTACAGCGCTCAGTCTGAGAACCCTCTCTGATGGTTAAACGGAAAATCTCACAGCAAGATGTGAATTGTACTTGTCAGCACAGTAGTTGAAAATAGTTAAAATAGGTAGCATTAAGACATCTACAATTTGTCACCAAAATACGGGCACATACTATTGGTCATTAACTAAAGTTATTTAGGAATAGGCAGTGAATATATGTCCTGTGAAAAATACACAATATAAACTATCTACAAAAGAAGAATCAACTTCATACATATGTACTTATATGGCCTCCTTTAAAATATGAACTTTTAGATTTTTCAGTTTTGTCACGAATAACTGGGCGATAGAAGGTGCTCTGAAAATATGCATGTAGAAAAAGCGACTCCACTAACCTACCAAAGTGGTTCTATAGTATTATAACATGTTATAAGCTTTTATAACACCTTAGATGAATATTACTAGCTATTTAGAAATAAAACTAAGTTAGTTAGCTAGATCAAATATGTTTGCCACTATACAGTGTTACTACTAAATTGTTATTGATGATGAAGATGATGATGATGATTTATTTGATGATCAAAATATGTATTTTTAGCTACTATCATTATTACTACTAAACAGCTTGCCCACCACACAAGATATGTCACCAATAGTCTCTGTTAACTTATTATGTAGCCTCCAGTGTCAGTGTTGATTGAGGGTAATACTGCCAATTAAAATGATATCACAAATGAGATTTCCATCATTTTGTAAATCCACAAATCAGTGTCATATTGCTGAATTAAGTTCAGCGCAGAGTCTTATCGCTGAGAAGTATAAATTTCTCCCAAAATAGTCAAATGACAGTCATAGTTGGTAGCTGTCCACTGTATGTAGTCTGTAATAAGAATGTAGCTGGCCCACAATGAGCTCTGCAGAAGCAGTAGTAGTAGTAGTAGTTATAGTAATGGCAGAAGGTACAGTTTTAAGGGAGATGAAGCAGTAGCCATAACCACAGCATAGCTGGAGCTGTGCAGTCTAGCTGTGCAGTGTTGTCTGTGAGTGTACCTGAATGTGTGTGTTTTCACTGTGTCTCTGGCAGTGCTGAAGGATGGATGACGGAAAGGTTAAATCTGCTGAGGGAGAAGCTAAAGGGGCGGTAGAAAGGAGTTAGTTGGGGAGTTGGCTCCCACGTATATTGGAGGTAGTGCTGGTCTTTCTCTCTCTCTCTCTCTCTCTCTCTCACTCTCCCTCTTGCCAGAATTCTGATGGTCTCTCCGGGCCGAGCTCCAAACAGGCCCTGATCGCTGCAGGGCTAATTCACTCTGACAGCACATTAATCATTTGCCTATCGTGACTCTTTGAGGTGACTGAAAACCGATTCGTGTGAAGTAAAAAGGGAAAAAGGGGGAAAGAAAAGTGGAAAACAGAGGAAAAGGTTTTTTCTTTTCATTTTAAAAGACATTTTATTTTTGGTTTACGTATTTGTCGTGAATGTTTTATTGAATGGCTGTCAATCACTGTACGAAAAGAAAAGCGCAATCTCTTTTTCCTCTATACGGTCTTGCTGGAAAGCTAGCTGAAGAGAAACCAGGATTCATTTGGCCCCTTTGAATCAATGGCTGGCTCTGGGGGAATTGAGAGCGACTCTAATAAACTGACTGTAGCAAGCATCCAAGTAAACTCATTTTCAAACAAATCTTTCTTCCTGGTATTTCTCTATGCAGATAGTCATTAGGGGAGTCGCGTCTACCGCTCCCCTTCAGAGCCAGCTGTAATACTTTTTAAGTGATTATTAGCTTTAAATGATACACCATTCCAAAAAATGATTTATTCATGACGATGAGGGCTGAACACTGCTCCAGACTCATTACAAATATTTGTAATTTCAGTTCCTCTTCTGATTCTTAATTAAACAGGAAAAGTGTTTATTAATGCTGGATGCAGACCTTCATTCTAATTCCACTTCTGAAGTCAGGCGGTAATAGGCACTCATTTTTTTCTCTCTCTGAGAGACAGGCAAGATTAAATCTGAGGCTCTGTTTTTTTTTTTTTTTGACTGTATAATTTTGAAATCTGCAGGGGCACCACAAATAATTGTAATCAATTCCCTCTCCTCTCATATTGCGTCACCCCCCTTCTGTTTTTTTTTTTTTTTCTCGGGGAAAGATAATGAACATTTTGTGCTGATATTGAAGGATTCACTGACTCACGTTGACGGCCTGAGACAGGACCTTGGCATCCGAAGCAGGCCGAACTTTCTGCCGCATTTGTGTAAAAATCTAATTTCGGTGTTGTGGGGGTGGGGGGTTGAGTGGGGGCACGATGTTTTCAGGAAAACAATCCAAAAGGTCAGGTCCAAGCTGTCCTGAACATTATTGCCCCAAACCTCCCTCCCCCCTTCCCCCATGCCCCGCCCCTCCAACTTCTAGCCAGCAATTAGCATTCCGCTATAATTTCATTTGCTTCTCCTTTTTCCCTGCCTGCACCAGGCATGTACGACACATAATGTTATTAACCTTCAACAGGAAGGAGATTTTTGTAGAAGTCAAGTTTCTTGGTAGTCTATAATGAGAACATATTTTTCAATGGCAAAAGGCTTTGAGCTTCAAGTGCTGCCAGAATAATCGTTCTGTTTGCTCTGAAAATACACCTGAGCACCAGGTGACTTTAGTCTCCATATATCTGTTAAGGTCACAAGGAATAGCCACCCTGTACATGCTCAGGTGCGGCGGGTGTGAAGGTAACCCCAGTCTGCTGGTTTTCTTGGTCTTTCATGCTCGGTGAACATGGTTTAAAAGGTTGAGTGTTGTGTTCAGATGTAAGAGACAGGCACTTTGCTGTGAATTGTGTCAGTCGGCCTCTGTTAAAAGAGCACAGAAACAAAGATACCTTAGAAAATATTTATCTATGACCAAGTGCCTTATACAGCCAGCGATTAGCTCTCCATTCGAGAACCCTGCAGTGTCAGAAATAGATTATTCACATTTTTGTCTGTATAGTATTCACTGATGGCCACTTACTGCAGTTTGTGCTGAGTGTCAGCTTTGTTTTGTCTTTGTTTAACTGTCACCACAGGTAAAACAATTCATTTGAGGTGACAATGTAGTGGGCACTTTGGTTTGTCACCAATTTTTATTTTTTGTTTTTTTTTGAGAGGTGGAGGGTGAGGAAAGGCAGCGCAGGAGTCAATTAACTGGACAGGAGAACATTGTTAGTCAAGTTATTTGGCAACAACAAAAAAAAGAACCAGACAAGCCTGTGTAAGACAATACACCGCTACCCCCTTGGCACCACAAATTATATGGTTCAGTGCTTGCTGGGAAATATAACAACCTGAGACCAGCACGACCAGAGAAGAATAGCTCAGAAAACTATGGGGAATTTGTGCAGAGGACACCTCATTTGATTGGCAGAAACAAACAAATAAAACAGAACTCGAGGCAGCAGTATCATCTGACAGTAGACCACCAAAGAGAATGTGTGGTAATCTGAACCTGTGGCCAGGGGGATGCAGGTTGAAATCTTGGATGTTTGCTGCTGTTAAACTTATGATCAACATACTTAACCTCCCTCACTTCAGTGAAAACAGTCCGACTGTGTACTTCAAATTGCTAGTGTAAAAAAAGAACATTAACAAGTAGAGGGGAGGATTAGCTTGTGAAGGGCCAGACCATACTTGTCTTTCCAATATTACTGAAGAATATGATTGAATGCAAGAAGCATACGGTAAAGGAACGTCTACTCTTGTTGTCTTTAAGTAGAAGCATTCCACATTTGCTTCAATGAGAAAAAAAACTCAACTTCGCTCAGAAATCTAATCAAACCAAGGACACTTCACTGATTGCCTCTTCAGACAGGCGAGATGAAATTGGGTTTGGTTTGTTTCAGTCACAAGGAGCAAAACAATTGCCGCTAAAAATGGTTAAAACATTTCCAAACTTAAATCAGCTTAAAGTAAATATAACTAAATCACTCAATTCACAGAGTAAAAGTCAAGATTGAGAGAGTGATCTTAAATGTCAATTGCTCTTCCGCCACAATTACAGACATAGTACTATTGATTTGTTCATGGTTACTCATTCATACATTTGAGAGATTGTGCGTAATGATCTTTTAATGATTTTGTTCTTTTTATTTAACGTAAAGCATGAGACCAAAAAAAAAGAAGAGAGAGAAAATCAAAAACGGTGACTAAAATACTTGTGTATTGAATTCCTATTTGAGTCAGCCCCTATTATAAATGAAACACTGCAAAAGTACTTTTTGCCTTCTGATAGCCCATATATAATAATATTATTTGAGTGAGGGAAAGGAGAAAACTGATTTGACATATGGGTATCAAGTAGCCCCACGACAAGGTGTCAAAGAGGACAAAGAGAGCCCTCGCCAACCACAACAAGAGAACAAACAACAACAATGGCGACTAAAAAGATAATTAAAACATTAGTAAATCACCAGATAATGAGAAGTAATTTGAGATAATTGTAGTGCTGTTGATGAATCAAGACTAATTGGATAGCATAGCTGAGATAATTAGAAAAGTTTGATTACTTTATGCTAAATGCATTAGTGATGCAGGTGTTTTTCTTAGACGTGTCATGTGTAATTCTTGTCTTCACATCTCAATTTAGGTTGTTGACTTGAGGAAACAAAGCAGTGCATTGACTCTAATGGTTTCACAAACTGTAGAGGTATGGTACTGGTATAACATATGCAAACTATTACTGAGTGCGTGTGTGTGCGTGTTTTGGATGTGCATACTCATATTTGTGTGTGTGTGTGTGTTCAGTTTGATTATACCTTTCAGTTAACATGAATCTGAATTCATTCATTAAAAGTGTGATTTTTTGCTTTCATATTTGTTTATCACCATGTGTGAAAATGTGAACGATGGTCGACATATTTTCCTCCTCCATAATTACTATTCTCAATGCTTTGCCTGCAAGGACAGCACAGGACAATTATCATTTGTACTGTGCCTCCTCTGGTAGAATAAAATATATATTCCTCTTAGTTACATTTAAATTGGACTCAACTTACTCTCCTTGTGTACTTTCTGAATATCTTTCTGTAAATTCAGAAGTAATTTGGAGTCAATTTATTTAATTTTCCTGCATCTAATCTGGACTGAAATAGGATGTAAATATGTATTTTTACCTTATGCTTCTAGCTCTACTGAACACTGAAGAGCTGCAGTAAAACTGTGCTGCTGGGTTCTGTTGTGTCAGGTGATATAGCCTCGAGAATCACAAAATAGGTTCCAAACTATGTCTGTTTTCTAAAGGTTTGCATGCATGACATCATGTGCCAAACTTTTACCACTTGCAAAAAAAAAAAAAAAAAAATCAGAAATCAATTTATCAATTTATGAGGTGCAAAGAGGACCATGTGTCATAAAGTTGAAAGATAAATGGACTGTTCATTTTTGTGAATAAGTTTGAGGGAATATGCTAAATTGGGCCTCCCTACATTAGTTCACAAACTAGCCTGAGGAGGTCATGCACATAGATTACTTTAGCATGAGTCATGTGATCTGCTAAGCCTGAAAGCAGTTTTTGGGGAAGTTAATTGCATGTGCATTTTAGTACAAATGGGGAACAGGTACTAACAGACACACAGCTGATACGGTGACAGCTGTCTTGTAGCAAGATGGAAATATCACAAAAAAATAGGAGACTGTAACGGGGAGAATATGCAGTTTCCACTCGTGTAAATCTTTTTGGAATGCCAGAGACTATAATAATACATACATACTGCTAATCTAGTGATGCCGTGTTAAAGTTTTTGGGTGAAACAGGGGATGACCCAGCACAAGGCACTATAAGAGGTCCTGCCATACCATGTTAACCAAACTTCTGGTGAGTCTGCATTTCCTGGCCTGTTTCCTGGGGTTGTTATCATACCCAATGCTCATATCCTGGATCAGATTAACAGACAACTCTCTATGTGATTCAGCTGTTGCGTGATGTCGAATGAACACCCATAACAAACTTATCCATAATCACAATGATGTATACTTTTGAAGCTCTGAACTGTTTCAGATACCAGACAAAGGATAGTTACATACAGTAGGTGACCTATTCATTTTTAACAGGGGGATGGTCCAATGGGAGCACCCCCCGCACCCCCACACCACCAACCAACACACACACGTGTAAAATGGGGGAGGCAGGTTAACAAAGGGGGGATGCATTTTGGTCATTTTGCTAAAAAGGGGATGGCATCCCCCCTCATCCCCCCCTCAGATTGCCTGCTGGTTATATGTGTATTACCAGCTTTCTGTGTTAAAAGGGATGCAGAAGGAGACTGTGAGAGGTGAGACAAAACTGATGGATTTAGCTGAAATGGTGGAAGGATGTATTTGTTCCCTGAAGTATTTCCCTAAACGTAGCAAGCCATGCAAGTGATTGGAATTAAAATCCTTTTATTTGCCAGGGAGGCAAAATGGCCGGAAAGTCCCTGACCCATAGCATCACAGACCTCACAACACTAGCAATGTTGACACTTAAAACACAGTCTTTCAGAAACACTTGGATAGGTACATTCATGCTTAGGGAATAATGAACTACCAGGTCGTTTTACAGTTTGAAGTATTTCCCCGCAGACTGCATTGCAGCCTTGTTGAATTGATATGTCATCTTACTTGTGTTGTTCAAATGAAATTGGTCACTTGTTTGTACAACAACTTGATAGTAGAAAGACATTTAATCCATACCAATAAACCGTTATATTACAGTGGAATGGGAGAAGTCAGAGGGGAATTCACTTTTTAATTAGAACTGGGAAGATTCCCCATCGTTTGTGATTCTTTTATGACATATTGAGAGGTGTGCCTCTCTTGAAGGTCCAGCATATTTGTCCAAACATTATTTTATTTATTTTAAGATGTATACATTCCTGCACAATCACAGTAGTCAATTACGGCATAGTAGTAAAAAAAAATAAAAATCAAACACACACCCTTATACACACAGTATAAACATGACATGTAACCTGTTGCATTTTAATGGATGACACACACACAAAACACACACGTGCAAACACAAAGTTTACTTTAAAATTAGAAGCTTAAACTAACATTTTCAGGCTAATTGTGCATAAAAAAAATACTGAAATTGCTTATAATGATGGGAAGAGTCAAGCAACACTGATTTCAATTCAGGAAATATAAAGATCCTACATATACACTTCCGCTCTACGCTGGTACTTTCGCTCAGTCTGTGCTGCTGGCCAAAACTGAAGAAGTAATGTCAAAGGTCTTTATTTTGGGCTTGTGCTGTTTTGCACAAGCAGTGGCTGGTTGCAGTGGCTTAACTCACGATACTCAAACAGCTATCATTAAAGACTCACAACAAACTAGGACTCCATTGCTGTGAGTTTGACTTCAACAGAAGCTAAAAAAAAAACAAGGCTTTGTTTTCTGTGGACTGTCTTGCTCATGCACGCACACTACTGTCTACATTCTAAAGTGCCATTTTACTGTCACAAGCAGCAGCTATCTTGACTATCTTGCATAGAAGCTATAGTGTTCAAAACTTCTTCAAAGGGGTATCTGAAATAAAGCTTTTTGAACATGACAAAAAAAAAATCTAAAGTTTGAACATACTCTTCTTCACACCACACATAAGTGTTTAAAAGGTAGCTTTGCGGACAGGAAGTGAGTGGTGCTTAGGTGCTCTCAATCTGTGACAGGTGGCCCACAGGTAAAGGCCACCCAAATATGAAAGTCATCTGAGAAGTTGGTTGTGCTTTGATGTGAAGAGGTTTGAGTGCCTTTGTGTGTGCATACCCATGCTTAACCCACAGTGTATGAAAACCATGCGTGGTCTTTGGAACATGCTGTATGTACTTTGGAACATCGCTTCCAGTGGTGACTGAAGATTGAACTCTCAATATGCTCCTGCTCCTCGTGAAACTCTCAGCTTAGTCCTCACAACATTTCTCCTCCATTTCGCCTGCACATCGTCATGCCTTGTGGCTTGACATCTCCACATCTGACGAGCAGCACGGAACACTTCCTTCCCATTTACCAAACTAGTGTCAGTTGTTCAGGTTTGTTTCTTATGTTCCCCCTCTTTCTTTCCCTCTCATAGCCTTTGTTCTGAGATTAAAGCATGAACACATACGAAGAAAAGAGTGCAGGGTACGCTGACTAGGAATCCCAGAAGTAAAGCGACAAGCATTTTTTTTTTTAAATTGCAAACACGCAAAATCCCTGTGGAGTGTCAATGCCCTTTTTTCTGCAGAGTTGTTGTTAACCTACTTTTGTAAATTATGCCACTGCACTTTGCTAATCAGAGCACCAACATTGCTTTACTGCAAGGCCCAATTCCTTTTGACTTATGGGGGAAAAACCCGAGCCCCCACCAGTCCTAATTGACTATAGTATTGGAGGGATTCTAAGGGAGGCCATCCTAAAGACATATACCAAAAGTAATTATGGAAGGTGAACTAGAGTACACCATCTTATTGTATGTGTTAGTCAAGGTAAAAAAAAGACCCTGTAGAGGCGAATTTTAATGCAAACCTCTGTCTGTGACGGGAGTGTTGGAATGCAGAACTTAGCAGGTGTGCCTTCGGCCACTCAACGCGACAGTCACTAACGATGTTTCAGTAAGTGTGGCAAAACCACCGCTTAAACAGCTTTGCGAGATTTGGGTTTGCTGTATTAAAAGGAGCCTTAAGCAAGCATAATTTCTAAACTGGAAAACAACCCTGATAACACCAGATTGCAATCAGAAGGTGACTTTGTTCTGTATTTGCACAGAGCTGACTGAAGTACCCCTTAGCAAGAACACAGCAGTTTTTTTTGTTGTTGTGAAGTGTCTACTTCACACAAAAACTCAAATGCTGAGAGTACTACTTATTTTCTTACAAGACAGTGATGCGATACTGGAAGCAGTTATCAAATGTATAATCACTGTTGATCTGTTTATCTCTTTATGTCTGTAATCAACAGATGGAGATTCTGCTTGTCAAGTGAATAAAAGTCTAGGCTGGTTGTTATCTTGTATCTCAGAATAACTCCTAGGAATCATGCTAAAAGTCAGTTTGAGAGTAAAAACAACATAGCGCAGAGTATGGCGTTGGAGTGAGGCGTTAAGCTTCTTATACTAATTTTCACGGAGGAGTACAACCTATGTTTCTACAAATAAAATTTATTTTACAATGTGAATTTCCACAAACATACAGCTGAACAAACGTTTACCTTTGCTTGTTCCAAGTAAGGAAAACATTGCCATATGGAAGAATCATAATAACTATTACAGAAGTCATACAATTATAGTCTGTGAACATCATCTGACATATAAAGTAGTCTAAATAAATGTAAAATATAAAAATCACAGATTGTGTGAACTACAGTTTGCCCTAGGCAAACAGAAAATATTACACAATCTTATTACATCTGTCTGCAACAGACACATGCATGGGAATTCTGCCGTTTGAGGTGGTGAATATCAAACATTTTACAATACTACTGCAGCATATTGAACTAAACACGTGTGTTTAGTGTTACAGTAGGATCCAATTTGGGTCAGAATTCCTGATGAGTTAGAAGTTATTTCCTTCTATGAGATCCTGAATAATGGTTTGCACAGGACTTGTTTTGACTGGGAAAGTGAACAGAAAGGTGGCAGATTGTCACATTGCTGCTTTTGCTGCTGGGAGGGGTCTGCCCATTGCATTTGTGCCTGCTGCACAATTAGTGTCAATATTAAACACACTGAGATCCGCAGCACCTAACCCAGGGGAATTAAATCTAACTATACAGACACAGATAAACAACACTTTCCCCCTTATTCCCCGCTGTGGTATGTCAGGTTTATTGATGCCCCAACAAGCTTTCAGTGTGACACCACATTATTTCCTGATAGCCACTTTCACACTTAAACTCATCACATACATGTTCCTGTCTTACAGTCTACAGCAATTAGATAATCAGAAAATTTACCAGCCACCAGTTGCCAGGAACACATTCTTTGAACAATGAAAATATAACAGATTTAAAGAGTAAATGCGAGTCTATGTTGTTTTGGCTGGTCAAATTGAGGCAGCAAGACACATAGTTATAGAATTACTGGATTTCCTGTATTGTGCTGCTAGACAATCAATACGCTGTTATGGCCAATATGAAATCCTGTATATTAGACGGTTTGGTCAAACTGACCACAGCATGAATTCAGATGATGAATCCACAGGAGATAGCTATTGACGTCTCAGATGAGGTGGTCATTTTCCGGAGCGCAACACAGCATGGAGGGAGGCAGGTTTTCATCATTTTGTTTTCTGTATCCGATGACAGTGAAAATGACTTGCGATGGCCGCTCCCATCTCTCTCCCTCAGAAAGGGACGCTGAGTGGTTGGTTTCTGGGCTTCGGGGACGTTGGAGTGAGGTGCTCTCGGGATCACATCTCTGTAACTCTGTAAATTTTCCTGTCAGAGGAGCATACAGAAGAACAGAAAATGTACTGTCATATAAGTGTTATTTTGTACCGCTTGCAGTATTAGACTTGCTGTGCTTTTATGCATGATAATTTGTGATCATTTGATGGGTCACAAGCTTGCAGACATGTCACAATTACAGAACGTTAGAAATACGGCTGTGCTTTCCATCACAGGAAGGCAAAGATCTTGTTTTCAAGCAGAGATGTGCTCTTATTGGTGAGCTATGTTTTGAGGTTGGACATCTTCCTGATGTGAACAATGTGCTGTCAGCAGAAGCCTGGGGCAGCTGTTGGCTTTGCAAATGTTTTGCATGTTAATTAATCCTTTTCCTATTAGTGCAACGCTGGAGAAGCTCCTGGGTGTAGAAGCACATATCAATTCCACACACAGGGACGGGGCTGCTCCTACCGTGAGCTCACTAAGCCTCAGTTACGCAGTATGAACCAGACCAACTGGATCATTACCCAATTTACACAAGAACTTGTAGATTTATCAAAAAGTTCAAATATCAGATTTGTTCGTATTTCTGAGCAGATTTCATTGGTGATCCATACTGCTCAATAAATAGGATCATAAAACAGAGATTTGATTATTGATGAAAATGTCTCTATCTATGTGAAATGCAATGAATAATCAACATCACTGTAGACTTGGTATACATAGTAAATCAACCCTCTGACCGGAAATTAGACACATCAGAGATTGTGCTGTTGCAGAATACGTTTAGTTTGTTGATGTATACTTTCTGTCTATGTATAGAGTCTGCTGTGTTGCTGCTGCACATGGTAATGAGTGGCTTAATGCACCAGTACTCTGAGATATGGGCTACAGCAGTGTGCCCATCAATGTAACTTTTATCTCTGCTTAGACACTTACTTTTCTGCCTGTTCTGGGCCCTAGAATTAATCTGAAATGGGAAATCCACATTCCTTATATGGAATTTTAAGAGCAGTAATGTATGATAATCACCCATGTACTTATAATCTATGATTGACTGGTTTTGCATTGGCCTTCCATTTCTATACATTTTTACAAAAATATTGACAAATTAGGCCCAGTCAATGTGAAAAAAACCCCCAAAAACAAGTAAAAGCAAAGTTCACAAAACAGTAAAACAAAGTATAAAAACAAACATTGCAAGTTTTTCATAATCCTTGCACAGTGAATAATATCAAAGAGGTGCTGCTTTTAATGTATTTTTTTGTGATGCAGATGAAGGCGCACACCTGGGATGTTGAGCAGGTGTGAATTATGCCTCGTCTCCCTGTGGGAAGCGGCAGTATTTGACTTCAACATTTGATAAATGCAGCTCATTCTGAACTGGGACTGAACGGTCCAAAATGTCAAAAGCGCTCATTTTTAACTGGCTAATTGGATTTTAAAATGAAGAGCGCTCCTTGTTTTTATACTTTAATTAAGACCCCCAGCATGGTACTTCGTTAATGTGAAAACATCCTAGTGAAGACAAATGCTCCTCTTTTTTTTTTTTTTTTTCTGAGCAACGCTTTATTGCTCTGTTTTACGTATGACCCCACTCTGATCTGGAAACCCCCTGGAGCACCATCAAACTGGTCCCACCAGGATGTCATTACGACCCGTTGGGTTGGTAAATCTCCTCGTTAATGTGATTATTTGCTTTAAGTGTTCCAAACAAACCCTCAGGGTCATGATGAGTCACACGAGGGCCTGCTAATTGAAAAATTACCCAGAAACCCGAGGGACCCGTCGGGCATTCACAGCTGAACCGTCCTTCACTTCGCTCTCGACCGCCTCGGAAAAGCACTCTGTGATTTCTGGGGCCGCGGATTTCTTTTCTCAGATTCCTTTTGCGCCCAGACAGATAGAGCTGAAATCAAAACTCTGCATCAGCGTCCTGAGCTAATTAAAGGTGTTTATAACGATACTTGTGACTGAGTGTTCTGAAGGCTACCAGCAGATCAGACGGAGATGATTGGAATGGCGGTGTTTATACTCAGGGTAGGGGGATCTTTATCTCACCCTCGCCTCTGTTTATTGGCCTGTTATGGGAAGGGGGTAAAAAAAAGCCCCGCTCATGAGTAAGATCCTTCCCCCCTCTGTCATAATGTCTCTCTCAGGCTTTGTGGAGGAATCAGACACAGATAAGCGTGAGTTACTGATAAGCATGTACCCAGATAAAGTCAACCCAATAGATCAGTGCTGGCGTGACCAGACCACGGGTTCGAATTTCTGAGAGTGTTTAAAGCCTGACATTTCAACCCCCCTCACCATCACCACCACCACCCCTCCCCCCACCTCAACAACCTCTCCCTGTATCCTCTCTCTCCATCAGATGTATTTGATAATAACACACGTCAGGGCCACAAGGTCCAGAGAGAGGGGGAAAAAATAACATTTCCACTCACATAATTCCCCTCTGGGGGTGGCCGGCAATCGCTATGTGAACAGCCAGCCACCAAGATGTGTCGCAAGAAATGGGCTCTCGTGTTTGCACTGTGTGTAATGGATACCCTGGAGATAGACCTGGGAGCTGATAGGGAGCAATGTAGGCACATAGGGGAGGCGGGGTGGGCCCCCAGGAAGCCTCTGGTTAGCACTGTAGGCTAACTTTCTGAATATATACGATAAGTGTGGGAAATGTTTGTGGGGATAGGCACGGAATGGAATATATTTATCACACTTCCCCATTGGTTGATCTTCCAGCGGGTCTGGATTCATCTGGGTTTTACTATCCAGTCCACTGGCCAGTGTGTGTGTGTATATGTATGTGTATGTGTGTGTGTGTGTGTGTGTGTGTTTCTGTGCGTGTGTGTGTGAGAGAGAGAGAGAGAGAGGGACAGAAAGAGAGTGATAATGTATTTGTTGTATGTATGTTTGTGTGTGCATGTGTGTGTGTGTGAGAGAGAGAGAGACAGACAGAAAGAGAGTGAGAATGTATTTGTTGTGTGTATGTTTGTCTGTGTGTGTGTGTGTGAGAGAGAATGCATGTGTAAGTGAGTGTGAATCAGTATGCGCTGCAGTTCTGAATGCAGGGTCATTTCGAGAGCACTTGTACTTTGTTTACAGTCTGTAACATCAGCATGATTGAATTATGGTGCACTCAGAGTTTCCACAGTCTCGCCCAACGCTGCTCTACTGTTATGATACAGGATAAGCACTTTACCATAGTGCTGTCCCGCTGGATATTTTAATCAGATAAAGACAAACAATGCATGCAGGTGGCAGATCTTTAAAGAGGACAATGCAACATGGGAGTAGAGCAGAAATGCTGAAAAACTGTGATCAGAACCAATATCTGTTATATATAAATACATATATGACTGCATCATCATCATGTTCTGTGTATTTGTCTCTGTTAACCTGACTCCATCCTGTGTTGGGAGGGTCATCATGTTCTGTGTATTTTCATTCAGATATTTTCTGCAAAGTCATTCATTAACAACCTGGATCCAGAGCAGTATCTGAACATTAACTGCAATGATTAGAGATGTTGACTTTATGTAGCTCACTTGCAATTGAATGGATATTCATCTAGTCATTGTTTCTCAAAAAGTGCTTTTAATGTCACATTAACACTGTAGACCTTACAGTGTTTTCTGTGGCTGTGTTTCTGAGAGGTGGATAAACTTTGAACTTGTAGAAGTTTTGGGTCTCCATAACATCACCATTTGCAAGCGTTGGTACAGAAATGTGTCCCTGCCTGACTGTCATATTGTGTCATAGTGATACTGTGACATCGTCTCCCAAGTTAAGACAACAGCAACATGACTGCAGTAATGAGCAAGTTTATGCAGTCAGTTTATGCAGTCTTGCTGATGTCAGTCCTTGCAATGCAAGCGAACCCTGCCTCAGGCCTCGAGCACTTACACCAGTACGGGCTGTTTAAAAAACCTGTCACTCCTTTTGAATGCATTTTGCACATTCCGTCTTGGCCATAGAAGATTCTGGTTATTAGAGTTATCAGTGTTTTATGGCAGGAGAGATAACATACTGAAGTTATCCTGGCCCTCGGCACACCCGCTACACCTGCTGCAATGCTCGCCCGTGATAAGGAACAAAAAAGCAGAGATTTGAAAAGATTCAGGTCTTCAGAATATGCTCTGCACCGAGATCTCTGCGTTATAAGTGTTGTTTATACTCAAACTTTATTCTGTGCGCACATCAAAGCAGTCACAGAAAAAAGGAGGTATATTTCATGATATAATTCCAGATGTGGGTTAATGAGTGATGGTGCAGATGTTGAACTGTGCTCTTGACAGTTACATTAAGATTTTGGGGCCTCTGAGTGGCTTGTGGGATACATTGCTGCCTACGGGCTGAGGTGGGGGTTCGAGTCCCGGCCTCCCCATTCTCATGGCCAGAGGCCCCATTGGCAAGGCAACAATTGGCCAGCTTCGCCAGGGTTCAATACGGGGTAGGTCGGCTAAAATACTCCCATTGGCCTCACCGTGGTAGCGCTCTCCTTGTCATGCTGGGGCGCCTGCGGCAGCATGAACCGAGTGTATGCTGACCACATCTTCCTCCGACATCATAGGCAGCGTGCGGTTTGTGGTGCGGCCGCAACGTGAAAAGAAGCTTGAGTCTCGTCACGTGAATGGGAGGAGTCACGTGGAGGAGTTCTACTCCCACAGCTGTCGGGGCAGGTGCTGCAGTGAGGTCAACAAGTTCGGTTGAGGGAAAAATTCAGGTGGGGAAAAAATCTGGAAAAAAAAAAAAACAAATAAATAAGGCTTTTGTCACCATGTACGTCTCTGCTCCTTCATTGTGTTTCAGTGGCTCAGCTTCAGGCTGAAACCTGAAACCTGAGACCAAAATCATCACTGATGCTGCTTTTCTCATGTAATTCATACCCCTCTCTTTCTCTTTCCAAGTCAGCGAAGCTCCAATAAAGCATCTCCAAAGCGGTTTGGCACCTGAGTGTTGCATTACACATAACTATGCAACTGAATAAACTTTCATCTCTGAGAAGTTGATTGTATTGAAGTTGATAACTAGATGGTACTGATGTCACTTTTCTAACAATATGGATGTGCTGTTTTGCTCGCAAACAAGAAAGTAATCTACTTCATAATCAGTAGTTCAGTATGCAATGTGTGATTCCCTAATTGTCTGTAATTTTGTGGAAAATTGCTTCAGAACCATGAAAATACAGAAATTTGGTTTAGAGCTAATACAAGTAGTTAATTAACAAGGTAGCTAACATTGTTAGCAAGTCTGCAGCTGAGATGTGGTGGGAATTATCTTTCTTGCACTGTTATGTAGTCATGCATGTTTAAGTGTTGTTTTGAATACTTGTAGCCCACTGAATATGTTATTTAGGCTGTATGTTCTCATCTCCAATAGCCCCTTACTCATCACCTAAAACTAGTACCCCTTAAGTTAGGCAGTAAACAATAAAAATTTGTTCTTATCATTTAAAGCGACAAAATCAAAGTAAGTTCTGAATTCAGATTCCATTTTGAATGTGCAAACAAATAAATATGCATGCATATACAGAATATGTTTTCAAATATACAAATTCAGGAGAGCGTTCCCTTATCATTAGTCATAGTGAGTACATAAAGTAACATGGTAACAGAAAGCTTTCATGGGGAGCATATTGAAAAAAATGATACGTTTTGCATTATTTCAGCTGTTCAGTGTGCTTAAAGCATTCCTACATCAAACATTTGCAGTAAAACGGTAAGCTTTACACAGAAACAGCTGGCGGCAGGCCAGCTTTTAATCACAATACACCCTACTCTGGCACAAGTCTAGACTGAGAGGTTCACAACCTCTCAGACTCAGAACAGTATAGATTACTTAAATACCCTTATCAAGACATACACAGAATGTGTTTTTCTGAGAAGATAGAGGTATGGGTCCTTCACGAAGAGGAAAACAGAAGAGCTGTACTTGAAAGAGATGGATCTGATGGGAGTAAATGGGTTGAATTGGTGAAGTGCCAACTTGACTGCACCGTTTGCAGAGGGTGTACTTTTATCCCACATTTTTTTTTGGACTGAGATGAAACTAAAAACTTTCCATTTTCTTTTTGAATGACTTTCTTCCAGGAGGGAGTAGGTAAGTGACAAACAAGAGTGCATCTAGACTTGATAAACACAGTCCTTTGTTTCTCTGAAGGATAAAAAAAAATTATTTGCAAATATATGACTCAAACAGAAAGCGGTACAGTATTTTTCATATTTCTACTTTCAATATTATAACTTCAGAGCAATATTTCGATTTTTCAGTAAAACTGACAATTCAGACTTCAAAGAATAGGGAACGGGGATACAGACTTTAGGAAGTATTTCATTAAATCAGAATGCCTGTAACTGAGAAGCACAGAACCTCTCCAAATAAATACTTATAATTAATCATTTTGAGTTGTTGAAGGTCTGCTTTTCTTTTTGTATACTCTGGGATTCATTAAAAAACTGCATCCATTCCTGCAGCTTAACAGTGATCCTATCTGAGTGACAACAGGCAAAAAAAACAAAGCCATGAATGTTTTTTTGGGGAGTTCTGTGCACACAGAACTACAGCAGATGGCACTTTTGTGTATTAAACACCAGAGATTTTTTGACAGAAACCTCTTCCTTCTTGCATAAATAATTTTCACAACAAAGCATGGGAATGGATTACTGCAGCTGAAACTTTGTGGAGACCTAATGATTGATCAAAATGTATTGTTGAAGCACCGACTTCAGAAACAATTGTGTTTTTATTTAAGATGTTCAAAACTACTTATCCTGCTTAACCAGCTCTCATTTTTTTAAACATCTCATTTTTTTAAACAGTTCTGGCCACTACAGCGGCACACTCAAATCATTGCCTTTAATCCGATCCGCTTCTGTAAATGTCCAGTCGTATGAATGAATAATAGATGCATTATAACACAACCTCTGTCACTGTCCTTGCTTGAGGATGTCTCCTAAGCAAATAAATTATTCACTTTAATTGCAAGACTTGCAGAAATCCTGAATGACAATGAATAATAATTATAAAAAAATCTCTGACCTTGAAAACATTTTGATAACAGATTTTTTTTTAGTCAGAGTTAAGCATAAAGTGCATTCCATGTAGACTGGTGAAATGTCTTGTTGCGCTCATGTTTTTAAACGTCTGCCCTGGCATGGAATGTACCAGCATTTGAAATTCTGCTGGAGAGATGCAGCACATCTCTCCCACAAGAAGGTCAATTAACTCAGACGTAGCTGGTGGTGATGGTGGAAACCGCTGTGTCAGATATTGCCATGGGACATCCCATAATATTGTCATTATTGCAGACATACTCATGTGCGTAGAGAGGGTAGCTTTAGCTCAGCTCTGTGTAAACCTCTAACTTACCAAATTTTACTTCAAACTATCTTTGATGCTACAAGCTACATAGATAACTAGGCATATGATATTGAATGTAATCAGTTAATTGCTAGACAAGCATGGTGGTCACAGAACAAAAGCTGCGGGGTGCTTGCTCGGTAACATTAGCTATTGAAGCTGTTCACAGTTGATTGATGAACGCTGATTTTGATTCTATCTAAAGCTAAACTGAAGAATGTTGATGAGAATGTTATGCCAAAAAAACGTAACTTCTTTTTTTCCCTGCGACTCAATCAACATGTACATGGAAGAATGCAGAGTATATTATAGATGATTGGATAGTTGTATTTTCATTTAATGGTGGCTAACATAGTGTTATGTCTATCACTTATTGCCCATTTCCATCTTTTCTTTTCGTTGCCAGTTTATGCTTTCTGTGTTTGATATTGTTGTACAGTAATACTCAGTGGATGTGGAAGTGACAATCCGCTGCCTCGGACATTTGACCCTCACCTCTGGGTCGTCCATCTATTCGGCCATTTCAACCTGCGGCATCTCTCCACACTGACAGCCTGTTGAATTCTGTAAGGAGAAGACGGCACAGCTGGTGGTCCCTGTTGACCTCTACTCATCTCCTTTGGCATCCTCCATCTATCGCTTCTTTAGGTGGGTCAGAGGTCAGAGTTCCTCCAGAGGTCAAGGGTCATCCTAGATTCAGGTTTACTGCATCTGTTTGAGGTGCTTCATCGGGAAAGGGACCTGCTGGGATGAAGGGGGTTTCCTCCAAGATGGAAGGCTGCCGGACGGCATAATGAGGAGCTGAAACCATCCTGTTTATGGCAACTAGCATGATGATAGGAAGCTCCATGAGAGGGAGAAAGCAGATTGCTGTCGGGAAAAATGGCCTGTGACTCCCAGTGTTCCAGGAAAAAACCCAGCAGGTGGCTCCCTTTTATCTGAGCCTGAATATTTTCTCTGCAGAAATATTGCTGTTGCCTATTGATTTCCAGGTACTCTATGAAAAGCCAAATGGGAGGGAATCGATTCGGCACACTAGATCTGGATAATGTATTCAGTTCCTTGCCATTTTTTTTCTTGGACCACAATAAATGGCAACACTTTGCAAACAATTGCTACTTTGGCACAAAATGTTTGTTTTTTAATTTTGTAGACGACCTTGCTGGATGATGTGCACATGAGAGATGGGGATGCAGTTTTAGCGAGGGCTTCTCAGAAGGTTCAGATCCGAAAAAAAAGATATTGTCTTGGGAGATGCGCTCTTTCCAAAGACTATCAAAATTCCTTTATTTGTTATTTGGCAGCGGCGCTGTTTTACCCGCTCCTAACTCCTGCTATGTCTGCTGCTTTGATATCTTTTGCCGGCATAGTAATTGTTGGTTTGTTTTCTTATCTCCTCCCAAATGCAATAACGCTGCCTCTGAGTCCCTCGGAGATCAAACTACAGTCCAAAATGGTGGAAAGTGCACTTCATTATTTTTCAACCAGAAAAGAGCAGCTGTGAAAAGTCTGCCTTTGGCTGAACCTGAGAAATGCTATAACATGACTGTCCATTATGAATTAGGCTACGGAAACCTTGCAGCTAACTCCCCCGGTCATGACCATTTCTTTCATATAGGACAGCGGAGGTGGTGAGAAGCCAACAGTTCTGGCCACTACAGCGGCACACTCAAATCATTGCCTTTAATCCGGTCCGCTTCTCTAAATGTCCAGTCATATGAATGAATAATAGATGCATTATAACACAACCTCTGTCACTTTCCTTGCTTGAGGATGTCTCCTAAGCAAATAAATTATTCACTTTAATTGCAAGGCTTGAAGAAATCCTGAATGACAATGAATAATAATAATAAAAACATCTCTAACCTTGAAAACATTTTGATAACAATTTTTTTTTTATCAAAGTTAAGCATAAAGTGCATTCCATGTAGACTGGTGAAATGTTGCATTTCAATGCAAATGGATGTTACAGCATTGCTGGGTGTTGTCTATAGATCTTTGATTGATTCAGACTAGTTAATATTAATTTGACTGTAGCTGCCATTGTCGTTTTAGAGTTTTTCACCCATAATGCTGTGCATTTACTTCTCCTTGTACATACAGCCATGACTGCCCAGCTGGTCTACCTACTCTGAATGGACACTCACATAGGGTCAGACTATCAGCAGAAAGAATCAGGAGATCAGGTGGCAGGTGAGGTCAATGGCATTCACCATTATCGTTTCTCTGGAAACTTACTGGAGAAGACTTCCCAGCATGCAGGAGAGATTGCCACCACGGACATTGGGGTTCATGATGCGTGGGAAAAAAAATGGAGGGATGTTGCTGTGAAGGTGGCCCTTTCCATTATAAATTTTCATTATAAATTTAAGTGAAGAATGACCCAGGCTTGGGAGATGCTGCCGAAGCCACCTTAGCCTGGTCTTACGTCATCGCATGTTCCACCGTTCCAGAATGGCGTGCTGCAGCGCACGTTTCGTGCCTGATTTGGGTGATGAATCTCCTGGACAGGAGGCGGGGTAACGGGAGTAATTGCCTGAAGGGAGGCCCGTGGAGGAGATTGCTGTATTTCCTGTCACTCTCGATTGATTGTATGACAAACAGCGAGGGCCGGGGGAGTCTCATCAGAGCTGGATTTGGGTGATGCTGTTTGATCACTGACGAGGGGGCAGAAAACAATTTGTCTGCTTCAGCAGATTGTTAGTTGAACATTTCATTAGCATTTTTTAAAGAAATGAATGCAGGCACAAAATAGCAGATGTGAAATATGAATGGAGCCCAGCTCATAAATAATAAGAATGCTTTGAATACATAAAATCATTCCTTATTTTGAATGTGTAGAAGTATCATTCAATGGTATGCATAATACATAAATGAAAGTTCAACAAATGTACGTTTGGAATATATTATACAAAATGCCATTAGTTCTGATACTTGGCGAGATCACTACTGATCTCAGTTTCTATCATGCATTACTATGAAATAATTATTGTCGTTTACAAATAACTTGTATACTTTTGCCATATTATTTACCTGACACCCATAAAAACCCTGCTGATGGACTGTTTTTCTGTTACATCCTGTGCACTTAAATTGAGTTTAGATTAAATTAGGACTCCTGGAGTCTGGCTCTGTATTTACTAGTGTATTTCTATCCATCTTAAGTCTGGAGAACATCTGAAAACCCCATTAAAAGAGAAAAAAACTCAATTGAAAGCCATAGATTGCTATTGTCACAGGTGAATGAGATTTTTTTCTCTAGGACTTTCATTAGAGGACAATTTTTGAAGTAATCTGCTGAATCTAAATTTGGTCATCTTTTTTTCCCCTTTGCTGTTCTCTCAGCAGTGCATTGCCTGCAAAAAAAAAAAAAAAAAAGAGAAAAAAATGCACAACTTGTGGGAAGACCAGTGTTCAATTAGAAAGCAGCAGTGTGGGCATCACTCTGACAGGCTGTTTCAGGACATGGACTGAAATTTGCATGGTTGAATGCCGTGTGGGTGGGGCATCACTTCTGTGCCTGACCTGAAAGTAGTCCTCAAATGACCAATAATAAATGGATGCAAAATACAAGCAATAACTTGCCTGAGGACTTCTTCTAAGAAAACAGTGGGTAAGTTTGTGGGTAAGTTTGTCTCCCTGGTGGAGGTCTCATTCACTGTATTCTCAGCTCTGTTTCCTGCTCGCTTGATCTTGAAGTGGTTGTTAGCTCTTGCATGGTTTATTTACTGGCTTGAGTGATGCCTCCGCTGGAGGCAGCCTGGAGGGCGAGGGGTTAATGTGAGGGACACAGGAAGGTCGCCCCGCATGGGGATGGAGTTTTGGCCCGGATCATGAGGGACGAGGCAACGAAACCCCATGGTGCAGAGGGGCTGCCGTCGGAGGCCCGTTCGGGGCAACAAGGGGCTAATTGAGTGATTGAGTGACACATGGTTTTAACGGAGGTGACGGACGAGCTTCCGCCTTTGGGTCGCACTGCCAGGTTTCGTCAAGCCCCCTGCTCACTGATGTTTGTGAGTGGACCGCCCTTCAAACTGGCCCGCCAAGGTGAAACCCGTTCCGGTGAGTTATGCGTCCGAGGGCAGAAGGGCAGGTTAGCTTTGGCATTTGACAGAATGATGAAATTGTGGGCCGGTGATAGATGATGCTTTCCCTCTCCTTTTTGCAGTCATTATTTACATGTGGTTGTTATTATTTCTCAGGGTGGATTGATATATCCATCTCTGTCACAGGTGGGTGAGGCACACCGTCTGCATGCCGTCTTTCCCCCCTTCGTTGAGTAGTTCCTCCCCCTGTCTCTCCTCATCCCTCTCGTCTCTGGCTGAAGGGTTTGAATGTGATCCCCCTGCTCTTTCAGCCATGGGAGAAGAGGGACTCACCAGGCCGAGGGGCCGACCACCTCTTCTGCATGCTCCTGACCTGAGTCCTGCCCCACTTGAATCATAAAATATAAAGAGTGGGAGATAGAAAGAAAGAGAGGGAATAAGTCAAACAACACAATGTAAACACCGCTGTGTAAATCTCCCTATATTTCAGAGTCCAGCGGTCCAGTTGTTTTAATGAAAATGTGAAAATGGGGAGGGAGAGGCACAGAGGTGCAAAGACCTTGTCCTTGCCGCACAAGCCCAGGACAATTTGAAAAGATAACAAATGAGAGTTTTCTTCAGCTGTCAGAGCTCATAGAAGTGTGCACACATGGGTGGTCCTGGCCATGATCAATACTGTTTATATTCTGTATCCTAAATATATTGGACACACACACTCACACACACACACACACACACACACACACACACACACACACACACACACACACACACACACACACACACACACACACACACACACACACAATAGCACCTCTGCCCTCCCCATGTGTGACAGTTTCTGTGTGTGTCTATGTGTGTGTGTGTGTGTGTGTTTGTGTCTGTCTTTGGTCCTGCATATTTATAAAAGAGCGAATAAACATCATTGTTCTTTGTTTGTGAGCCGGATGCCCTTACCCAAGGCAGAGTAAATTGATTGCATATATTGAAATACACTAACTAATTATACAGCTTTTTTGCACAATGTTAATTGTGCCAGAAGGTATAAAACAACAGCTGTGGCCTCCAAATAATAAAAACTCACTCTCCACACGAATTCTACAAAATATCAGACAGGACCATATTTACGCTGCATGTGTTTTAGTTTTTCCTGGCTGAGCCGGGCCAATGACAGAAACTGAACACCTGTTCACAATAGGAACAGGGAGGTTTCATCTTCAAAGTTTGGCTTTAGATGTTTCTCACTGGTTAAACTCCATTACCATTAGAGGCCATTTGTGATGTTATGGACTTGGTCTGATAAGCTGATGAAGTCTATCACTGCCAGGGAAAACTGAATTAAAAATGAGGCCATTATGTTCTGAGATACTGAACCATGCGGGATGACACATATCTGTCTCGAGGGCTCTGCCTGTGTTCTGGGGACGAGTGAGTCGTTGGAGGATTGTCTTCATAAAGTGACAGTCAGACTTTCCTGGACTGAAAATAGAAATCCAGGAACTGTGCTCAGTCAGTGGAGCTGGAGTTTTAAAGTTATACCTAGGGTAAGGAACCTTAACTGTTTTTTTTTTTTTTTTTTTTGTCAACTCCAATGACCTTCTTTCAGGCTTTTAACGATATACATTTTCCAATTCTTAAAAGAAATCAGCTGTAAGTGAAACCTGTTTTGGCTTCTTAAGTCTTTGTGAGAGGAGAGAGATCTATCCTGAACAGAGCACTGAATGGGCTGCTTGGAACACTCAAGTGCAGAGAACAGAAGCTATTAGCTTCCCATGGCACCTGGGTGCTTTTAGCGACCGAGTCCTGGTGAAGCACGTTGTGACATGGAAATGATGGCTGTTTCCATGAAATGAAATGTTTTGTACGCGACTGTTGTGAATACAGAACGAAAAGGAACCAGCGATGTGCAAAAAGCTTTACAGCACCATGGACAGCGAAAGCGGCTCGGCTGTGCTGTTGCTGACCACAGGGGGATGGCAGCCATATCAGGACAAAACCTAAAGACTGGTCAACATTTTCCTCAGCGAGGCCTGGATGCAGTATCCAAAGGAACGCCCATTGAGGAGGCTTGTTTAGCCATAGCTGAGTTCACATTTGAAGTGGTACAGCTGAGTAATCCCACTCTCTGTAGAGTGTATGTGTGTGTATATATAATGTACATAAAATGTGCCATTTCTGTGTCTTGACCCCATATGCACATTAGCAACCCCTGAACATCAGGTTAATGAATCTTATAGCGAAATGTTGAATATGAATCAGAAAAAAAAAATCATGTCTGCATTCTGTCATGCATGAAAACACACACAAATACACACAAACAAGAATTTTCCACTGGCCAAGGGTTGTTTGTGCTGTGAAATAAATGAAAAACCACACAAAATGCTGTGTTATATGTCTCTTGAGTCTGAATAAAAATAATGTAGCTTAATCTATGTATTTGTTTTAACTATCGTTTCAAACAAAGACCAAAGCACAAGTAGCCAATGAATTGCAGTTGCAATAGAGGACATAAGCCTACATTGGTTCATCCTCATTCATAACTTAAATGTCCTGGTTGAGAACAATTACGTTTCCCATTTGACAATAATAACTTCCCCACACAAAAACCGTTAAATTTCCAGATTAAGTTTGCTGGGATTTCTTGTTCGCATAGCCAGTTTGGTTCCAGTATTTTAACTTGTACAATTCCCACACGTCACCTCCAATCTTACAAATAAGAGGAATGAGTAAACTCAGCAAATGAGCCTGTGACTTACTAACTGAATTTCTCATTCTAGTTCAACAGCTGGAAAGCAGGTTAATATTATAACTATATACAAAGCAAATTACTTCATTATTTTATGTGTGGTCTTCCTTTATATTGTGATTCCATCATCAGAAACAAGAAATTGACAATCAACATTTTTTTATTTTAAAACAACTTACTGATTCCCCTTTTTCTGATGAAGGAAAACTGACTATGGAACACATTGTCTGTACAATATTTCCACATTGATTTTACAACAACTCACATATTGCATTTGTTGTAATGAGTTATAATGGCCAGGATCCAATCGATATTTGCCCTTAACTTCGGCTCACAATTAATTGCAAGTGTTCATTTTTATCTTAAGTTAAGTTAAGGACAAATCTTTATCGAATCCCATCTCATCTGTATTTGTATAAGAACTGACCATAGTCAAATAATTGTATTTCTTTCTTATTTTGCCTTCACCAGGCATGACAAAGCCTATGACTCATTTGCTTTTTTGGTTTTCATATTTTGACAAACGCTTACAGTGAACGTTTACAGTCATGCCTTTTTGTTCACTGGCTAAACAAAAATGAATGGCAGCGTGGCTGGATGCAGCTCTGTCTGACCCTGCCTTTGTCTTCAGCTCCAATCACATTTTAGAGCCTCTTTGGGAATGACAGCCATTGGTTAACTGTGTGTGCTACACGCCCACAGTCCTCGCTCGAGAACTCCACACCCACCTAAATGGCTTCATGGCTCACAACTGCCAGCTCTCAAGCAGTTTTATCAAAAGCGTTCTTTCGTGTGATGCTGTCGTCAAATCCCTCGGCCTCAGCCCTGTCTAGGACGTCGCATGAATCCTGCATCCGCGGCACAGATGGCCAATACCATGCAAGACACGTAGGTCAAAACAGCAGACAAACAAAAGGTTTTCCGCCGGCTTGCATCATCCATCTGAAGGATCAGAAAACTGCCAGGGATGATGCCGTATGACACAGAGCAACGGGAGCATAAAGGAGAGGTATCAAATCAAACGCAATGTTTCATTAAGGATGAGTGGGCCCAATCCTTGGCACTGGAGCCCGCACTGCTGGAAGGGAGTTCTGTGTTCCCGTGCCAACATGAATGACATCACATCTGCTCCCGACTCGTTTGCTATCATCAAGTCTGTCGCTACGTGTGGACCAGCTCGGGCTGTGGAGTCTTGATCTGGGAGAACAGACAGAAACTGAAGTCATCCAAATACGCCCCAAGCTCCACAAACATACACACAGTTCAGCCGTTTGAAGTGTAATAAAGCTTCTGTATGGAATGTTATTTTTAATTTTTTTTTCAATTAATGTGTGTTAACAAGGAATGTATTCAGAATATTTATTCTGAATTACATTCCTAATTCACTTCCTGATTATACACATATCAATATGGTGGCACCTTATCCATTGATGAGGAGGGAGGTTCTGTGGCACAGCTGGGTGGTGGGTGGTCAGTACTGATGCCAAGCAGCACATCTGTGAGTTACGTCAAAAGAAATGACCAGCTTTGTGTGCCCTCTGCATGTACAAGCATAATCTGTAACATCACACACATTAGTGCTGAGATACAGGGTTTTACATACATCTTGGGGACAAGAAATGAAATGTAAAGTATGGGTAGAAAAAAAGAACAACATCCATAATTAATTTCATTGAAGCATCTTAAGTGTTATAGAAATGAACAAATCACATATCAGTATGGCATGATAAACCAAGGTGAGCTGCAACATAATATGTGTGTAGTATTGTGTGGTCATTCATTAAGTTACCAATGGATGATGTAAGGATTTCAATGATGATCATGCGGCATGGAGAGCTACAGCACACAAAGTCGCGCACCACAGCTCTACCAGGGGGGCTCCCTGGAGGTACATTCATACCTGGAGAAAGATGAGAGGTCCACGGTTACACAAAGACATCTGCATACTAAACTGTTATTGAACATACTGGCACCTAAGTAAAACTTAAACAGGACGGATGAACAGCCCTGACATTAAAGACATGACCAACAATCTATTGTTTCTGCTAATTGCTGTTACTTTGAGCCTGGTCCAAGGTCTTGGCCCATACTGACATAGAAGAATACCCACACCACCTCTCCCTGTACCCTGTGAATCTTAACATTTAAAAGCACGGGATAAGGTGCATTGAACAGAAATCTAGGCTTCCACAGTTTTTCAGGAACAGCACGTACATGATCTGGTGTGCTGTAGGGAAAGTGGGCATGGCAGTGGTTAGGGAGCAGGGCTTATAACTCCTATACTGCTGCTTCAGTTCAAACTCAACAGCCACTGCTGTTGAACCTGAAGCAAAGCACCTCACCAAAACTGCTTTAGTTAGTATACGCATCTGTGTAAATGTACAATGTGTAAAGAAGGTAAAAAAAGCCATTTAAGGTAATGTTATGCAAGGTAAGATTCAACCGTCCTTGTTCTTAACTTTTACTTAAAAATGAGTGAGTCACTTTGGTTCAAGAAGAGCAAAGTAGTTTTTCGTCGCGAAATGTCAAAATTTGTCATTCCAATCACATTTCGTACATATTTCCATTACACCGCTCTGTGGAGGCGTAAAAAAGCTCTGGAAAACAGTTTGAGTCCAGAAACCGGCTCCCTGACTGAGCCCTAATTGAATAATTGGAGTGATTCATTCGTTTGATGGATTGAACTCAAAACCCAAGGCCAGCTCTCTCGCTCTGAGCCTGTCCATCAGTCCACGGATGAGGGGCTGTTCCCGTCTCCCGAGGGGGAGATCAGCGCTTGCCTGGTTGTGGTCGGGGTCATATTTCACACATACGTCAGATTCGTGACATGTCACAGAAGGTCACCTGAGAGCCATCCGTCATTGGCAAGGACCAAAGAGCCGAGCTGGAATAACGGGCGACGAGCGTGTGCTTGTGGTGATCTGTCTCCACGGGGAACTGTTCCCCCTACACTCAAACACCCCCACCCCCTACTCCCTGCAAAATGTCCGCCCCCTTAATTGTGAGGTGTTTGACTTCACAGGATGGTCAAGTGGCCAGTGATGGATGGCGTGTCTTGGGGCAGGCGGTGACAAGAGGAAACAGTCCACCCACATCTGTGAGATGAGGAAGGAACCACACCCCCCCCGCAGACAGAAACCATACACACACTGCATGGGGATTGGGTTCATGCAGGGTGTCATGACAACCGTCGACCACAGGCTCATCACTTCTGCCGTCATTATGGAGATGCGATTTTCTTTCTCTTTCCTCGCCTTCATCACAGCGTCTCCTGTGCAAATCAGGTCGATAGTCTACCTCATGCCTGACAAAAAGATCGTCTTTATGTTTGAGAAAAGGAAGTGCGCGGTCACGTCCTGAGACGTGAGAAAACACAAAGAGGAAAAAAGTAAAAAAAAGGAAAAAGAAAATGTATCAATCACAAGAGACTCTTCCAGGGAGAAAGCTGCGCTAGTACAACCATTAAGAGGAGAAGCCAGGGAGAGAAGTACACCATGACCCATTCTCATGCTAAACAGTCTTACTGGACTTCTATTTATCAAAGAAAAAACTGTCATTTATTTGTGTCTAAATTATTGTAATGTAGCTTCAAGCAATACAAACATCTCAGTGATATTTATTCTGAGGACTGCAGTAAAAGGCATTAAACAAATCTTTCTAAGACTCAAATCTAATACCTCCCATGACTGTATTTTCTTCAAGCTGGCATATATAAGTGATAACTATATATGCCAGTTTGTGGTAGTGAGAAACCACACAATTACACAATATGATGTTGATGTTTAGATAGCACGTTATTGGATATAATTATTGAGAGAGTGTTATCTGTCAGTCTTTTCATGTCAGAGATAGTGGATAGCCAACCCACAGTTCTGCTGATATTTGCAGAAATCCACTGCGATCACAAGGCTCATATCTGAAAGCTAAAACTGCTGGATTTTCCAGTTTGAACGCAAAATAATTGTATCTAGAATACATCGTTCTATCAGTTAGAAGGTTCTCATAAAAACCAATCCTTGATGATCATTTTGCCAAATTATGTTCAACAAATATGGTCCATGGATGTTGTTCTAGGCCCTCCTCACAGTGTCCCCAGAGCATGAGGCGCTGGTAAGGAGGTGTTAAAATGCTGATATGCACCCCACTCATGTGCTGCCATTTTAACACTCTTTAAAGATGCCTCAGTATTTAGAAACCTGGCTCAGTCAACTAAATCAAGAGTTACGGAAACAAGGTCTTTGTCGATCTTTTTCTCTCCAGAACTCATCGCTCTTGACCTCCGTCGCGCCTGCTTCCCTGCCTCCAAGGTGAATGTAAGTATACAGGGAGAATGGCTCATTCATTTGTTGAATACACATAATTTCAGGAGGATGTCAATACGCTCTTAATTTTGAATGTAAATCCCCAGAACAGCCCGAGGGAATGATGTCACAATGTCAGCGAAACAGTGCATTTGAAAACACAACTGCATCCTGCCATTATTCTGCCATGTCACTGTGTCACAATGTATTTGTTTAGAATGAGCAAAGTTCAACAAAAACAGAGGAAACTGGGTGCCGATTTATTAAACCCGAATGTGATGATTTGTGAGGGACTGAATGTGGTGTTAACTTAAATCAGCCTGTGTTAAATCTGCATAAAATTCTGCTGAGAAATTATCCACAACTTCACCATTCCCATGTATTATTCACGTTATAACATATTATAGTTTGTGGGTGTATTGGAACTTTTTTAAACATGAGTTATATGGTGACTCTGAAGTGCAAATGAAATATGAAAAGAAAACAGAAAAAAATTTGACCCTGAAGTTCTGATTTAAGAAATAAAAGGAAAGCCAAAAAAAACAAAAACAGGAAAAAAAAACATAAAAATGGACACTTGTGGCCCTAAAGTGCAACACACACAATGCAAAACCCACTAGCCCTGAGGTGCAGATGAAACATGTGAAAGTGAAAGGTGGTAGATAATGTAACAGGATGTACAATGTAATACCAAGGGATACATGCTGCTATAAAAAACTGACATGTGAATTTGAAGCTGCCCTTCTAGTTAATGAGGAACAGGAGCTTGCCAACCGTAATGAGACCCAGAAGTTAACACTGAGTGAAAATTGTGACAAACATCTCCAGGCTCCCCTACACTATTAATGCAGATACCAAAGATTTGATACGAGGGGTTACGGATTATGATGCGTACTCATTAAAGAAAAGCAGTTTACTCTCCCAGGTCACCCATTTTATGTGAAACTTTTTGATTAGGTCTGCGTGGTTCGTTACGGCGATCTTTTCTGATGAAGAGCACACCAACCGCCATGACTCCAAAGCTCCTTTTCTCTGCCTCGTTCCCGTCAATCTGTCTTCTAAATGAAACTAATCTATGCTTCAGCAGTCTCACTCTTTTACCATTAGGACCGAGCGGGAATATTTATCAACGCCTCTCAAAGATTGATTAAGATAATGAACAACATCCCTGGGCAAGAGGAGAGGGGACGGTGCGATCAGCTAAATGATCAGCTAAACGATCAGCTAAATGAATCAGATAAATGCACTGATTCAGATTCCATTGAATGTAACTCTGAACAAATGTCAGCATGTAGCTATGTGTGTATGATTACTGAGCCGGTAAAAAAAGTGCCTGAGAATCACAGAGGGAGGAAGAGAGATAGACGTAGAGATTGTGTGTCTGTCTCTGTTTCCGTCTCCGAGTTTGCGAACGTAATATGAATGGACGGTGCGGTCTGGTGATGATATGGGCACGCATAAACATCAATGAACAATGCAACTGTGCTGGCTGTTTTACCTGAGGATTTGTATATTGTTGCCATTAGTTTCAGAACGTGCAAACAGAGATCAAGGACTCATACACCATCTTGAATAAACAGACATGTTGAATTAAGGCTGTTCTATGACTGCATTCACATTGGCAAGGACAGGCAACAGCGCTATGCTAGATGCAGGTTTTAACAGGAATGTGACATTGCGCCAACGCTCTGATTGGCCTATTGTGTGTTTTTGTCCATGACACGCTTACTTACCGAAAGTCCCAGAGAGGGAAAAGCGTCAAAGATTATATAATGTTATTGTGCTTCAGTGATTGGAAAATAATATTTGAGACTATTTCCTGTCTTTGCATTATGATTTGCTTTTGCGTGATGTTTGTTATCACACTTGAATAGATCGAAAAGACTGTTCATGGTGTGTTGACAGAAGGGTGAGTAATTTGTATTTTTTGAACTGAATGTTTTGAGCAGAGAGTTTTGAAAAATGAGCTGAAGCAATCATAACAAATATAAAATGGATTATTGTATCCATTTATTGAGACTAAATGGCTTTTTGTTTCTTCCTTGCTTAGTCATGATAGTGACAAGGTTGGAGGAACAGACCCTGGAGTCAGATTTAAGAGTGAAATTTATTTTTGATGTAAAGGAGAATGTTGAGCAGACTGATTTCTGTACTTGTTTTCAGGGATATCAGGAGTCTCTCTCACTCTCCAAAATATCATTTACTCTACTTTCAACAGTTCACATTTTCAACTAAAAAGGACTTGTTTACACAACTGATCAACAAAATTCATGGTTTAACACCAGGTTTTTCTGCTATTCATATTATATTTTCTCAGCTCCTATTCCCTAATGTCCAAGTTGTTGTACTACTTTTGAGCAGATCTTAAAAACGATGATCCCTGAAATAATGGCCAAATCAAGCAATATACTCTGACCAAATTTCCAATTCATGTCAAACATAATTGTGTAAAATAATGTTCAACTTGAATAATCAATTCTGGAGTGAACACACATTCAAGAATGATCATAAGAATGATCCAAAAAATTTTAGACAGATCCATTTTATTTTCCCCAATGCAGAACAAAGTATTGCTAGTTAAATTAAATGAAGATGTACATTCCTCTTGTGGTAACACATTCATTATCATACATTGTCGTTCCTGTGTTGTGATGAAGTGATCCATCACACAGTAAGCCTTACCTTTTCCCCCCTACCGCAGTCACCTGCAATAAACCTCACCTACCCACCATGAACTCAAACCCAACCTTTTGAAGTAGCTCCCTGTAGTCCACCTTGCCTTTTGACTAAAGGTGCGCCTTTTAAAACACTTAAGACGTTCTAAATAGTTTTTTATCTTCCGTAATACTTTGGGGATTTTGTCTTTCAAGTGGAACTCCATGCTGACTTTAGGGACCCGAGTGGCTATGAAGGCTCATTGATTTTTGTGAAGCTTCTTTTTTTCTCACTCGGAGATGAGAGGGAAGCTGTCTAAAAATCTTTCATCCCAGCTGATGCATTTTGATCTTCGCTTCTGTTTGTTCTTGGTCATGATGCCGACCAGCACAATGCTTTGCATTGTTTAATTTATGTATTCTTCGCTATCTCTGTCTCTCTATTTCTCTTTTTTTCATACATAAACTTCATACCTTTGTCTTTGCCGCCCTTGATTCAGGTTTGTGAGCAAAACAGTTATTTTGGGAAACTTAGGGGAATGTACCTTGCAGTATTCTCTTTACATGGTGATTTAAGAACTGACACAAAAATGGACCCCACTCCCGTCATTTACTGCTGAGACATTCCTTTGTGTCTCTCATGAGAACTACAAACAGTTACCTTTAAGTATGGGGGTAATTTGATGGGCAATGGTTAGCTGGGATGCTGAAGCTGAGGTTTAACTTCCATATTGTAAATGCAGCTTTAAAATCTGGGGCACTTGATGCAATTTTAAGTTCAGGCTCTTTTAAAGGGTACAGCCGTCTTTAGCAATTGGAGGTGAACGTTAATTGTTCGGTAGCTTGTCAGACCACCTTATTCAATGTGATTCACAGTATTACACAGTAATATTACACAGGATCACAGTGGCTAAGGTACATGACTGGAACCCCTGAGGTTGGCGGTTCAGGTCCCAGTCCAGCCACAGCAAGAACACCATAGGTGTTGGGCCCTTGAGCAAGGCCCTTAACCCCACATTGCTCCCAGGGGAGATTGGCCCTTGGTTAGTCTAATCAACTGTAAGTCGCTTTGGATAAAAACGTCAGCTAAATGACAGTAATGTAATGTATTGTATTAATAGAACTTACTATTAATACTATTAATTGAACTTACTATGCACAGCTGGACACAGACATACACTGGGATACTTCTGCAGCCATGTTTATATAACTTAAACGGACTCTCTCTCTCTCTCTCTTTCTCCCTCTCTCTCTTGCTGGAGTTGTCTGTATGTGTTTTATGTGGTAGTAGCTGGTTCTTGCTGTGATTTGGACACAAAAGAACACCTGGTGCTGTGCACGGAGGCACAGTGCCCCGTGATGACAGTGCCAGCCGGCTGCAGTCACCCTGCTTTGTCCACAAGAAAACTTTAAATCTCCGGGATATGGGGCTCTTAAACCTCCTCTGCATGGGGCCCAAACGAACTGAAACGCCTCCTTGGGGCCCCGTGACCTTCTATTAACTTACAATCATTCACAATTTAATTCATGTCAATCACTGGCATGCATAATATGGAAAGTATTTTGTCTCACAAGCATCTACTTGTAGTTGATATAACAACATTTTGCTTTTATTTCAAACTTCCACGGACATGTGAAGAGTTTTTTTTTTTCCATTTACTTTTGGTGACCCATGAAATAAATGTCCCCGACCCATTTTGGGACCCTTTGCAGTGTTTTAAAATCAATGCCAAATACCTCTCTGCATTTAGGTCCAGGAACACCCCACACATATTTGTCAATGTGTTGATTCATGATAGAAGGATCTTGGTTGTCTCAGATATGACTTATTAGTACTGAACAAGAAGATACAAGGCACTGTGAGGCAGTGAGATTGCCACATAGCTCATAATACCCCATGATCTGTTTATACCGTGGAGTGTTCTTAGAAACACAGCTGAACAAAAGAAGAGTGTTTACATACAGCTGCTCAAACCCCTGTGTTAGTCACTGGATTGCATCTGAAATTTAAACAAGGGAGGGAAAGCGAGGTAGCATACTGCTCTTTCAGAAAATTACACAAAGAATCCAGGACAGAAACCAAGTGTTTAAAGGAAATGAAGTCAGTAATTTGCTAGTCAAATATTTTAATGCCTAATTCATTCATTGGGTCAGGGTCCATGTGCACAGTGGGAAATTTATCTTTTCCGTTCTGATTTCTTTTTTATCTTCCATAATGCATTTATATCTGCCCCTAATAGCCCTATATTTTGAGTGTAATATCTTATCTATTTAATATCTAATTACAGACTGAGTTTTTATGCTGCTGCTGTGGTTTTATTCTGTGGTGCGCTCAGCAGAAACTGTCAAAGTTGTCTCTCAGGGTCATTACTGAAATTTCAAACACACTGGAACACAGGTTTACATTTTAACCTTGAACCAGTTTGCTCACTCCATATGACTTGGAGCCATATTTCTGTGCAGCATTGTGAAAGTGGTTAGCTTTATTGCTTTCTTCAGAAAACTTGCACTTCACAGTTCAAAACATTTGTCTCTGTGAATTCAAATTTAAAAATGTTTACTCTTGATGACAAGCCAAACATAATTACCAAATGCATCCAGAATCCACATGGTTGAGTTATCTGCTGTCCGTCTCATAACTGCTTTACTTCCAAAAGGTACTGTGGTGCCGGGAGAGGTGGAGGGAGGAGCAAGCTACTCGGCTCCTCCCATTATACTGCTGTCAGTCTCCTGGTTCCCTCCCTCAGCCTGGAGAGTTAACTGGATCTGCAACAGCAGTGGCCTCACTCACAGGCAGACCCACCTGAGAGTGATTTGTAATCAACTCAGCTGTGAGGACTTGCCTTCAATTAGGCCTTCTGTTTAAGTGCTGCCTTCAAGGCTGAGAGGAAGTTGGTTGGGTTTTGTGTTGTTGTTCTGATGGCTGTGTTGTTTTTCAGTTAAACCCTGTTTTTGTGTGTTTTCTTTGTTTTGCAGTTTTTTTCCCCTAAAAGGGGTAAATAAAAAGGCCATAGGCCCATTTTTGTTGATGATTTTGTTTGTTTTTTCTTCCAGTCACCACCTGGCTCAGTGGCCACACCTGCCACTGTGCCACAATAGATAAATTAATAAACATTTCATATAATGAATTGGAAAAACATATTAATTTGTGTCGGGCTGCATATGTACTTAATGAAAAATGGCACTTCATGTATGTAATGATGCCTGCTGTGTCCAACTGCACAGTTTATTGCACTTTGATAAAACTAAAGTTTGGGAGGATAATTAATTCTCAGACAACCCATCAACCTATCACAACCAACCTTTCTGGTCCATATAAATATATTAACGCCATGTACCTCATTTCCCATCATCTCTGCATTTCCGCCTTCCCTCCTCCTTCCCCGTCTCCACCTCCCTCCTTTCCCTCTCTCTCTTAGACATAATCTACCCAATACTGTTCCTCCCAGTCTCTCCCAGACACACCTAGGGGGATTACTCCTCACCTATGAGGACAGCTACTGCTCTCCCCCCTTAGGACTCCAAGCCCAAATTCATATCTTTATCTGTATCTTATACCATTCCTTAGCAATACATTCATCCTAAATGCACTCTTGTTGTCTGAGAATTTGATCTACTGAACTGTACGCTGTGGGTAAACATGCATGCACTTATGTCTGAGTTTGTCTGTGAGGATCATGAGACGGGTATTTGTGTGTGGCTATGCTGGCATTGGTATGTATGTTTGTTTAGTTTCTCTCCATCTTTATCAGTCTCTGAGAATGTATAGACATATGGCTAAGTACATCTGACCCTGCCTGTGTGTGTATGTGTGTGTGTGTGTCCATGGGTGGTCAGCCATGTGCGTTAGTTTTGCCCGCGCGTTGGGCGCGCGCACACATTGCCGTCCCGGGCTCCAGGTGATATATCTCCCTGCAGGAATCTGTAAGGAGGAGAGAGCAGAGAGCTGCCAGTTTGATGAAGCATCGTCTCTCTCTCCGAGAGCAGATCTAATCAGACCACTTTTCACAGGAGCACAGTGAGCTGACTCCGGGCTCACTCTCTCCGACGACGGCTGAAAAAGTCAATGAGCTTTCCAAAACATTAACCCCTGGATTCCTAAAGCACTTCTCCACATTCCCAAACAGACCCTGTTATGGGATGGAAGCATTTAACTGTATTGTTTTGGAAAACTGTCAAGGTAGTAATTATGTACCCCAGTCTATTGGGGCAAATGAGTAAAAGACCTTTCAATTAACTATCTATATTTATGATGGCTCAGCTAATTTATGGCTAGCTCAATGGGGTTAAATTTGACCCCAAGCTTGAATTCCTTTATGATCTTCCATGCTTATCTCTTTATTAGTCATTTTAATGTGTTGAATCATCGTGCCATGCAGTAGTTCTGCTTTCAGTATATGAATGATTTCAGGATTTAATATCCCCATATTCTCAGTTTTTACTTCATTGGATCTGTGGCTCCATCATATGCAAGGAAATGTATCAATGTTTGTGTGTGTGTGTGTGTGTGTGTGTGTACATCATATATTAGATGTATATGCGTGTGTGTGTGTGTGTACATCATATATTATATTAGGTGTGTGTGTGTGTACATCATATATTAGAGTGTGTATGTGCATATGTGTGTGTGTACATCATATATTAGAGGTATGTATGTGTGTGTGTGTGCACATCATATATTAGGATGTATATGTGCGTGTGTGTGTGTGCACATTATATATTAGAGTGTGTATGTGCATATGTGTGTGTGTACATCATATATTAGGATGTATATGTGCGTGTGTGTGTGTACACATTATATATTAGATTGTGTATGTGCATATGTGTGTGTATGTGTGTGTACATCATATATTATATTACGTCCTATATTAGGGTGTATGTATGTGCGTGTGTGTGTGTGTGTGCACATCATATATTATGTGCGTGTGTGTGTGTGTGTGTGTGTGTGTGTGTGTGTGTGTGTGTGTGTGTGTGCGTGCATCATATATTAGGGCGTTGTATGTGCGTGTGTGTTGTGTGTGCGTGCATCTTATATTATGTACGTGTGTGTGTTTGTGCACATCATATATGTACGTGTGTGTTTTTGCACATCATATATTAGGGTGTATATGTGTGTGTGTGTGCATGTGACACAGTGTAGTCTATGTTTAGTGCGCTGCTCTGTAAAAGGCGAAGCGGTGCAGAGGCAGCAGATGTGAATGTCTCTCAGCGCCACAGCGCTTTAAGACTGAGGCACGCTCCGGCACTGAGATCTGGGCCCACCCCGGGCCCTCAGGGGACCCTTTACAAAAATAAAACCCAGGGAAATTACAGCAGCGAAAGGGGAAAGGGGAAAACTGTGCCATGGTAATCTGTCAACAATACATATTTAGGAGAGGGTGTGGTAGATATCGGTGCAGATGTGATAAAGTGTGCTTCCACACTCACACACACACACTTCTTGTTGCAAGATGTAAAAATAGAATTGGGATGTGATTGCTTTTGACAACCGGCAAAAGTATACGACACCCATACAAGTTCAGAAACAGTAAGACAGATCTAAACCAGCCACATTAAAGCAGAACTCCACTGAAAAAGAAATCCTAATTTCGTGTGTTGTTCCCGGCCTTTAAAATAACTGCAACCCAGGCTTTGTCACTTTGAAGACGCAGTTCGGTTCCAGAACACCGGGTTCGAATCGAGACAGGCAGAAAAGGCAGAAGTAAGAGCACCTTTTGAAGGAGAGGAACAGCATCAAATTAGACTTTTTTTTCCAGTGTAGTTCCCCTTTAACTAACTTTACAGGGTTTCTCAGAGAGTCCTGCTCCTCTTTCTTGTGTGAGACTGCACTCTTCCACTCTCTTTTTAAATAAGACTGGGAAGAGCTCTGCAGCTCTTCCACACATAAATATTTCATTTCCGAACACCTCGCATTTGTCAGTCTCCTCACTCAGATATTTCATCACAAATTTGTTATTGCATCTTCTCGGCTTTTGACCTTTGCATTGAACAACTTCAGCCATTCCTTTTCTGCAGTCAGTCTGAAAGTCAAATTTTAATTTTTCTTGACAATTACAAAAAAACCATACATTTATGCAGATGACAAGAATTACAAGGTGTGTATAAAGACTGGTCAACATAGATATTTTTTATAAGAATATTTATACACTCTCACTGAAATAGTGAATAGATGCAATTCATTTCAAATTACAATTCATTCCAATTTAGGAGAACATCTCATTCTTTCCTTCTTCTCTTTTCCCCCTAAAAAAAACAAACAAAAAAAAACATGTATGCAATGGTGTATGAATATGCAGTTCTTTTGTACTCTGGTCCTCCCAGCGCTCTCCATTTCTTCTCCACACTCCTGGCTCTGGGTTAATCACAGCTGAAAGCCAAGACTGCCTGCTGCAGTCGGCTGAAGATAACTCACAGATGCTTTGTTTAAACTCCTGATTAGAATCCCCTGCATGGCCGGTGGCTCTTTCATTCTCTCTGCCGGTCTGCGTCAGGCTCTGGATCCATACAGGACAGGTCTGGCTGCCCACCGGCCAAGCAGGTACCCGAGCCGCACAAGTCCCTTAATCTGATTACCGGGTATTAGTGCATGTTATCTGCTCTGATCTCTTGGTTGGGCCTAGCAGGAAGTGATGCATGGAGTTGGGGAGGGGGGGGTTTAGTAGGCAGTACTTGCACAGGAGCCCCTTCACAGGTGCAGCATTATAGGGAGGATGATGGCTTTGGGATGCTGGTTGCTGATGTTGATCCTCCATGGTTACGAGACGTCATGGTAACAGGACGTGCTGCAGGCCTCTGACACATCTCTCCAAAAAGAAACAAAAATGTGCTACAGGATCGTAGCTTGACCTGCGCTGATCACCGCAGAAGGGGGATTGTTGGATTCTGGGTAATAACACTGCTGCTTTGATGTCTTTAGAGGGGCTTAAGTCTGCTGTCCATGGCTGCCCACTGAAACCGTCTCCACTCTATCATCCATATTCATCACGCATATTTAGCCTAATGTCACAGATAAAGCTCCTCATGAGCTAACGTCCAACACACATCTTGCCTGCCACTTTATCTTCCCTGCTTTGCAGAATGCAAAGTATGAAGATAAGAACAACCACAAAAATGTGATTGAGGGAAACAGGCCTTTCCACCCTGACTGTGCCCCTTCCTGACTGCCTAGCACTGAGCATCTAGCACTGTCTCAAATCTAGGTTTAAACACTCCAATGGTATGGATGAAATTTGTTTGACAAATCTCAGGTGGGTCTCCTAGTAGGAAAAGATAGTACCTTGGCTGCTAGGTGTGTGTGTGTGTGTGTGTGTGTGTGTGTGTGTGTATAAACCTTTGAGAGGGAAAAACAGGAACTACTGTCTAATTCCTTCAAAGAGCTCGATTTGCTTTAGTTTTTCTATGAATTTTCTCTGACCTGACAGATGGCTGTTATGTAGCCATAGTTCTTCTCCTGTGTCTTTAAGCCAAAAATGCATTAAGCTTTGTGGATAGAAGGCATTTTTTTTTTTTTTACTGTATTTAAAGGTTAATCTTTGTCCTGAGAATCTCCCAGGTATCTCTTTGATGCTTAGAGGAGTGAAAAGGGAAGACTTTGATGCTCTCCCAAACAGGCAGAACAAGCGAAGGCCTTCTGTTCAGTAAGCTCTGCTCCAGGGGAAATCCTTTATCACTTGTTGGCAAATATATGAAATAGGAAACAGTTACATTTGAATAGTTTGAAAGATCAGACAAGGTGCGCTATGTAGAACAGGCATTCTGTATGAAATGCACTGGTACTTCTGTGACATTTAACACTGGAGAAGATATCCCTTTGCCACGGAAAGCTTACCGGGCCCAGTGCTATCACTGAATATCTATCGAAATAAGGCGTTTTTGCTGATTGGATTCGCTTATGATTTTCAAAGTTATTACATGGAATGTAGCTGTGGAATCAGTAGCGTATTTTTTTGTAATCTAAAATAGTTAGAAACCATAGAAAGATAAGGCTGATATGTTATAATTCACTCTCATGAATAATATATGTGTGTGTGTGTGTGTGTGTGAGAGAGGGAGAGAGAGAGAGAGAGAGATTGAGATAAGTACAGTGATGAAAACACTGCTGCGTAAATAATGCTGTGTGTCTCTGTGCCCAGCTGCTTAGGCTCTGGTTTTAAAGTGCCTTTACAATACCAAAGCTGAACCTCAGCTCCAGTTTCCCAGCAAATCACTCTTCATCATCTTGCCCCCAATCTTGAAGGGAGCTGTTTGAAGTTCTCATGAGAGTGATGAAGGAACGAAATGACAAGAGTTTAGTCATTTTTTTGCTTTCTCTCATGTTAGATTGAAAGAGAATAGAACAAGTTACAATCACTTTTTTTTCCCAAAGCAACTTTTTTTTTGTTCACGAACATGAAATCAGGGTAGCAACGGCAAAGTTCTGTGTTCTGATATCTTGGCTCAATGCATGTACAAACTAGTCTGGCTGTTCACTGATATAATATGTAATGAGAGGTTACTATTCATGTTATATCATGCTGGATAAAGTCTGTTAGTTCTTTCTTAAATAGAAATCCAGGTCTGATAAAAGCAGGTTTACTTTATATTAGTTCAGTAGTTTACAGATAGTTCACATTAGTTTACACATCTATTATGCCCCTCACTCTGTTTAAAATCAACTGTCCAAAGACATAATTAACTATCTTCTTTATTATGTTGCATTTGCTTTGCAGATAGACTTGAGTTGAAATGTGATAAATTGTAGTTTTAAAGTACAGAACAATACTCCCATGTATTAAATCAGTCTTACACTTGTACCCAGATGTATTTTTGACACTATCAAAAAAAAAAAAAAACCCCGTATCACAGAAACATTTTGGTGCTTCAGAGTAAAATTTCCCTCGATTTGACAATTCCATACCAAACATTTCTCTTCCATAAAGCCACTGCAGGAATTTGCCTATTGCTTTTGGAGAGGTGCTTTAATCATTCCGTTTTCTGGCAGGGAAGATTTCCTGCATACTCGGGAGGAATGGAGAGTTTGGGAGAGGGTACATTACAGTAAACCGCTGATGTGTACCAAACCCCTGCCGGTTACTGCTGCATTGAGTCTGTGCAATAATGCAATGACATACATGCCTTCGCATGAGCTACACATTAAAGTAAATATTTAGTTTCAGAACATACTGTTTTTTTATTAAGTCCTTCCCTGCTGTGATATCATATCATAGAGCTGTATGATTGATTTCTTTTTTAACCTTGAGCCGCTCTTGTCTGTGTCACCCTATTATTTATTGGTCCATTGAAAGCTTTTTTTTGTATGGTTTCAGGTATCCACGAAGCAAGGTTAATGCATAAACCAATCTACTATGAAATTGCATAGTAATTATTGTTGTGTGCTGTGGCTCATGGGATATTCTTTAACAAAAGGTGTTGGCTTTCTATGCCAATCTACGCGCGCACACACACACACACACACACACACACACACACACACACACACACACACACACACACACACACACACACACACACAATTTTCAATGATATTTTCAAACAGAGGAGGTTAGTCTTAATAGTGTGAAACAAATATAAAACAAATTTAGCAAGAACTACTTTTAACATGTGACAGCTGTACCAATTAGAGAAATGTTCCCAGATGAAGGAGTGAGTTCGAGAGTTTCTGTTTGAATTCATATAAACAGAAAATAATACATAAGGTCCTGTTAAAGTAATTTAAATGCACTTAGTTTGTTTTGCATTTCTGAAAGCATCTGTAAAGGTGGCCATTTAGATTTGACCTGGTGGAAACGTATGCTTCTACAAGTGATCCTATGATAGAGCGCCCCCTGTTGACTGGATGAGCTCTTGCAGTGACACTCAGTGGCCGAACTGCACACTGTTAAGGTCAAACAATATCAGGACATAAATCAAAATAATTTAAATAATTTAAATTCTCTTTTCTCATGGCTGAGGAAAATTATGCTGGAAAATATTCAGAAAAAATACAAAAATCAATGTCTTGTTTTAAATGTATTTCTTTCAAATATTTCTACCACCTACCTCTACTATTGTACCGAAAGACAATGTAATTATATTGCAAAGGATGTAATGTCAAGTATTTAACCTTTATTTGTGTAATGTATCTTGAAACTAACACAGCACTTGTTTGTAATATGTGCAAATTAATGCAATAGTTGTAGCACACCTCATTCATTTTAGTGCCGATCTTTGCACCCTTTGTTTTGTGCCACTCAGACAACTAATAAACTGAAGCTTGCAATTAGAGCATGCTGAAAAAGAAATGCAAATACACAGCCCTTTGACTCTTGCCATTTATCTCCATGTATTGACTTTGTGTTCTCTCACCAACCATACGGATGAAAGAGGTTGACACCAATCAAATACACCACATTCTGTTAAACGTAGTTCAAAAAATGCTAATTCCTCGACGTTAAGTTGTTGCTTTTTTTTCCCCTCTCTCAGCGCTGAACCCTTTGATTATGATGAATAATAATGCTTTTGTCTCTTGAAACCTGAGATAGAGAGCCTGTTATTGTGGTTAAAATGGTTAGTGGTTCATCCAATGAGTCACTTGAGAGCTTGCTTGCATTTGTGTGTGCAGCATGTGCGTGCATGTTTCAAACTACAACATACACACTCCTGTAGTATGTCTCTGCTAATCGTTCAAACCTGGCTTACAGGTTAATGACATCAAAACTTTGATCCACTGGGGGACGGCTGACATTTTGGCATATACATATCTTTTGTGTAATGTTATCAGCCACAGGTTTATTGACTGAAACACACAACCATTTCCCAATATTTAATTTCCCGTTTAATTATTTTTGACAGTTTCAAATACATGAAAGGGTATTAATATTATTCAACATATTTTTAAAGATCATTCAATGATAAATAATGATGTGATATCTCTTTGCTCCTTCTTTCCTGGCTGTGTGGTTCACTCAGTCCTATTGAACCTCAAACTCATCACCACTGATATGTGTTGAAAGCTCATTATTAATTGAAACACAAACCTGTGTACTCAAAGAAGAGGAGGGCAGAGAAGAGACAGGGAAATGGGGGGAGTTGGGGGCTAACTCGCTCAGAGTGGTAACTTTGGAATACACCAATCTATAGTCACTGTTAAAGTACTGTGATAATCTCTGTGGATTAAGGATTTAGGGACACTTTAAATGAGAACGATAGCCCCTGGCAGCTTGGAGATGTTCACGGATATATTTAACTGTGACATCGGTGGGCCAATCGGATTCAGGTTGATGATGCAATTCCCATTGGCAGGTTTAGCAGATGGGCCATAGTTCTAATAGAATTAGAATAAAGACATCGTCATAGCTGAATGCACTTCTGGAGCAGGAGATTGCAAGGATATTCTATTTACTAAAAATATATGTTGCCCTTAATTCGTTCAATCTCCTGCACTCTCAGGTCTGCGACAGTCAGTCGAAACAAGAGTTTCCAGTTCTATCTGTGTTAGTGTGCAAACCGCACAGGTACCTTCATCCCGACTTTGTGACTGTTTTCAATGTGACAAAAAGTCTAAGTACTTGAAAGGTGGTAAAGACAGATCTTCAGCGGTGAAGCACACAGAGCTGTTCACTAAATAGAATAAATCTGGTGAAATCCAAAACAACTTAACGGCAGTCACTTCCCATAGCTTTTCAATACATTTGAGGGATTAGCAGGCAGCGCAGGGCGGTGGTGATTGACGCCGGGGATTTACGTCAATTACTGATTTGCCAGAGATATTTTTCATGGCTTCTGCCTCGATAGCTTAGGACATTGCATTTCAACCCCCCTCTCCACTCTCAGTTGATGTATATGCACGGAGAACAGCCTTGGCACAAAATGGATTCCATGCTACTTACACTTTTCATGGCGCTTTGGCACCTGCAGAGTCTGATTGGGACAGAGAGGCGGTGGCACCGCGAGGCTTTTTCAAGCAACAAGACGGGGTGAATTGCGAGGAGACAATGACAATGACAAACAGCAAAAAGAGTGAGATGGAGAAAAAAAAACTGGTAATGCAGCTCTAGAAATGCTCCAATCCCACATCTTGGAAATTTAATGGCGGTGTAATGAGCATTTCTTATTACGAGGAACCTAGTCCTGTAATTTTATTGCGGCAAGAACTATTTGAGAAATAATTAAAAGCATGTCTGCAGTAATTTACACTCTGCGAAACAGAGGGGAGTTAATCTACCTGTCATTCATCTGCCCCCCCCTACCCCCCCAACCCCCAACACCCCATCTCTTTCCTCTTTCTGAGGATAATATGATGTGTTCATTTGTTCAATTAAGCACACGCTAATTTTCAACAGAATACTGACATTAAAGAGTATTTTTTGATGATTTAATAAAGGTTTTAATAGAGTTATCTGTGTGACAGATCTTTTAATTTGGGGGTTTGGATGGAGTTATTATAAAGGAAGGCAGAGATGAAAAGATCTCATATGCTCCCTGTGGCTCATATGACACTGTCTCCTCCACACAGTGCCTCTACCTTATGCTCATGCGCTGTGTGTCTGGACCTCTGCGCATCTCTCGCTGTTTCTTACACACACACACACGCACTCACGCACGCATACAGTGCACACATACACACATACATACATACACACACACG